>JAMPIV010001175.1:0-26463 GCA_024509875.1 Oreohelix idahoensis
TTATAACCCAAAAATTTGGGGTAAGTTATGAACATTTCTTTTACAAATGTGAATTAACATGTTATCTTGCTTAATGGTTATATATGAGGCTGGCAACCTCAACATACGAAAATAGTATTTCATAAACCACTACTGCAAGCGCTGGTGATTGTTTCTGGCTAGTCGTGCGAAAAACCCGACAGCAGAGGTGACCCCGGACTCCGACTGGAGCAGTGATGAGTGATGTGCCTCAAGTGTAGCATATCATTTTGTGAGATATATGTAACTTGTTAATGTTAGTTCACGCACAAATCATTATTCGCGCTGTCCAGACATATTTTCCCAGTTAACACCTAGAAGAATATTGGTGAATTTTAATCATCGTCCTTGAGCTACGTTGTGTACTCAAGAATTTAATTCTTCTGAGAGATTAACATTGATGGGTGGACAGCGAGAGGATGCGCCTGTTAAGCTTCCAACTCAGTGTACTTAGCAGAGGCATTTGTTTGTCTATTTTTCAAAAAGTACGTGGTTGCAGGTTATCAGACGTTTCGAAGTACTTAAGTTACTACGCCACTCGTGTGAGGGAATTACACTCATCACCAAGAAGTGACGACAACCACGGCGACGGGACTTAAGAGTTAAGCTTTCTTGTACAAAAGGCGAAAGCAAAACGGACTTTTTGATAAATCCTCAGCTACGTCTCAGTGACGAAAACCTGTATTTACAGCAAAATTTCACCAATCTTTCCATATTTATTTTAACTGTTAAAGACTAATTCATTATTAAAATTGTTACATGTTGTTTTAAAACAAAAACAATCAAAGTTGCTTCAGTTTTTTTTTTAATGTATGGTAGCAAACTTATGAGCCAGAATATTATATATATATATATATATATATATATATATATATATATATATATATATATATATATATATATATATATATATATATATATATATATATATATATATATATATATATATATATATATAATATATATATATATATATTTACCTCTAAACAGAGCTATACCTTTATAAGAGGAATTCGCTGAATTAACTCAGCTGGGGGCTTGAACGAGCTAAATCTTCTCTTCTTTTCTTCTTTGATCCTTAGCCGCTGACCGTAAAAGCAGTCAGTGGCCATCACGCCTGGTGGTGTCTTGTAGGGCAACAACAAATTGATTCCACTTTGCTCGGTCGGTGGCCATCCTTCTTACAGTACCACAACTCTGGTTCATTCTTTGCATCTCAGCCTTCACGGTCCTCTGCCAAGTTGTTTTTGGTCGGCCTCTCTTTCGTTTTCCTTCAGGGGTCCATTGCATAGCTGTTCTTGTGATGGCATCGGGGTCTCTTCTGAGGACATGGCCAACCCAGCTACAGCGTCTGCCAGCTATGATGGTGTGCATGTCCTCTTGCTTGTTCCGAGTAAGCAGATCTTGGTTGGTGATGGTATTCGGCCAAAAGATTCAGAGAATTTTTCTTAGGCATGTTGTGTGAAAAGAGAACAATTTCGACATTTCCTTTTCTGTAACTCTCCAGCATTCCGCACCATAGAGAAGCACAGAAAGCACACAGCTCTGATATAATCTTAATTTTGTGCTTGTGCTGTACTGAGAGAACTTTCAGATGTTGTTTAGACTAAAAAAGGCTGTTCTTGCTTTGTTCATTTTGCTGTTGATGTCTTTGCTTGCTCCGCCGTCTGGTGTTACTATGCATCCTAGGTATGTGAAGGTGTCTGTCTGTTCCAGTTGCTGATTCCTTACTGATATGGGCTCAGGGTTGCTCACATTGAGTGTCAAGACCTCTGTCTTCTTTAGATTGATGTTAAATCCCACCTGCTGACTATACTTATTAAGTCTATCTGTTTATTCCTGGATGTGTTGATGTGAATGTGCTAGTAGTGCAATGTCATCTGCACATTCCAGATCTTCCAATGTAGAAAATGTAGTCCATCTTATTCCTCTTGGACTACCCTCTGTTGTCTGTCGCATCACTCAGTCTATGACTGTTAAAAATAGAGTGGTTGATAAAGGGCATCCCTGTCGTACTCCTGTCTTCACCTCAAAGGTTAGGTTGCTCTGCCAACGCTGCACGTAAAGTTGGCATAGAGGCTTTTTATGATTGACACTATGCAGATTGGAATTCCATAAGCCCTTAGTATTGTCCATAAACTGTCCCTATGCATACTGTCAAAAGCCTTTTCAAAATCAACGAAAATAATGTACAGCTGTCATTGACATTCTGAGCACTGCTCTATAATGTTACTTACTTACTTAGTCGTTCCCCTTCTACCGTGAGGTGTAGAGGTTCTATAATGTTCCTGAGGGTAAATATATGATCTACACATCTTCTGTTCTTTCTAAATCCTTCTTGTTCTTTCCTCAGTTTGTGGTCTACTGCTTTTGAAATTCTCTGTATAATTATCCTGCCTAGTATTTTGCTGGAAACTGAGAGAAGAGTTATTCCTCTCTAATTAATGCAATCTGCAAGATCTCCCTTCTTGGGCATTTTGACAATTATTCCTTTGTTCCACTCCGTTGGTGTTGTCCCTGTTTTCCAGATTTGTGCAAATAGTGGTTCTAATAGTTCTGCTGCTAACTCAGGGTATGTCTTAAATAGCTCTGCATTTAAGTTATCATGGCCAGGAGCTTCTCCATTCTTTAACCCTTTGATTGCTGTGATGATTTCTTCTTTTCGTGGAATGTCTGTATTAACATCTAGATCATTTTCAACCTCAGGAACATTCAATTGTGTCTCTGGTGGTTCCTTGTTCAGAGTTTCTCTGAAATGCTCTGCCAATCTTGTTTCCTGTCCCTCTGCTGTCGTGATGAGATTTCCTTGCTTATCTCTTACTAATGTAATATTGTTTGCGCCTCGTGTTCCGCTGATGATTTTAGTTATTTTGTATACTGTGCTTTGTTCATTTCTCAGTGCTGCCTCTACTGCCTGTCTTTCAAGATCGTCTAGGAAATTCCTTTTGTTTGCTCGGGTTGGCGTTTAACTTCCTTGTCCAGCTGACTGTACTGTTGGCTGTATAGTTGCTTTAACCTGGGGGACTTCGCTTCTGTTTTCTCTCTTTTCATTTCCTTTCTCATCGTTATGGTGTTTAATATTTCTGGTGTTTTCCAGTCTTGCTTCTTCCTTTCCTGGAATCCCAAGCATGATTTGCTGCTTTCCTTATATATTGTTGAAATGGTGTTGAATTTCTGATCTATACCATGTCAATGTCTTTTCCTGACTTTTGGCAAATTGATATCGCTTTTTTATATCAGCTACAAAAGTTTTTCTGGTAAGGGGGTCCTTCAATTTGCCGATGTCAAGTCTTTTCTGTGTAGTTACAGTTGGTCCAGCCGTTCTTAGTTTCACTTTCAGTTTTGTTACTACTAAATGGTGATCACTTCCCACATCCGCACCTCTTCTTACCTTCACATCTTGAAATGCATGTCTCCATCTACCGTTAATCATAATGTGGTCTATCTGGTTTATGTCCCGACCATTTGGTGATTCCCATGTTAATTTAATTATAACAGCAAGGTTTAAATCAGACAAAAAGAAAGTAAATATAAACATCATTCAGTGTTATGCACCAACAAACGATAAAGAAGAATCTGTGAAAGTAGACTTTTACACCAGACCACAAAGTGTCTTGGACAGTAAGAAAAGAAAGGACATCACAATTTTGATGGGGGTCCTAAGTGCGAAAATAGGAACAGACAACACGGGCTTTGAAGAAATCATGGGAAAGCATGGATTAGGTATGATGAACGAGAATGGGGAACTATTAGCAAACTTCTGTGCTTCAAACCAACTAGCTATAGGAGGAAGCATATTTCCACATAAAAGAATACATAAAGCAACACGGATATCACCAGACCACAGAATTGAGAATCAGATTGATCACATATGCATAAGCAAGAAGTTTAGGTCATCATTGCATGATGTGAAAGTATGTAGAGGAGCAGATGTTGTATCAGATCACCATCTTCTGTTGGCTAAAACAAAATTAAAATTCAAGAAATTTACAACAGCATATAGCTATAGACAACAGTATAATGTGGGATATCTAAGAAATCAGGAAATAAGAGAACAATTTTGAGTCACAGTATCCAACAAATACCAAGTACTCCAACAGCTGGAAGATGAATCAGATACGGAAGACCACTGGCAACAAGTAAAAAATATATGGAACGAGACATGTGAAGAAGTACTGAGAAAAAGAGAACATCAGCACAAAGCATGGATAACAACAGAAACCATTAGTAAGATAGGAGACAGGAAAAACAAGAAAGCAGATTTAAACAGAAGCAAAATCAGACGCTCCAAAGCCAAGGCTCATGAAGTGTATATAGAAGCAAACAAAGAAGTAAGAAGAAACATCAAAAGAGACAAGATGAAATATAATGATGATTTGGCAAGGGAAGCAGAGGAGGCTGCAGCCAAAGGAAATATGAGGGACCTGTATAACAACACAAAGAAGCTAACAGGGAAATATAAGTAAGCAAATGGCCTCATAAAAGATAAGAATGGAAAATCGCTTAGTAATATAAAGAACAAATGAAGAGATGGACAGAACATTTTAAGGAACTTCTCAATAGACCATCTCCAACTAATCCCCCCGACATCCAGCCAGCAGAAGAGGAGCTACAAATCAGCTGTGAACGACCAAGTAGAGAAGAAATAAAGAACGCCATAAAGCTTCTGAAAGATGGAAAAGCAGCTGGTCCAGATTGTATTCCAGCAGAGGCCATCAAAACAGATATTGATACCTCTACAGAGATATTATACAAACTACTTGGCAAAGTCTGGGAGAGAGAACGAACGAACGCACGAACGAACTTTATTTTCAAAGGGTTAAGAATTGGGCACGCAGGCCCGTCTGACATTCTGCCCTTCCTCTCTCTCTCATCATGTATACTGTATACTTTCATCCTCACATTTACTTTAAGCATTATTAAGGCATTCATCATTATAAAAGTAATATTACATTTGCAATAATCATCATAATTAAAGTATGTTTTTAAAATAAAGAAAACTAAAATAAAAAATAAAATAAAATAAAAAAACCATTTAAAAATTAACGAAAAGGAAAATAATAATAATAATACATTTAAAAAATACAAACAAACAACAAGACTGATTAAAAATCGAATTCCTCATACAGTAAATTAGTGATTTGAGACATATTCAGAGGAGTGTTATAAGAACTCGTGAAATATTCAAACGGTCTGCTACTGAATGACTCAGGGACCCGGTTGAGGGGAGGCAATCAGTGACATTGTGTTTGCCCGAAAAACTCGGGGTAAGTTGTAATATGTACATGTTACCATTTATATTTGCATTGTGACATTTAAAATATGCTTGTAGAAGTACGGTGCCATATGAAGCTGGCAATCTCATAACTGTAAATAATTTAATACATGAGCCACCATTGCAAGAGCTGGTGACTGCTTCTTGCGGGTTTCCTAACAAGGAACCAACAGCAGATGTGGCTCCAGGCTCTATAGAGAGCAGAGAGCGTATGATGATATCAAAGTGTACATATTTATTATAGAAAGACTTTAATTATATATATATATGTAACTGTCTTTTTCTCTTGTTGAGGTGATCACTGGCCCAAGACAGTATACATGTTGTTAGGTGTGTAGTGCGAGCGTATGATGAACTGAGTGTGGGTGCGAATGAAGGCGCGAATGTGTTTAGGCTTGTATATATGTAGACCCTGCAACCCATACACTCACATGCAGTAGTCAAGGATGCTTGGACACTGCAGGCACGTTTCAAAACATTTATTGACGAGAACACACATGGTATCAACAGGAACAGTCAGTGTAACAAGGTCATGCTGACCGGAAATCGATAGGTATACATTAGGCATTCAACAAGCTGGTAAACATTTGAATATTCGTGCATGGTCAATACAATGTTCTTCAATAATGACAGTTCGTGGCGTCGCCCTGGTATCACTGACTAAACGCGTCAGATACCTTAATCACTTTGACACATAGGTGCAACTTGGCATTCCAACCAATTGCACTGTATTAGGCTGTAGTACATTAGCCGAAAACACAGTCCTCGTTCTGACGTCAGCTGTGTACTTCTGATAAGCAGGTTACCATCAACCCTGCAGTAATGCTTATTGTAGACATAAATACCGCCAATCTGCGGTTCCCACAATATATCTTCGTCACTGGATTTCTGGACAATATAAAGACTAATAGTCTTGGATGGCTACCCCGAGCACAAAATATAAGTTCTGAAATGGAGGATCGGTGAGCTGCAGTTCACAGACTAGGCAATCTTCTAACATGTTCTGCCACCGAAAGCATAGTAATGGAAAAAGTCGGTATTACCTGTAACCGAATCCACAGAACATAATAAGGAACTCTGCTGTCATTCCAACGCACAGAGATTCACTGGGGAAAACTGCCATCGCAGTCACTTCGAAGATTCTCCCCGAAAAACACAATGGACCCTTGGTCCCTTCAGAAAACCCAGGACACTTCACGGCTTGCCGGAAGTCTAACTCAACTCCCGCTAAAAAAAACCCTGCCTATGGGCATACGCCAGAACTGTCTACCTTTGACCCTAAAGGTCAAACACAATGAATGAATAAACAAGGGAAGACAACCCCTAATCAACCTGACATCGCAGGTAAAGACACAATTATTCTTATGATAAAAACATAAGCAAATAACTTGACAGATGACTCCGTCAAAAATGACAGCAACAATATCCGCTGTGCAAAAGCACTTTTATTCGACTCACTGGGATTAAAATAAACGCTCAGGGAGGGTAAAATTTCTGAGGAAGATGAAGCAGTAGATGAAAGCGGAGGGCGCCTGATGTTCATATCAAATACTCAATAGAGGCATTATTTTCCCTTTTAGTTTGTGATACACACTTGTAGTATGAGTTGCCAGAAGTCGACTCTAGGCATCATCATCAGACGGGTCTTGAAGGCGCTTGACAACCCGTGTGGCTACCTCAGCCTTAACGCATGAGACGTGCTACAGCCGCCAGACTCGATTATTGTAGTACAGTCCAAAGCACCAGCGACTGAAGCAGACGCCAACCTACCCCACAGCTAAGTAGCATTTCGAAATTGTTTTAAGTTCCACCACAATTTAAATCATTTGATGATGATAAATATCATCGCTTCTTTTTTATAAACAGCTTTATTTATTTTACATTATTAAACTTTAAGTGATTAATAAACATATTCACCTGTAACCTTAAAGCTATAATTGGATTTATCAAAATGTGAATTGTATTTCATCGATGGTACGAATAACACAGTATTAAATATGTGACCGGTAGCTTGGGACTTTAAGAATGAAAGAGAGTACAGAATAATGGTTTAAGAAAGTTGAATAGAGTTGTTGAAAGACTATATGTCTTTGTTAGGGGGAGGTGAAATGAGCAGAAGAGTATTTTGAGGGAAAGGAGGTAACACCGTAGGTCCCCTTTTGGGAGATGTAGCTTGGTGTTTTGGTTTAGTATTTCATGTGAGTTCTAAATTATGGTGTAACTGATTTGCATAGTAATGTTTTAGTATTAAGATTAAAGAAGATTGTATGGGTTTTGAGTTTAATCAGCAAAGGGAGATGATTTTAAATTACGTCCCTTGAAAGGTTTTGGTGAGCGATAAAAAAATAAACACGCACGAGAAAGTGTTGCGAGGGTGAACACTTTTTAGCAGAGAACGGGGAAACATGTTAAATCGGGGAGAATATTAAGAGCGTCTGATTTTGGAACGCGAAGTAGCGTAGAATAGCAAGTTTGCTCTGTATAAAAGTTGTGTAGTGCGACATTTCATGGTTCATTATTCTGGCGAACAAACCACTGAAGGTGGTTGGTAGCTGTGGTCACAGTATTGTATCAAATTCTTTTGCCGAACCAACAAGATGCTCAAACGCCACCTTTAATAGATGATAGATAAAGACAATGTCGCCAGTTGAAGATTGTGTTAACAAATTTGTCAAGACTACAAGGCGAACAGGTATGTTGTGTTAGATGTGTCGCGAAATTCTTAGCACAATCTTTTCTCTCTCTCTCTCTCTCTCTCTCTCTCTCTCTCTCTCTCTCTCTCTCTCTCTCTCTCTCTCTCTCTCTCTCTCTCTCTCTGTCTTTCTGAATGCCTGATCGGACAATGACCTCCCTCGGAATTTTCCAGACTATGTCGCTTGTTATTCACCTGAGAGGACAATGAACCAAGATACCGGGATGTTCCAGTTATTTAGCGCGCAGGTATTTACTCGAGAGGCCAATGACCCAGATAAGCCTGGGATTTCCAAGTGACCCGGAGGAGCTCAGGCCACTGCCCCAGATATTCAGGATTTCCCCGGCGTAGTTCAAATTCAGAACATTCACCTGTGATCAGTAGGTTAGGAATTTCCTGACTTGGCTGAGGTGAATGACCACTGTTAACGGTATATATGGAGTATAGATTGTGTATATTGCACTCACATCTGCAAAAGCCCCGAACAGACAAGCCAGTTGCAGATACTTCTAGCATATATCTGTCAGACCAGCCAAAGAATTACTTATATAGTATATGCCGTCTCTGAGCCAAACTCCGTATTGGAATCAAAGCGGGTGAGCTTCTTATATGCAATTATTTGTATTGAATGTTTGAACTGCTTTCCATTATTATTTCATTATATGCAATTAACATTAGTTAATGTTTGCACTGCTTTTCAGTCAATTGCCTACTTTCATGTAATGGATATATTTTACCAAATGCATATATTTACTGTTATATGATTTTGTATGCCTTTTGTATGCTTTTGATGTCCTTCAGGTGGTTTTACAGAAAGCATGTGCGCTACCCTGGCCGCTTCTTTTATTTAATGGTTGTAACCAATATCGCATCCATGTATTTAATATATGATTTTTGTATGCCTTTACAACAGTTGATAATATATGTATGCCTATGCCCCTACCCTATTAATATCATATGTTTGCAGCTCGAAGAATGGCGCTCAACATTGGTCCATGTCATTTATATAATAATTTGACTAATATCTGAGCCTGGTTTATGGACCACACTCAGGACAAATTAATGCCTCTAACCAGAGAGCTAAATAGAGTGTTCCTTTGTGTGTATCTCCTAGCTCCCTGGTGGTGACGAAAACAGGTGAAACTCGCAGTCGTGTAGTGAAACCTTGCAGAACTTGCTACGAACTATTCCAGCAACTTGGCCGGGGGAAGAAAACTTGCAGTGATATTGTGACGTCATACAGCAGCAACCCCATTCATGATAAGTGCACTTTTAAAACGGACCAAACACTAAACGATCTTAGGTCATACCAGTCAATGATTAAAATTAGGACATAAACCTCAGCCATCGTGAAAGGGTACCCTAATATAAACAGAACTTTTGTGTAGACTATTTTTATCTTCATTCACCCAGTGCTGTATACAAATAACTCTATATATATATATATATATATATATATATATATATATATATATATATATATATATATATATATATATATATATATATATATATATATATATATATATATATATATATATATATATATATATATATATATATATATATATATATATATATATATATATATATAATATTTGTTTTTTCTTCCTTGTGTTTTTCTGTAACCAATTTAACTTGGTCTAATATATATAAATTCATAGAAACGAATTTCACTGTTGTTTCCTTCTTTTCACTATATGTTCTGTATTGCTTGGTAGTTAACTGTTTTTGTTAATCATTATCTTAATTACCAGCTGGGGGTCTCTTGAGCCATATCAGTACCTCAGGGGAAGTGTGGCTGAAGACCTAACATACTCTCAGGATCCTTGATGTGATTTGCTTCTTTGCTTAACTGAGAAGAGTTTAAGTTTCAGTCTCCTGAAACATTTCTTCTTACAAGTGTCGGACTATTGCTTACAGCGAACCAAAAGACACTGTGGAAGAGATTGGTACTCTCTTTTTATTCTTCTATCTATCCTTTCTTCTACCCGGTCGCCACAAGATGCAGAGATAATAGACAGTAGCTAGGGGCAGCGTAGAACAAGTGACTATTGATACAAATAAACAGCCCTGGTTGTTAGACCAGTCTTATATCAAAGATATATCGATTAGTTTCACCAGTCCTACGGGCCTTATCAAGGGTTAGGAATCCAGAAGAACAGAACAGTAGATGAGCTAGTAATTTTAGAGACAGCGTCAGACTATATAAGAAAAAATGATGGAGCGAGAGAAGATTTATTTCAAAAGTTGCCTATGAACATTGTTATTATGGGAGATGACCCGCCTCAGAGGAAAGGTTGGGCATGAATTATGATTTTCAGTGGATTTGATAACTAGCTGTAAATAAACATCATCTTTGTTGTTCACCGCTGTTTGAGTGCACTACTTTTCGCCAGATGTTCTCCATCCCATCATCTGTCTGTCGTGTGATGTTATATCGTCAAGATTTGTTTTAACGTAGCATCATCAACACCAAGCTGCCCACTGCGGGACAGTGAGACGAGTCCCACTATACGACAAGTACCATCAACACTAACATCATCCGCTGTACGGCCACAAATACATAGAGAGCTATAACATTAATAATTGCTGAATCATCTTCACCTGGGGGCTCAGAAATACGAGTGCAAATATACTACCTAGCAGAAGGGGCGGGAGAATTATAAAGTTCATGACAGCTAAGATTATCTTAGTTGTTATGCTTGCTTTTCTTTAATATCCTGTGATGCTTCCTTGAAATAGAAGCATCGTTCTTATATTAATATCTCTGCCAAGCGTACTCTTGAGCTAAGGTTGATACCCATGAAGAGCCTTATCATTATACTCTAGGTTTGACCATTGTTGGACCACTACTGCGGAGCAGGGGGGACAAAACCGTCACAAGGACCAGGACTAGATTGGATATGCAGCAGCAGACAGAGCAGAACATAAGTATCCTTGCCACCCCCCCCCCCCCCCCCCCCCCCCCCCCGCCGTCACGTTTTGGCGAGTTACTTGCTTGTATTTTACTGTTCTTGGTTCTTCTTTACGGTCCAGGTAACATACTTCTTCTTCTTCCGTCCTTAGCCAAAGACCAACCAAGCAGTCAGAGGCCATCACGCCTTGTGGCGTCTTAAGGGCAACAGCAGATTGATTTTCTCTGTTGTAGTTTCCCATCACGACTAGCGGCGTCTTTGGGGCAACAACAAATAGATCCATCTGCCGTTGTTTCCGTAATCGGTCAGGTAACATACAGGCGACCTTAAATCATATAGTAGCCCCGTCAGTCATAACTGACTATGGGGATACGCCCCTGAGGTGAAAGTCCTCGGCTTCTTTTTTTTGCCTGGTGTTCCTTATGGCGTGTTCTTTTCTCTTCTACTTGTTGTAAGAGAATTCTTTGCACATTCTGTGATGGCGCCGTAGGGACCATCGTCACTTTAAGAGATCGGCAGCTTCATCTTATAAGGTTGCTGGGTTTGTGTCTGGTCGCCCGACTGTTTTAATGCCATCTGCCAGCTGCCCATAAAAATATCTTTTGGGATGCGACCATCTTACATGCGGCGGAGATGGCCAAGCCAGCGTAGTCTGCGGTGTCTAAGTAGTGTATATATGCTTTGAAGGGGCAACACGTGACAGCACCTCGACATTTTTTACATTGTCCTTTCATGAAATACCACGGATGTGTCACAGACACTGTATATGGAAGGTATTGAGCCTTCTTTCTTGTTTAGCATAGGTTGTCCATGTCTCGCTGCATATTAGAAGCGTGCTGCTGACGAAGGCATTATATATCTCAGCTTTGATGAGTGTGAGTCTGGAATTTCCCCAAACACGCGTTGTGAGGCGGACAAAGATGGCTGCAGCTAACATCATTAATCGTTAGGAAAATGATATGGTATGTATTTACAAATGGTATTTCGAATATTTAAGCACGGTGACAACATCAGATGGAAGAGCCTCTCAGAAATGGAGAGTAGAATAGCCCAGGAAAAAGCAGTGTTCTTTAAATTGAAAAGTATTTTGTGCAAAACAATTTTTGTCAACGGAAGTAAGAAACAGAGTTCTTCAGTGTTACAGCCAATCCGATCATACGGAAGTGAGTCATGTAAAATTAGTAAAGAAGTAGGAAAAGTACCAGAGGCCACAGAGATATGGTTTTACAGAAGAATGTCAAAAATACTCTGAACAGATAAAACGAGTAATGTCTTGAAAGAGGTCACTACACAAAAGAAGCTTATTCGTCAGGTTAGAAGGAAGGAATGCACTTTCTTCCAGCACGTTATGAGAAGACGAAAACTGGAATGAATCATAACAAGAAAAGATTGAAGGAAAAAAAGATAACGCACGATAAAGAGAGGACAGTTTGACATTACAACAGGTAAATAAGTCAACAACAGATTTGATAGAGACAGGAAGTTGTGGAGAGACATGATCGCATGCGCCACCACTAAGGTGCTTGAAGTGGAAGAAGAAGAAAAAGATAATTAAGAAGAAGAAGAAATAGAAAAAGAAGAAGTGTATTAATATTGATTTCCTTAAGTAACAATGTTAAGATGTGACAGATACCACGTCATCGTTTCAATAGACAATGATTTAAACTGACAAGTGATAGCCTTAGCATCTGATACCAACGAAGCTTTTACATTTATGATAAGTAATTATGCTATATGTACTACGTAACTGTAGGATCTTAAATAAGTGGATTTGGCAACATCTCAAAATTAAAACAAGAAATCGTTATCATCTGCCAACCAATAAATCTGTTACAATTGTCTATGTCTAGCAAATGAGCTATTTCCATTTGTGGGTCGCAGACAAAATAGATTATTCCGAAGAATGTAAACATTTACAATTGTGATTAGTTCCTTCTATTTTGAGACTGCTTTCTTAGTATGAGTGTGTGAGTGGATAAGGGGGAGGGAGAGAAGATAGTCTTTTCTAAACGAGGACTTTCATACAACTTACGGACATGTTCGTGTTCATGTTTGTTCATGTGTGCAGTCTCTTTTGTTACAATGCGTATTTGTAATTTTGCGCGAATTTGTTCATTTTTCGCTGTAGATAAATCGTCTTCTTCTTCAAGCACTTTGGCTAGTGGCGTAGGAGATCGTGTCTCTCCACAACTTCCTGTCTCCAGTACAATCTATCAAATCCGGTGTTGACTTCTGTCCATGCCACGATGTCAAACTGTCCAGTATTTGATCTCTTTGTCTTCCCCTTTCCCTTTTTCCTTCAATCTTGCCTGCTGCTACGATATATTTCAGCTTTCCTGTTCTCATAACGTACCAAAAAAAGTGGATTGCTTCTTTCTAACTTGTGAAATAAGTTTCCTTCGCGCATTGACCTCTTTCAGGATTTCCTCACTACTCTTTTTTGGCTGTCCATGGCTTTTGTAACATTCTTCTGTAAAACCACATCTCTATGGCCTCTGGTGCCTTCCCTACTTGTTTACTATTTATCAATGATTCACTCCCATATGTCAGGATTGGTTCTATATAACACTGAAGAACCCTCTTTCTTACTTCCACTGACAAAGAATTGTGCGTAAAATACTCTTCATTTTATAGAACGCTGTTTTTGCCTGAGATAGTCGGCTCTTCACTTCTGAGATGCATCTTCCATACGTTGTTATTAATGTGCTCGGTATTTGAATTTATTGACCTGTTTTAAAACTGTTCCATTTACGTTGATAGTGGATTCTGGAAACCCCTTTTCTTTGAAACGACCATTACTTCTGTCTTTTTGCTATTACGGCTGAGGCCTTCACTTTCACTTTCTGTCACTATTGTATCAACCATTTCTTGCAGCTCCTTTTCACTTTTTGCTATTAAGACTGTATCATTAGCGTATCTCAAGTTGTTTATATTATGTCCGCCGAATGATATTCCTGGCATGTCCTCTAGAGATCTCATTACACTTTCACTGTACAAATTGAACAGATCCTGTGACAGCACACATCCCTGCCTGACACCCCTTTTTCACTTGCTGGAACGTTCCTATTTGGCTGCTAATTCTTACAGCTGCTGTTTGTTGCCAGAATATATTTTTTATTATCCTCAAGTCTTTACCATCAATGTTGATGCTTTCTAACATTTTGATAATTTCCTCATGTTTCACTTTATCCGAATGCCTTAGTGTAATCTATAAAGCACAAGTACAGATCTGTTTTCACCTATATGGCTCTTTCTATTAATGTTATTATAATATATATGGCATTGTTTGCGCCTTTACCTTGTACAAAACCGTTCATCACTGATTTCTAATTTTATTTTATTTCTCACTCTTCTCATGATAATTTGTAATAATATTTAGGCCACACGACTCATAAGACTAATGGTGCGATGTTCTTCACATTTCATTGTTCCAGTTTTCTGTGGAAAAGCTATGAATATGGATTTTAGCAGATCATCAGGTATTTTACCACTGTTGTAGATGTCACGTAGATAAATAGGGGAATAAACTCACCAAAATGCGAAATCGCATTTGCTCATACGCGATTTTTCACGGCGTGACTATGCTTTGCGCGACCCAGCAACACTAGGTGAACGCAAAAAACGCCACCCAGCTTAAAATAGTGACCCGTGGAGGAAATACACAACCCCACACACACACACACACACACACACACACACACACACACACACACGCACGCACGCACGCACGCACGCACGCACGCACGCACGCACGCACGCACGCACGCACGCACGCACGCACGCACGCACGCACGCACGCACGCACGCACACACACACACACACACACACACACACACACACACACACACACACACACACACACACACACACACACACACACACACACACACACACACACCCCTCGTGTCCTGCGAGTGTGTATCACATTGTTCTCCCGAGTTTCTGTACTTTCCTTGATAAAAGTATTTAAAAGGCCACCCAAAACATGAGTAAGCGTCTATGTTATAAGAATCCAAAGTAGTGAACTAAGAAGGAAAACCGTAAGAATTGACATGTACTTTGTTAAACATTTGTTCTACACGATGATGCCAGCCGCAAGTGCCATCTCATACTAGTGGCCTTGAACGACATGCTTGAGGGTGCAGAAGTCCCATTCTTTCTTAACCTCTTCACGGACAACAGGGAACCACTCAAGGCTGAATGCACGTATGGCTCACCGTGAAATCATATATGCAATAAACACTTTTGTTCTATTATATGTCAAGTGCAAAATATGAGGAAATCTTACTATGACCAAACAGGCGTATTACGCGGCTCTTTGTGGGGGGAATGTACCACTTTGAGCCGCTCCATGCGGTTCCTGGGATAAAAGAATTAAACTAAACTTCAATGATTTTTTTATTTGTTATGGGTCCAAATAATATCATCATCATCATCATCCCATAGCTCCCCAAGGACTTTATGTCTTGGACAAACTTACGCAAGGTCTTCCTGTCCGGTGCCGTCTGCTCATGTCCTTTCCATGTCTTCTTTATTCCTTTCATGTCGGTAATTCTCCACTTCTCTTCTCTATGTGTTCTTGTTTCCCTCTACCTCTATTACCTTGGGGATTCCAGAACAAGGACTGCTTTGTAATGCTATCAACAGCTTTTCTCAAGGAGTGGCCTATCCATCGCCAGCCTCTTCTTCTTATCTCTTGCTCAGTAGCACTTGTCTGGTTCTTGGTATCAGTTCCACGTTAGCTATATTGTTATATTATTTCAACCCGTCTATTCTACACAAGTACACAATTGGGAAAGTCTGTACATTGTTTGTTCTTGTCTTTACTGTTGTCCATTTTTCAGAACCATATAATAGGACTAATTATTTGGCATTTGAATTAAAATCCAAATTCTAGGACTACAACCTGACGGAGAACAGTGGAGGCTGAGATGTGAAGCATGGTTGTTCGTCCATCACGGGTGATGAAGACCACTCTGTTCATCCAATTATTTAAGAATATGTTAGGTTAGTCTATGGGTACGAAGGTGACTGAAGAGCCCGATGCGGGCCTGGAAAGATCTTGGACAGTGTGGGCAGGGAATGTTTGCTTCATGTGAAGGTTTTATTTCACGGTCCTTTCTAGCTTGTCTCCGCTGTTCTGCTGCTGCTCTTCTGGATGATTTGCATGCTGCTGCACCTTTACGAAGAGATGTGCGCCAAGCAGTTCGGTCTTGCGCAGCAGCTTCCCATGTGTCTGGGTTTATGTCAAAGGTTTTCAATGACGTCTTTAACGTGTCTTTGAAGCGCTTCTTTTGGCCACCATGGGAGCGTTTACCCTTCTGCATCTCACCATAAAAGAGTATCTTTGGCAGTCGATGGTCTGGCATGCGGACTACATGACCTGCCCAGCGAATTTGTGACTGCATCAGAATAGTATCAATACTAGGGATACCAGCTCTGTCAAGAACGGCGGTATCCGGGATCTTGTCTTGCCATTTGATGTTCATTATCTTCCTGAGACAGACTGTATGGAAGTGGTTTAGCTTCTTTACGTGGCGCCTGTATACAGTCCATGTTTCACATGCATATAGCAGCACTGGAAGCACCGCAGCTCTGTATACCTTCAGCTTTGTCTGTAGACTAATGCCACTTCGATGCCAAACGTTGGTGTATAGTCTGCCAAATGTGCTGCTGGCTTTGGAGATCCTGGTGTTCACCTCATCATCAATGACAATGTTCTGGGATAGTGTGCTACCAAGGTATGTGAATCTGTTCACAACATTCAGTTTCTCACCATTAACCTTGATGACTGGCTCAGTATAAACTGTGCCAGGAGCTGGTTGGTACATGATTTCTGTTTTCTTCGTGTTGATGGTAAGCCCAAAGTTGGCGCAGGCTTCGGAGAATCTATCCACACTATGCTGCAGATCAGCCTCTGAGAAGGAATTGAGGGCACAATCATCAGCAAACAGAAGATCTCTGATGGTGTGTGATTTGACCTTGGTTTTTGCTTGAAGCCTCCTAAGGTTAAACAATTTTCCATCAATACGATAACTAATGTCGATTCCTGTGTCCCCGTCTCTAAAAGCATCAGTCAGCATAGCAGAAGGCTCTGATAGCTCACCGTTTT
Source organism: Oreohelix idahoensis (assembly GCA_024509875.1). Lineage (NCBI taxonomy): Eukaryota > Metazoa > Mollusca > Gastropoda > Stylommatophora > Oreohelicidae > Oreohelix > Oreohelix idahoensis. The sequence goes on from JAMPIV010001175.1 coordinate 17,017, forward strand.
CCTGAACTCTAGCCTGCATTCCATCATGCAGTTGCTGCACTATTGTGATAAATTTCTTTGGGCAGCCGTATTTTGCCATGATCTTCCATAGACCCTCTCTACTGACCGTGTCGAACGCCTTTGTCAAGTCACACAGTGCTGTTCTTGGCATTTTTCTTGTAGCTGTCTTGCAGCGAACACCATTTCTGTGGGTCCCGGCGCCCTCCGAGATCCACACTGACTTTCAGGTAAAAGACCTTTGTCAAGATGAGCCGTAAGGCGATTCAAAAGGATTCTGGCGAATATCTTCCCAGCGATTGATAAAAGAGAGATGCCTCGATGATTGTTGCAGTCTTGGCGATTACCTTTACGTTTATATAGATGTATAATTGAGGCATCTTTGAGATCGTGTGGGATGGTTTCACTCTGCCACATTTGCTGGAAGATCATATGAAGTTTCTCCATCAGAACTGCACCGCCATCTTTATAAACCTCAACAGGAATTGAATCGGAGCCAGGGGCCTTTCCACTAGACAGTTGACGAATCGCTTTTTTTTTATTTTCCTCCAGAGTTGGTACATCATCTAATGCTTCATTTATAGGAATTTGGGGCAGGCGGATGATGGCTTCGTCGTTAATAGATGATGGCTGGTTCAAGATATTATTAAAATGTTCAGCCCAGCGTTGGAGAATTTTTTCCTTGTCTGTAATTAGTGTTTTTCCATCTGCATTAAGGAGGGAAATGATCCTGATGATGTTGGACCATAGACCGCTTTGAGTGCAAGGTAAAAGTTTTTCAAGTCATGGCTGTCAGCAAAGCCTTGGATCTCATCTGCTTTATTACTCAGCCATGAATCCCGCATCTGGCGTAGTTTATGTTGGACGATTCTACGCATGTTGTTGAAAGCGTCTTTCTTGGATGTAGATTTTGGATCATTTAAATATGCTTTATGGAGATGGTGTTTCTCAGCCAACATCTGCTTTATATCATCTGAGTTCTCATCAAACCAGTCATTTTGTTTCTTGATGGAAGGACCCAGGACCTCTGTAGCAGTGTTGTAGATCTGCTCACTTAGGGCTGCCCAATTTGTTTCCACACTTTGGCCGTCTAGCGAGATAGATTTGAGACGGTCTTCTAAGGTGTCAGTAAATGACTGTTTGATTGTTGTCTTCTTTAGTTTGGTGACATCCAGCCTCTTTTGAGTTTTTTCCCCTGAGGGCGCCTGGCTGGTTGGATACGAACTTTAAGTTTAGATACAATGAGGCGATGATCAGTCCAGCATTCGGCACCACACATGGACTTGGTCACCCGGACATCTTGCCTGTCCTTCTTCCTAACAATTACATAGTCAATTAGGTGCCAATGCTTTGAGCGAGGGTGCATCCAGGAGGTCCTGTTGCGGGTAGGAAGTCGAAAAATGGTGTTGGTGACAAGGAGGTCATGTTCTGCGCAAGTCTGGAGGAGACGAAGTCCATTACTGTTACAGCGACCCACGCCGTACCTACCAATAGTGCCATTCCAGGAGATGTTATCTAACTCTTGCATTAAAGTCACCAAGAATGATGAGCTTATCTGCTTTAGGAACTGATGCAATGACTGCATGTAGTTCTTCGTAAAACTTATCCTTGACATCATCCTGGTTTGTCATAGTTGGTGCATACGCGCTAATGATGGTGGCATGTTTTCTTCCATAGAACAGAGGGATCTTGACCGTCATGAGTCGGTCATTTATTCCCTTTGGGGGCCCCGCTAACTTGCTGACAATTGCTGTTTTGATTGCAAATCCAACCCCTGCTTCTCGTCTTTCTTCAGTTCCTCTTCCGCTCCAAAAGAATGTATAACCTGCACCCTTTTCGCAAAGTTGGCCCTCGCCTGCAAGTCGAGTTTCACTCAGTGCTGCTATGTCAATGTTGTACCTGGCCAGTTCTCTCCCAATCAGGGCAGTTCGTCTCTCAGGTCTGTTTGCATTAAAGTCTTTGTCAAGTAAAGTGCGCACATTCCATGCGCCTAGAATGAGGGGGAAAAATCTGTCCTTTCTTTTTCTTTTATATGTCGACCGCCGAAGTAGGGTACCCACCAACCGCGGTAAGCTGGTTAGGTAATGGTGAAGCAGGCAATGTTTAGGGCACCTTTTCTAGCCCCTTCCTCATGCCATGGAGGTGAGCAGTGCTTTCCTAAAGAGGGCTGCTCAGACACTCAGGGGGCTGCCGAATCCCACTGCTGCTCCGATCAGTGGAAGACGACCATATGGCCTGAGCCGCCTGTGTGTAGGTCTGCGACTACGACTGCCAGCGTACCCACGCCTGCCGCTTCGCCGCTCGCCCATCGCCACAGGACTTGTTGTGAGTGGATGGATGAATGGATGAATGGATGAAAGAGTGACTTGCGCGGTGATTTGGATTAAAGTGAGGAAGAGTTGCGCAATTCGTCGACCTCACTCTCTCGCCTGGGTCCATCTCAATCCAGTGGCAAGACAAGTCAAGACGACTGGAGATGAAGTCAGGTGCAGTGGATGACCAGGGCTTTCTACGTGCCTCGCCGTGCTCCTTACGCTCCACAGCGCGTTGCTGGTAATCGCCGTCATGCCCGTTGAACCAACAGGTGGTTTCTTCCGCGCAGTCTATCGAATCCAGTCTTCGCATGCATGGGTAGGCAGACCCTAACTCACCGAAGGTTTATAACCATTCGGCTACCCTCACCTAGTTTAGCCGGCCTGTCAAAGCCGTTGTCCGGGGGTGGCCGCTGTCGCATGCTGACAGCTACGAGGAGCCACAGGTGAGAGCTGGATGCCAGGTTTGGACCAAAGGTGGCTGAGCTGCCCTAAAAAGGGCATGACAGCTCCTTCACCAGAGGTAATACCAATACCTGACTTCCCAACACCCCCAAAGCATAAACCATAGATGGACCACAACATGAAGAATGGCCACCAACTGAGCAAAACGGGGACAGTTTGTTGCTGCCCTACAAGACGCCACTAGGCGTGATGGCCACCAAATGCTTTGTTAGTCAGGGCGCTAAGGATCCAAGAAGAAGCAGATGGCAAATTCCCAGGACTAGGTTAAGAATCCAAATTAAGGGGTTTAAGTTATTGATCAGAGTTACTTTTTTCAGTTATGGATGAACATGTTGTGCTATCACCCGTGTGTTACCGGGGCCCGAAAGGGGAGCAAAGAATAGTAACACTGCACCCTACCACGCATGTCGTAAAAGGCGACTAAGGAGGGTATGGGCATGGGGCTGTTTACTCCATCCCGTAAAAACTTCGCACAGTGGGCTGATCACCTGCTTGCCAACCAATCTGATTACGGAAACAATGATAGATTGTTTGGTCTGTTTTTGTTCCACAAAGACGCCACTAGGCGTGGTGGAAACAGCGATAGATTGATCAATTTGTTGTTGCCCTAAGACGCCACTAGGCGTACTGGCCACATACTGCTTTGCCGGTTGATGGCTAAGGATGGAAGAAGAAGAAGAAGATGTTGTGCTATGAGTCACCGTTTCAGGGTTATGAATCCAAACTAAGGGGTTTAAGTTATGGATCGGAGTTACATTTTTTCAGTTATGGATGAACATGTTGTGCTATGAGTCACCGTTTCAGGGTTATGAATCCAAACTAAGGGGTTTGAGTTATGGATCGGAGTTACTTTTTTTTTTTTTAGTTATGGATGAACGTGTTGTGTGTATGAGTTATAACCTAACCGTTTCATGGTTAGGTTATGGATCCAAGTTAAAGTTTGGAATTGTGGATCCAAGTTATGAGGTTAAGTTACGGATCCATCATAAGGTTTGGGATTTAGATAGCGTGTGAATGCCCAGTAAAGCCGGTCCTATGTCCAACCCTCCTTAGTGTCCTTGTACGAAAGCCTGGCTGATTACAGCCTTACAATTCTTTGCTCTCCTATCTGCCTTGGTGGCACACGGGTCAAGCTATTGCTGCAGTTGTATTTTCTCTTGTTAAAAATGTAGTATCACTGCAGCGACTGTAGCAGAGGGAGTGAAGTGTTAAAGACTTCACAAATAGGCCCGACTTCTTTATGAGGTGGGGATAATCAGTTCCCTTCCCCGCTGCCTTTGCCTTCCCCAACTCATGAGGTGAGTCAGGTAGACATTTACAGCTGGGTACACTAGAATGTGACGTTACGCGGTTTTGATCCCCGAACATGGTAACTGTGCCACGATAGCGCACTATCCACTTGGCCAGTCGTAGGCTTTGTTCTTGTTACAAGGTAACTGTAGTCCCATAGCAAATACTGCAGTAGGTAAGTCAAGTGTTAGAGACTTCACTATACTATGTCCAGCTTTGAGAGGTGGGGTGTCCAATTCCCTTCATTACTGTCCTTTCCTTCTTTAACTTATGAGCAGAGTCAGATACTGATTTATAGCTGGGTAAACTGGAGCGTGACGCCGCCGTGTTTCGAACCCAGTACCTTTGTGGCGAGAGACCTGCGTTCTAACCACTCTGTCAGTCAGACGCTCTTGTTCTTGTTACGACATTTAAACATGGTGGATATTGCGGTCGCTGATGAGGCGACAATCGATTTTAACAAAAAAGCAATACACCCCTGACTTGCCAAACCTTGTCTTTTGAAATGTCAATTATATTTGCTGTTATTATTTCATCCTGTATCGCTTAGAAGCAGATGTTGTTGTTGCAGAATACAAGATGAGACGCATGCGTTTTATGAAAGAACACAAACGGTGGAATAATTTGTTTGTTTCCATTAGAGTTTCCATAGAGTTTTTGAAGGAACAAAAAACTCTCACAGCTGGTAGAAATTATAGTTACCGCGCGTTTTTATCCGCAGGCTGGAATGAAAAGTTGATCGCATCAGGACAAAGCGATGACTGAGTTGTCTGATATGGTTTTGAAAGGATTTTCATAACTACTAGGTTACAGCAATACTGTTTTTATTCGTCTGCCGTGATACCCTTACATAGGATATTTTTTACTGCTGGGAAGAGCAGCCTCTGTTCTCTGCAGGGATGCGGTAGATAACGCGGGCATCTGTTTTCTGTGACGGGATTAAAAGAGCATTGTTTTGGCATGTAGCAAGGCGTAAAGTTTGACATTTCATCTACTGAGATCGGCACTGTATTTTATTGTGGCACATGTAGTTTATGACTCATTACAAAGAGGTTCTACATTTTTTGTTTCCCTTTGTATTTCAGTGTGTTTTTTTTTCCCCTTTCTCAAGCAGGGTTCCGTGGGGCATCTTCAGGGGTTTCTCGAGACTTATATAACAAGTGAATATAAATTAACATTAAAGCACTTTTTGTAAGGGATTTTCAGAACTTGAGGACAGTAATCCCTAATGTATCATTTTTCTGTTTCATCAGATCATAAGTAATGTTCAATGTTGCCAATCTAAATTTTGGAAACAACATGGATGACACTTAACAAATAAAGAGACAAAACATAGATGACGATTGCGCACTGTGTCTAGAAAGTTCATATTCATGTTATGGTTGACAGGTGTCCGGTACAGTATATTTCCCCAAGCATTCCTTGGTCTAGAATCCCCTGTGTAAGAGAAATAGACGTAGTCCCACACACACACACACACACGCACGCACGCACGCACGCGCGCACGCGCGCACACACACACACACACACACTCACACACACACACAAATAAGAACAGGAAAATGAAATGAAAAAAAATTAGCTGATGGCACATGACAGGAAGACTTGACACGCGTTTGTTGCGTTTGTCTTTATGGAGCTGTCGGGTAATAAAATACAATAATTAATTAATTATGATATTTAAATTGAAAGTAAGTAACAGAAATCCCATCCCATCCCAACTATAGTGCGTTTCAAAAAGATCGGTCGACGATTGACTTCAAATATCTCCATATTCCTTGCACGGATAAACATGATTTTTTTTTGCATGTGGTCTTATATTTCCAATGTCCCAAAGTTTTTATAAAAGTCAATGTTGCAGGTAGTGTTCTTTTCTTGCAACGGCTAATTCCTTTGATCTTTTTTAACGAAGTAATTATTTTGTCCTGGAAGAAAATAATTTACCGTAAATGAAGGAAGTTGCATATTTTCGGCATAGGCGTCTATACAATTCGAATGTTAGAGGGGTTTGTTAACTGATTACTATGTGAGGTCCTTTTTTATTTCTTCGAAATATTTGAGAGACTCCGATACAGTTTACCACGCTTAGCTTCTCTGCAGAAATATTTATACATCTTCACTGCCATTGTATGCAGTGTAAGGAACTTGACTTTCATACCCATTGTATTACAGACCTAGAATACCGCAAGATACGCCTATGCACTGAAATACACAAGCAGTAAAACGGTAACTGAACGCACCGGAAGGAACAATGTAATGTTCAAAACAGTGCGGTAGTGAGCTGAAACACGGGGAAAATCACGTGAAATACGTTCAAGATGTTAAATCGAAATAGCTCACAAATATGAAGGGGTAAGCCCTGTCAATACACGGTTGGACTAGGAGGTGGTCGATTTTGTAAACTTTAAATAAAAGAAAATTTAAAACCATAAGTTTGTTTACGAGGAAAAAAATGTACTCCTCGGGACATAGCGATCATTAGGTCATATGCAAAGTTGCAACAATTACGATCAAGTGGTTCCAGAGATATTGAATATTAAACAGCGGCAAACATTGTGAAACGCACTATAACATAATTACCGATGTATGTTACGTCTCACTCAAAATAGTAACTCGCGCCAGAAAAAAAGTGCGCAACGCACGGTGTGCAACTTGCGCGGCGTGGGTGTTATATAAAACAAATACTATGGTTTTTTGTTTTTTTTTAATTCTTTCACGGAATTAGTAGCGCTCGACAAAGAAAAAGTGCGTAAAAATTGGTGTGCATGAGCCCTCACCCGATGTACAAATCATGAAAACTTGAAAGTTTTTGTTAAAACCACTTATTACACTGGTATACACACATTTTGGTGCCTTAAATTTTATAGCTGTTCTTGGGTAATTTTGGGTTGCTGATTCCAAAAATGTAATCAGATTTTTCCCATCAGCTCTAGTTTTTGAGATAACTAAGAATGACCATATTAGTAGGGCAATTGTTATGTACAATCCTAGAGTTAGGTGCTATCAGTGGCATTTTGACTTTAGTCTGCATTCATATTATATGTAATTACTGTGCATATATTACCAAAAATGTAATAAAACTTTATCACTAGCACTTGTTTAGTCAACACGCAAAAAGGATCTTTTCGAGGACTTCCTGGAATGTGATATGCCCGGACAGTCACGCTTAAGGGTCCAACAGTAATCTGCCATCATGTGGGCATCCCAAAGTCCCTGGTATCTCTCTTCCATTGTTTTTATATCTTGGTGAAATCTTTCACCTTGCTCCTCACTAAAGTCGCCAAGATTCTCCGGAAATAAATGTAAATGGTTATGGAGGTAGTGCAATTTTATGCTCATGTTGCATCCAAGTTCACAAAAACTCGACAGCATGTTTCCAACTAATTCAGAATAATTGTCTGCTTTAAAGTTACCCAGAAAGTTTTGCACAACTAAAACAAATGATGACCAGGCTGTGGACTCTGTTTTGTTCATGGAATCAATAAAATTTGGATCGTTTATTAACTTTCTAATTTGAGGTCCATCAAAAATTCCAGCTTTAAGTTTGTCTATGCTCAATTCTGGAAACTTTCTGCATAAGTAATTAAAACAGGTACCATCTTTGTTCAGTGCCTTAACAAATTGCTTCATCAAGCCAAGCTTTATATGTAATGGTGGCAGTAGAACTCTTTTTCGATCAATCAGAGGCTTATTGACAATATTTTTTCTCCAACTTTAAATTCATCCCTCAACGGCCATGTTTCTTTGTCCAGTGCATATCTTTTGCCCTGCTATCCCACAAACACATAAAGCATGGATATTTGGTGAATCCCATTTGCTGGCCAAGCAAGAAGTTCATCATTTTAAGATCTACACAAACCATCCAGTTCTGTTCTAAATACTTCAATTTTTCCAGAACTGTACTTATTGTAGCATACTCCTCCTTCATTGTAGTAAAATGAGCAATTGGAATTGAGCCATATTTGTTACCATTGTGTAAGAGAACACCCTTCAAACTTCTTTTAGAGCTGTCAATGAAAAGTCGCCACTCATCTGGTGTATAACTTACACCAATTTTGTTAACAAGACCTCCTACATTAGTACAAAACACAAGGTTGTTTTCTTTACAAAAGAATGGAATAAAACCTTGCTCTCTGCTGCGATAAAATGTAACCTTTGTTTCAGCAGTCAGTAATTTTTTTTCTTTCAATCTTGAAGCCAAAAGTTCTGAAGATTCCTTGGAGAGTTATAAATCTCGGATTAGATCATTTAGTTCAAGCTGGTCGAAGCGTTGAGCATCTGAAAAATCATCTTCGAAATCACTATCACTGTCACTTGTCGTTCCACATGCCACTGCTGTCTCATCTTCTAGCAGGGAATCCGAAATCTGACTGAAAGTTGGAATTGGTATGTCATCTCCGTGTGGAACAGGTCGCCTAGCAGAATCTAAATCTGGATATTTCTTTTCCCACAAGTCCACTGTCGCAGGTGTTCAACACATGTTTTGCAAACAATATGAGGAGCCCAAGACTTGTCCTGGTCACCTAGTTTTACTTTAAAGTAATCAAAGTATGCCTTTTTCACAAAAACAGTAATATGCTTCCTATGTTCTTCTTTGAAAGTGTACTCTCCACAAATATAACAAAATAAATGCGATGAAAGAAAACATGCTCTTCTTGAAGATGATGCCATTCTCTGTTAGAAGTGTAATAAAATAAGTAGCATACTAACATGCATGCAGTGGCTTAAAATCTAAAAAAGGCAATTTTGGGAAGATTCTTGGAAAACTTAAACTGAGAGTAAACAAGCAGTTTTCTTTTGTAAAGGACTAGACAGCAATAGTTTTTTTTACATAGCCTTATATAGAAAATATTGTAATAATACAGGGTGACCCAAAAAAATAAACGGGCCCGCGCGCGCACAAAAAGTATGTAATGAAATACAAAAATGTCTGTATCTCAAAAACTAGAGCTGCTACAGACAAGTAAATGTGATATTTGGATTGAGCAGGCCTCATTTATAAACAATCAAGAGTAAAATGTTTGGCACCAAAAATTTTTTTTTTTTTTTTTGTAGGGCTGTGTTATCAGCGAACACTCTTTGAAAACAATTCACGCACTTTCACACGAAATGTTGTCATCAAAGAACTTTTAAGTTGAATCTAAAATAACATAATTCTCGCCGTGTGTACGTTGGTCACAGCTGAGGAATGCAACCGTGTTGAAAATTTGTATTGTTTCCATTATATATACTCTCCCGAAAATAGTTTCAATCAACAAAGAAAAGCGTTCAAATGACGGTGTTCATGAACAATTTGATTACACTGTGTAATGGAAAGAAAACAAAAACACTCTAAGAATGCACTTCTATCTGTTCATCCGGGAACGGAAACAGCACACTATAA
>JAMPIV010001176.1:5000-94473 GCA_024509875.1 Oreohelix idahoensis
AAAACCCCCCAACCCCCCCCCCAACCCCAAAACACCAAAAAAAAACAAAAAAAAAAAAAACCCCCAAACCCCACCCAACCAAAACCCCCAAAAAAAAAAAAAAAAACCCAACCCCCAAAAACAAAAAAAACCAAACCCCAAAAAAAAACCCCAAACAAACCCAAAAAAACCCAAACCCCAAAACCACCCAACAAAACACAAACCCCCCCCCAAAACCCAAAAACACAAAAAAACCCCCCCCCACAACCCAAAAAACCAACAAAAAAAAAAAAAAAACCCAAACCCCCAAAAAAACCCAACAAAAAAAAAAACCAAAACCCCCACAAAACAAAACCCCCCAAAAAACAACCAAACAAACCCAAACAAAAAAAAAAAAAAAACCCCACAAACCCAAAAAAAAACAACAAAACCCCCAAAAAAAAAAAAAAAACCCCCCCCACCCCCCCACCCCCAAACCAACCCCCCCCCAAACCCCCCCCCCCAAACCCCCAAAAAAAAAAAAAAAAAAAAAAAACACAAAAAAAAAAAACCCCAAAAAACCAAAACACCCCAAAACCCAAAACCCAAAAAAAAACCAAAAAAAAAAAAAAACAAAAAAAACCAACCCCCCCCCCCCCCCCAAAACCCAAAACCCCAAAAACCAAAAAAAAACAACAAAAACCCCACAACAAAAAAAAAACCCAACCCCCAAAAAAAAAAAACCACCAAAAAAAAAAACCCCCCACCCCAAAAAACACCCCAAACCCCCAAAAAAAAAAACCCCCAAAAAAACCCAAAAAAAAAACCCCCCCCCCCAAAAAAAAAACCCCCCCTTTTTTCCTCCCAACCCCCCAAACCCCCCCCCCCCCCCAAACCCCCCCAAAAAAAACCCCCCCCCAAACAAAAAAAAAAAACCCCAAACAACCAAACCAACCCCCCCAAACCCCCCCAAAAAAAAAAAAAAAAAAACCCAAACCCCAAAAAAACCCAAAAAAAACAAACCCCCAAACCCCCCCAAACCCCCCAAACAAAAAACAAAAACCCAAACCAAAAAAAAACCTTAAACAAACAACCCCCCCCCCAACAAACCAAAAAAAAACCAAAAAACAACCAAAAAAAAAAACAAAACCCAAAAACCCCCCCCCCCCCAAAACCAAAACCCCACCCCAAACCCCCCCAAAAAAAAAAAAAAAAAAACCAAAAAAAAAAAAAAAAAAAAAAAAACCCAAACCAAAACCCCAACCCCCAAACCCCCCCAAAAAAAAAACAACCACCCCTAAAAAACCCCCACCAAAAAAAAAACCCCCCCACAAACCCCCCCCAACCCAAAAAAAAAACAAAAACAACCAAACAAAAAAAACAAAAAAAAAAAACAAAAAACAACAAAAAAAAAAAAAAAACAAAAAAAAAAAAAAAAACCAAAAAAAAAAAAAAAAAAACAAAAAAACAAAAAAAAAAAAAAAAAAAAAAAAAAAAAAAAAAAAAAAAAAAAAAAAAAAAAAACAAAAAAAAAAAAAAACCCAAAAACCCCCCCCCCCCCCCCCCCAAACACCAAACAAAACCCCCCAAAACAAAAAAAAAAAACCCCAAAACAAAACCCCCCCCACCCCCAACAACAACCCCCAACCCAACAAAAAAAAAAAAAAAAAAAAACCCCCAAACCCCAAAAAACCCCCCCCAAAAACCCCAAAAAAAAACCAAAACCCCAAAAAACCAAAAAAACCCAAACCAAACACCAAAAAAACCCCCCAAAACCCCCCCCCCCCCAAAAAAAAAAAACCCAAAACACCCCCCCCCCCACAAAACAAAAAAAACCAAAAAAAACCCAACCAAAAAAAAAAAAAACAAAAAAAAAACAAAAACAAAAACCAACAAAAAAAACACAACCCCAACCAAAAAAAAAACCAACCCCCCCCCCCCCCAAAAAAAACCCAACCAAAAAACCCCCCAAAACCAAACCAAAAAAAAAAACAAAACCCCCCCCCCCCAACAAAACCAAAAAAAAAAAAAAAAAAAACAAAAAAAAAACCCCCCACCAAACCCCCAAACCCCCCAACCCCCCCAAACCCCCACAACCCCCCCAAAAAAACAAAAAAAAAACAAAAACAAAAAAAAACCCACCCCCCCAAACCCCAACAAAACAACCCCAACCAAACCCAAAAAAAAAAAACCCCAAAACCCCCCAAAAAAAAAAAAAAAACACCCAAAAAACCAAAAAATCAAAAAAAACCCCCAAAACCCCCCAACCAAAAAAACCCCCAAACCAAACCCCCCAACCCCAAACAAACCCACCAAAACAAACCCCCAAACAAAACAAAACCCCCCACCAACCCAAAAAAAAAACAAAAAAAAAAACAAAACCCCCCCAAAAACCCCCCCCCCCCAAAACCCCCAAAAAAAACCAAAAAAAACACAAACAAAACCCAAAAAAAACCCAAACCCCAAAAAACCAAAACCCAACCCACCCCCCCCAAAAAAACCAAACCCCCCCCCCAAAAAAACCCCCCCCCCCCAAAAAAAAAAAAACCAACCAAACCCAAAACCCCACACAACCCCCAACACCCAACCCCAAAAACAAAAAACCCAACCAAAACCAAAACCACACCCCCCCAAAAACCAAAAAAAACACAAACAAAAAAAACAAAAACCCAAAACCCCCAAAACCAAAACCAACCCCACCAAAACCCCCCCCCCCACAAACAAAAAAAACAAAAAACCCCCCAACCAAAAAACCAAAAAACCCCAAAACCCCCCCACCACCCCCCCAACACCCCCCCCCCCCCACCCCCACACAACCACCAAACAAAAAAAAAACAAAAAAAAAACACAAAAAAAACCCAAAAAACAAAAAAACCCCAACCCCAAAACAACCCAAAAAAACCCCCCCCAAAAAACCCCAACCCCCCCACCAAACCCCCCCCAACCCCCCCCCCAAAAAAAAAAAACCCCACCCAAAAAACAAAAAAAAACCAAAAAAACCCAAAAAAAAAAAAACCCCCCCCAAAAATAACACCCCCCCACAACAAAACCCCCACAAAAAAAAACCAAAAACCCCCCACACCAAAAAAACCAAAAAAAAAACCCCCCCACCCACCCCCAACCCCCAAAACCAAAACAACAACCCCCCAAAAACCCCCCCCAAAAACCAAAAAAAAAAACCCCCAAAAAAACCAAAAAAAAAAACAAAAAAAAAAAACCCCCAACCCCAACCACACCAACCCAAAACCCCCAAAACCCCCCCCCAAAAAAAAAAAAAACACCACCAAACCACCCACCCCAACCAAAAAAAAAAAAAAACACCCCACACCAAACCCCCCCCACCAAAAAAAACCCAACAAACCACCACCCCCCAAAACCCACCCCCCCCCAACCCCAAAACAAAAAAACCCCCCCCCCCCAAAAAAAAAAAACCCCAAAAAACCCCCCAAAAACCAAAAAAACCAAAACAAACCCCCAAAAAAAAAAAAAAAAAACCACCCACCCCCAACCCCACCCCCCCCAAAAAAAAAACCCCCCCCCAAACCCCAACAAACAACAAAAAACCAACCCCCCCCCAACCCCCCCAACCCCAAAAACCCAAAAAAAACCCCCCCCCCAACAAACAACAAAAAACCCAAAACCACAAACCCCACAACCCCAAACCCACCACCCCCCCCCCCCCCCCAAAAAACCCCCCCCCCCCCCCCAACCCCACCCCAAAAAAAAACCCCCCACAAAAAAACCCCACAAACCCCCAAAAAACCACCCACACCACCCCCCCCAAAACAAACCCCCCCCCCAAAAAAACCCACAACCCAAACCACCCAAAAAACCCCCCCCCCAAAAAAAAAAAAACCCCCCCCCCCCACAAAAAAAACCCACCCCCCCCCAAAAAAAAAAAACAAAAAAAAAAAAACCAACCCCACCCCCCAAAAAAAAAAAAAAAAAACCACCACCACAAAACCCCCCCACACACCACAACCCCCCCCACAAAAAAAACAACACACCCAACCCAAAAAACCCACAAACCCCCCCCAACAACTAACCCCAAAAAACAAAACCCCCCAAACCCCCCAACACCACCAAAAAACAAAAAAAACCCCCCCCCCCAACCCACCCCCCACACCCCAAAAAAACCAAACCAAAAACAAAACTAAACCCCAAAACCCACAAAAAAAAAACCACAAAACCAACAATTCCCAAAAAAAACCAAACAAAAAAAAAAAAAAACCCAACTAAAAAAAATAAAAAACCCAAAAAAATCAAAAAAAAAAACCATTCCCATTAACCCAAACCCCCCCCCAAACCCCAACCAAAAAAAAACTACTACAAACACAAACAACAAAAAAAAAATAACCACCAAAAATAAACCCAAATAATAACAAAAAAAAAAAAAACAAAAAAACAAAAAATTATAAAAAACAAATTATCAAAACCCCACCCTTCAAAAAAAATACCCAACCCACAACACAAAAAAACCCCCACAAAAAACCCCCCCAACACCCAACCAACCCTATACCTACAATATAAAAAAACCCAAAAAAACAAAATTCAAACCCTTTAAAAAATAACATCTTAAAACCCCCTTTAAAAAAAAAAATAACCAAACCCCCACAAAACACCTAAACCCTACCAAACAAACCCATACCAAATCCCCCTAACAACCCATACCAATTCAACCACCAAAAAAAAACAAATAAACCCCCAATAAAAACCCCAAAAATACAAAAATTAATTTCAAAAACAAAAAAACAAAACCTAACACAACCATAAAAACAAAATACTACCCCCCCAAAAAAAAAAAAATCCAAAAAAAAACACCTTATAAAACCTACAAATACTAAAAAATTATCCCCCTATACTCATAATTACTCCCAAACCCCCAATTAAAACTACAAAACCAAAAAAACCTTCATAATACCATAAATTCATTCAATCAACCTCAAACCACCCCCCCCACCCAATTCAACCAAAAACCCACCCAAATTCCAAAAACCACCCAATTTACCATATTAATATTAATCCAACCAACCCATCCCACAAACCCCAATACCAAAACATTAAAAAAATAACAACATAAAAAAAAAAAATAAACTAAAAACCCACAACTTCCCAACAAAAAACAAATCCAAATTCAAAAAAAATCATAACAAACCCCCCCCATTAACAACCCCACAACCCTCTAAAAAAACAACAAAAAAACAAACCCTAAATTCATAAATCCCCCCCTCCATACCCCCCCATAACTTTTCCCAATCAAATTAAAAAACAATTAAAAAAAAACTTCTACCCTTAAAAAAAAACCCTAAACAACCTAAACCCATCCACCAAAAACCAATCCCCCTTCTTATCCCCCATCCTAAACCCATCAATAATCCATACACCATTAACCCAATATACCCACTCCATACCCTAAACTTAAAAACAAATAAACCCCAACCATTAAACCCTAACAAAAAACACATCCCATTATCATACCCTAACTACCCAAAATAATACCATCTTATAAAAACATAAACCCACCATCCCATCTACAAATCATACAAACTCAAACATAAAACAAAATCAATCCAAAAATCAAAAAAAAACAATAAAAAAACCAATATAAAATTCAATACTTAACATCTATAAAATTCCCACACCATTTAACTATATACCAAAACCACCTTCACAAATTAAAAAATAATTTCAAATCCCATTAAAAAAACCCATCACACCCAAATCCAAACTTAAATCATATCCTATCATCCAAAAAATATTATTCCAATCAAATAAAATCAACCCATAACCCCCCACCTATATACCAACAAAAATTTTTCACCCCACAAAAAAACCAACACAAACCTCCAAAAACTACAACCACAATAAATCAATTTAAAATTTTTTTTCCTCAATCACCCAATTTTAACCCCACCACTTAAACTTTCCCCATACACAAACTAAATTACACACCTAAATTCACCATTAATCTCCCCCCTTACCAAATACAAACAAATACATTTTACCATTTCAAAATTACCACCCATACAATCCCAATTTTAAATAACTTTATAATAACAAAATACCCACTCAAAAATTTAACCCACCCACCTTTCCAATCAAACATAATTCAAATCATCATCCCATAAATTTACCTTTCCTTACATAAAAAAATAAACCCCCTCAACAAAATCAAATCATAAACTTAATCAAATTATCATATATTCACACCCCTTTCCTAACATTAATCCCAAAACAACTTCTACAACCCCCATTCCTTATCAATTAAAACCACAATCCATAAATTAAAATTCTTACAACTTACTACTCAAACAACTAAATACTTTTACAACCCAATATTATAAAAAATACAACACTAAACATTCACTAAAACTCATATACCCATACAAAAACCCATATATAAACCCTCCCCAAATATACCCTTAAATCAATAACCCACCCCATACAAACAATCTAAACACACCAATACATATACCAACATATCATCACCCCACCCATTAACCCCCCCCCCTCAAACCCACTATCACCACAACAAAACTTAAATTCAAACAAAATCACCTATCAAATCCCCCAAATACAAAAACATAAAAATCAAATAACAACTCATAACACAACAACCCTTCCCATACCCCCCACCCCACAAAAAACAAACCAACACAAAAACCCCCACTCATTCAAAACCATTCCCCAATTATAAATACCAAATAAATATTATACACTAAACAACAAACAACACAACAAAATAAATAACTTATAAACACTTACTAAAACCCAACTCATCCCCCAAAAAAACTCCATAACATATTCTCACCATAATAACCATAACATACTAAATAAATACCCACTCCTCAAAAATCATTTCACACTATAAAAAAAAAAAATTATATCCCTTCAAATAAAATTACAAACAATTAAACAAAATACAATTCCCAAATATTAATCCAATATCTACACTTCAACCCCTTAATCCTATCACATTAAATCATAACCAATTATCAAAACTAATCATCACAATATATAACACAAACAAAATCTACAAACAAATTCCACCACAAAACAAAAATAAAAAAAACATTTTCAACCATAAACCCCAAAAATACAATTATAAATTTCTAATCTATAACCCAAAAAACTTTCAATAAAACAAATCAAAAATCCACCAAAAAAACCAAACAATAATCTAACCCACAAAAAACATAAAAAAAAACTACATAAAAAATTCACTAACACAACCTCTTATTCAACAATTATAACAAATCTATAATTCACACTATATCCTTCATCAATAATTTACTCAAATCACATATTCCTCAACCCTCTATCCAAATATAATATTTATTCACCAACAAATTACAATAACTCCCCATGGGCAATCCTAAATAAAAATATCATTTACCTAAAATAAAAAACTACCTTATAATAATCATAACCACCCCCCATAATATACCCAAAACAAATACACTTATCCCAAAAATAACACATCTAAACCCACCCTTAATAACAACCTGCTAAGTAAACAATACATATAAATAAACATTTCAATATAACCTCTAATATTTTAACCCCAAGCCATACAATTCCATTCCAATTTGTGCATATATCAAACTAGGCACGGGCCAACAATACACTTTAGGGGACCCTACACACCACTCCCCAAGTACCCCAAATAACTTCAACCAATTTATCTAAACTTTCACCCCTAATTAATTCAACTCTTTCTTCTCATACACCACAAACAGTGATTGTTTAACCCACATCTACCCTACAACATTCACCCAGTCCACACCAATATCGGACCAATATATACAAATTACATCACTCATCATTCACTCCATCAAATCCAAACATACCACACTTTATACTAATTGTCCTAACAAATTCATAATCTATAATTACCAAACCTCAACATCTCCTTCTACCACCCCATCCCAATAACATATTGTACTCTAAAACTCACACACTCACAAACCCTACCACTATTTGAAAATAAACACACCTCAAAAAATCATCATACTCTACCCCCATAAATATCATCATGAATTAAAAACCAACATCCAATTTACCAAATGATCAACACACCCCCTAAATTCCCAGGCTGATATTCATAAATATTTCCAGCTCATACTGTCAAACCAATCTCACTTGTAGCATACACAATCCTTAACCCCCTCCCAAACACATGCATCCCACTTCATACACATCAGTTTAATATACTAACTACCTTCAAAAAACAACCCCAAATAATCATCTTACACTTCCTCACAATCTCAGACTACCAAACACACATATACTCATTATTACCCTTTACCATAATATTCCGATCATCCCCAAACATTCACACCCTCAGTTTCACACTACCCCCCCCTTCTCTCACCACTCTTCACAAATAACTTCAATTATTCTTACTCCTCCAAACTTAAACCTCCCAACCCAATCTCAAAAATCTTTCAGATCAACCTCAAATAAACTCAAAACCCATAATAACCACTCTCAATAGTTATAACTGTACCCATAGATATTCTCATCTACCATAACACCTCCATCTTCAAAAGATCAAACGCTAACAATTAACATTCAACCTAATATCAAAATCCACAATAAATCAAATTCAAAACTAAATCCAGTCCCTCCCAACACTCATACACATCCCCAGTCTACACACAACCATACTCTTCAGGAATAATATCTATCTTCTTAAATTACCAGATTCTGCATAAATCTCTTACAATTCACTACATTCTAACCAATGTATGTGTGATACACTTCTCCATCCCACACTAGTTATAATTTCCCCAATAAATCCAATCTAATATACCCCCCCCTATATACAATGAGCTAAATGCACCCCATAAAAAAATTATCACCTTAATTCACATTCCCACTTATTTATTCACATCAATTTACCTCTCATACCATAATCAGATGAAACTCCCGAATATTCAATAAATACCAACCCTCACTACACTAACCAGTTGGGGATTAGCTTAAAATAATTATTATTAAAATTGTTTAACCACCACTATATCCATAATATCCACTCAATGACTTCACCCCTCTCATAAGTGGTAGTCTTAATGTCCAAAAACAATGCCCTTCGGCTCAGCTATCACCACACTTACCAAACCTACCAACAATCTAATAACAGTCTACCGCTTATATATATTGATCCCCAAACTATTACGATGTGTCTTGATTGATAATGCGGTGTGTGTGTGTAGCTACAGTGTACGTGTGAAGGTTACAATCCTATTGTAATGAGTTTAAACAAAGCAAAGAATTACCGATCACTTTTTATAATTTAATAAACCATTTAAGTAAACGCATCTTTATCAAATACAAATATTAGGTACAGAGTGAAAAATCTTACTTTACTATTCAATATTAATTATTAATTCCTACTTATTCCCACATACAAGATTTAACAACTGGCAATAAATTATATATTACAGCATTTATAAATACCTAAAAACTATTACAGTTTAAATTTAAATTTCATGAACTAGGATAACCCAACCTAAATCAAATCTTAGTGTAATACTATTTGATCTAAAATTAAGCTACTAGGGGATATTGCAGTACTATTGAGACTTTAAAATAAAACAAAATTTAAACATTACTGCTAGATTACAAATCTTGGTTGATTTAACTGGTGATTTTAGATGGGATAGTCCCATCTGAGAGTCTGAGGCTTTCCAGTAAGTATTTTTTCAAAACCGTTTATCGCCTGGTAAAAGGGGTGGCGTAACGAAAAATCCTCGGGCCCGGATTAAGTGGCGCTTCGTGTATATAATATCCTTCTGAATGCTCGCATTACTTTACATTGTTCGCAGGATTGATTATGGATATAAAGCGTAATGTCGATATTATAAAATCGTTAAGGTTATGGCCCTCCAACATGAAGTAGATGGGCTTGGAAATTAGATCCAGCTTTGAAATTTGAATTCTTAGAACTAGTTTGCTTAGTTTTGATTTAAAAATAAATTAAAAACAAAAATAACAAAATTTTTTCTCAAAAATTTAGTAACAGTTCATACTCAGGGGCCTTAAAAAACGAAAGAAATCATAAGAAATTATCTGTGAAATGACCAATTATAGTTTGTAAAAATATATGATATATGTAAAAGTCTGAAAGGTAAACGAAAAAATAATAAATAGGAACTTAAAAAAAAATTAAACAGCAGTGGAGATAATATAAGTGATTATGACTTATACATAGTGAATGTATTAGATGGATAGTATGTTGCAAGGGATTTCTCGCCCTGTCTTTCTGAAGTATTTATTTCACATTATTCGTGAAAAATGGGGGGAAGGGGCTCTGGATTAGAAATTATTTAGGGGGAACGGGGGGATCTTCACGTTCCTACGAGATATATTGTGAAGGAGGTTGTAACTACTATTTTCAAGTTGGGGGATAGCCATTGTATGGCCAGCTTGTTGATTGGGGAGAACGACAAATGCTACTGTCTATAATCTCGACGATTAGGTCGCGCATACGCGAACTAGCATCTATCTAAGGGGGTTTTGAGGTGGCCGCAACTCGATTCGATATTACATAGTGAACGCATTATTTGATCGCCGCGATAAAGGTGGCGGGACTGAGGTTGGACAACTTAAGAGCTATTATTTTAGACGAAAAAGAAGTCTTTATTGATATTTGGGGGCACAATAACATGTAGTTAAGAAAAGTGAATAGCGTCCCCGACCGCAATATAGGGGAGGATTGGCGCTATTATTTTTATTATAAATTTATTAACGCCAAATGTGAAGATTTAATCTTCATTATTTAGTCTTTATTTTTCCTATGTTCGATTTAGCGAAGTTAGTTTCAGTATTCAGAATTCAAACGGGGTCTATGCATTTTCCCCCTCTAACTACGCTTGCCTTTTCCAAGAACTACACAGAATTCTCTAACGACACTAACATTCACGCGTGCGTTTCTTGACCGTTAAAGGGCCTTGCCCCAAGTCTGTAATGTCACACTTGCCGAACTTTATTCAACTATCGGTGTTTTAGGACGTTATTTAGAAACCGAGAAAAATATAAAATTAAAGCTATTTTGGGGCGTGAGCTCTTTGGTTGGTCAATTTCCTATGTTATTTTATATACAAACAAAACGACATGTTTTTTTTTATAATTATCTTCTAATATAATTTGGAATCGGTAAAAATCCTCGAGATTATCATCACTACATCTCCCCACTATAGAACAAGACATGTACTAAGCCTGGAAGTTCACGATCCGTAGAGTTCACATAGATCAACAAATTAACAAACATTCTTACTTGTGGCCTACTCTGAGTTTACCGTCCATGGTGATAACTACTCAGAAAATCCGCTCCCTACATTCAAGCGACAACCTCGATATGTACTCGATGGAGAATGAATAAAGTTTTATTGAAGCTACACGACCACCTTAATAAACACTTAATAGGTCCGTTGTTCATAACTTATAATGCCTGTGATAAAAATACGATATGGGGCTAATGATCGTACTTGTGACCACAAATTAGTTGATACAATAAAGAATAGACATACTGGAACATTTTTAAAATTACCAGGATATTAATAGCGTAGACATCTTTACTCATCTTTGATTGAGAAGTTCTTGCCATATTATACATTATTTACTGTTCACGCTTTATTCAGCATTATAATGCCATTTCGGCTAGCATAAGCGACTGGGTTCAGCCTCCCCCTTTTGTGAACTGGATCTTTGCCAACAATGTACTGCCCCTAAATCCAATTCCTAACGTTTGCTAAGGCGTAAAGTTGTTGCGTCTCAGCACCACAAATATCCAGAGTCAAATCAGGCAATTTCAAAATAGGGACCTTTGCTAGTTATATTTTTCCTTTAAATCTTGATACAACCGATTCACACACTGAGAGGACACACAATTTTATCAGGCCTTTTCCTTTGCCGATTAAAATCCGTCTGACGGAGCACATATAGAGTTAAAATAATTTGATGTACCTTCTCAAATAAAATCCAATAGCCGACACAATAACGATCTCACGTCCATTCTTGGTCTGTGGACTACCGGTCTAAACCCCTCTGTAATTTCTCCAAAGGTTTCTTGGTGAGCGCTCAAGGGCGTACCATATCAAATACCGCTGGATATATTGTATGCTCCCAAAATCTCACCCTCTATAAACCAATACATAGGCATGTTGTTGGTTCTCGCTATGTCTAATTTTAGCTCTCTGAGTACGTATCAAATAGCCATAGTCCTAGTAGCAGTGTTTTGGGGTATTCCTATTTGGTTTCAGTATTGAATTGTGGTTGTAATCCATGAACATTATAGTATGTGATATAACTTGGATGGTGGGGAGTGGAATCCCTACATTGTGAGACTGACGGCAGTGGGTATCTTATAACATACTAGGTGATTTGGTCAACCCAAACGGCAACCGGGATAACATGTTCTTGAATTCCATATATGTCCTCTCACGATGGTGCTATACATGCCAAATAAGGTCTGACCTCAGGTCTTTATCTGCGAATTTGATAATAGCACTTGCCTAAGATCCAGCTTTTATGAACAAATCTCACCTCCCCTTGTGAATTGTTACTGACTACCAGCCCTGGCGGTAATACAGACTGATTTGGGTCAGGTTGATGTGGTCCACCTATGATTCTTCAGGTTAACTGCTTTAATGTTTTATGTTAATCTTTGATATATGTCTACGATTGTTTCCTCCATGTGGCGTATTTTTCTCATGATACCCAAATAACCAAACTGGAAACTGTAAAGGCAGATTCCACTTGATGAGACGATACATTTTGACAATTATCTGTATTCATATTTTTAATAATATATACTCCTCCCTTCTATGATGCTTATTGTCACTTAGAGATAGGGATTTCGATATAGGCACTCTCATACAGTTAGGTGTTGGGTCTATTTATTTGCATTATCTTATTCTAACAATCATTATGGCGTGTTGCCCCGGTTTATCCGTTAACACATCTATGTATGTTCTGTTAGGAACATTTTGAACCTGTTACCTCTGTTTCTTAGTTAGGTGCTTCCTGACTTTCACATGTACAGGTGTTTCACATGGTTTTAAGGGGTATTCGTGCGAGTTGAGTGGTTCATTTTTCATTTGGGTTGCAATGGACAAGGCCATTAAATGTGTCCCTTCCTGGTTTTTTCTCTCGAGATACTTCTTTAGGAGGTTCACGTGATACATTTGCTCCTGTCCTTTCTTGTCTATTTTATCAATTTGTTATAGATATCTTTTCTAGAACGGTGTATGGACCTTGCCATCCAATCTGCAAACTTGTTACTACTGGCGGGAAGTAGAAGAAGACCACCTTCTCTCCCACATTTAGTTCTCTATCTTTTGCTTTCTTATTAAAGTATGCAGCATGTTTCTTCCTGGCTTGTCTGAGGTTATCATTTGCAAGTTTCCAGCCAGTTTTTAGACGAGTGGTCAGTTCGTTCACATACGCATATGATGAGGTAACAGTCTCTTCTGCCTTCTCATCAGTCCATGTCCTCAATAGGGCTACATATGGATCTTTTCTTGGCCTCCCAAATAGGGTTTCCGGTGCCATTCTGGTCGAATTTCTAATGGAGGGGGGGTTTTTTATTGGACATTTTTAATTTTATTTTTAGGCCTAAGTTTGCCCCGTGGCGTTTCTAGGTCCTGATTATTATTTTTCCCACTTGTGGGTGTTCCCTCATGAAATACGCCACATGCTTCTACAAAGTTTTCAATATCGACATTTACGTCGGGCCAATAGTATTTTTGAGAAACTTTTTGGCAGATGGTACCCACTTTCTCGTGGTCACCATCTTTTCCAACATGTAATCTCCTTATTACATCTGCCCTATATGCCTTTGGAAGGACCAGCTGTCCGTGACCATTGGATTCAGTTCCAGCCTTCCTATATAACAATTTATTTTTCATATAATATTCTCCTTTGTTTGGAGGTGTATGGCAGTTAGGTAATTTTTTATAACACAGCTTGAGTGTCCTATCTTCAGCCTGTGCCTTCCTCATCTCCTCTGGATGAGTATTTATAGGTTCATCTTCCTCCTTCCTTGACTGTGACCTGGTCTGCACTGTTGCCATAATCACAGGTCTCTTGGGATTTCCCAAGAAGACATAACGACATCCCAATATTAGAGGGTATATGGGTTCGTTTATAACTGCTGCTTTGATGATCCCTTCCACATAGCGAGTTTTCACCTCTATCCTTGCTACGGGAAGTGTCATGGTTGCTATATCCTTAGTCGCCCCTTGTATCTCCACTGTTTCTGTGGTATACTGATCTGGGTTCACTAGGTACGAACTCACGACTGAATCATAATCTAGACCTGTATCATAAAGCCATCTTATGGTGACCCCATTACATACAACGTCCTCACATACTGGGGGGTGATAGGGCTCCTGTGGCTTAATAGGTTTTGCCTTTCCTCCTTGGTTCCCCGTTTTCATTGCAGCAAAATTGGAAGGTTTTCTTTTACAGTCCTGGGTGTCATGGCCGTCCCTCTTACACCATTTACAATATTTCTTTCCCTGGTTAACAGGTTTTCTTTCATTATATTGAGGGTTTCTGTCATGTTTTTCGTACCTGGGCCTATCATAATATGGTTTATTCTTGTTAAACTTATCTCTATTGTCATATTTGTTCTGAGGTTGATTTTGGGGACCCTTATTATGATCTATATGTTTCTTCTTAGCTCCTGCCAACTCTGACTGGGCTGCTAGATATCTCTCAGCTACATTTAAAATATCCACCAGTCTCTCTGCACCCTGTTCTGTGAGAAACTTTCTCAAGTCTGGAGCCATGGACTCTCTAACCTGCTCCATCATAATCATTTCCTTTAAATCTTGGGTTTTCCCCAGAGCAGTCCATTTCTCCATATAGGTCTCTAGGTGGGCCGAGAACTGGTGGTAGGTCTCCCCAGTGAGTAATTTAGCATGTCTAAATTTCTTCCTATAAAATTCACTCTTTTTCTCATATCTGACTAATAGTGCTTGTTTAAGAATGTCATAATCATCTTGGTCATCTTTAGGGAGCTTGGAAAATACTTCATAAGAATTTCCCCTAAGTCCCTGGGATACCTTAAGGCTCCACTTCTCCTTCTCCAACCCATATGTTGTAGCTAAACTTTCAAAGCGGCTAAGGAAGGACTCAATATCATCATCTCTCTCAATAAAGGGATCCAGATGAAACCCCATGGCTGATGAGGAGGCCCCCTGGCTTGCAGCTGAGTCGGAAGTGGAAGGGCTAGTTCCATTTTCAGGAGCATGGCCTTGCAGCTCTAACTCCCTTAGTCGTATCTCATGCTCCCGCTGTAACCGTTTATCTTCTGCTTCCCTTTCAGCAGCCAGTCTTTTGTCTTCCCTTTCCGCCTCCAATCTCCTTTCTTCTTTCTCTCGTTCCGCCTCCAATCTCTTTTCTTCTTTCTCTCGTTCCGCCTCAAGTTTCTTCTCCTCCAACTGCAGCCTCCTAATCTCAGCCTTCCGATCAGCCTCTAATTTCTTAAGTTCTCTAGCCTCTTCTAACTGAATTCTCTTCTCCTCCCTAGCATCTTCCCTTTCTCTGGCTATAAATTTATCAACCTCTGCTGTAACATAATCAATTAAAATCTGTCCCTCCATACCCATTTCCTTCGCAGTCTGCACAGCAGAAGGTCTGTACTTGGCCAATTCTGCCATCTTAATATTCTAACCAATGTGATTTAATAAACCAAAATATCTAATTAATCTCTAATTAACAGGACAACAATGAGCAATGCTAATTCACCAACCACTCCACTTATTTACTTATTATAACTTTAGAAATCCCGAAACGAGCCAACCCCACTATATGTGGTGGGTCGATATTAATTATGTATATATTTGTGTAGCAGATGTGAAGTCAGCTATGCAAGCCCCTGAGGTAGTTTAATTTATAAATATATGTCAGGGAACCTGTCTTGCTTCCACCAATGACTACCACCCGCTATGTATATTATCCCCAATTTATATGTTCTGATGTATGGGTGTTGTGTAGCTACGTGTCTAGGGTATATGCAATGTATGTGAAGAAAATAACAACAACCACACTTTAAGGTTAATAAACCAGTAAGTAAATAACTCCCTATTGAATTTTGGTCTGAACAATTTTTTACAAATGTATTAATTATAATTGAGTTGATTCATAAAAGATTAAACGTCAAGATATATTTACACACAAACTAGTTTAACTATTTGAGTCTATTATTTCCTGAACTAGGAAGTGTTCTTAGTGTAATACTTTTGTCCAAAATTAAGCACATATTTGGGGGATCAATATTGTCATCATGCTTTTAAAATCTTATTGATATAACTGGTGGTGGAGGATAAGTCAGTGAATCAACAAGGCCCCAAAACACAAGGCCTTATCTGTAGATAGGTGTAGAAAATTCTGCGATGTCCTGGTATTAAATCTTCCTGCTCCCAGCACTGCTCAGCTTTCAGGATTCAAGATAAGGTAGGGCCCTCAAATCGTATGGCCTCAAACAGGTACCAGGGTTGAACAACATCGTGACTGGCTCACTTCAGTTTCTCACCCAGAAACTCGAAATATCGATTTTTTTCACTATGTAAGTTAATTACAGGCCATAAATGGTCACACAAGATCTCCTGCTGAATAACAGAACAGCGAAGGCATATGAGCACGACTTGTCTGTAAACGTTATTAACTTTACATGTGAAAGTTTAATTTGAAAGTGGCAAGGAACGCTCGTCTTTCTGAGTATTTATTTCACTTTCTTAGTTATGCTCAGCAACCAATCAGGGGACTTCCGTTCCTACGCGTCTATTTTCAAAAAGTTAACCTACTATTTTCAAATCAGGAGACACCCATTAATATGGCCAGCATGAGTAAAGAAGCCCCATGCACGTCTATATCTGTCTTCATTCTGCCATATCGCTAGTATTATCTAAGTCATTTTAATACACAACGAAAATATTTACTTAGTCTACCGTTTTGTCATCTAATGCATAAGGTTTTACACTTCTGGCTATTATTTTTACCATTTTCGTCTTTCCTTTATATTTATTCAAATAACATATCTTTCTTTCTACATTAAGCTAATATATTTAGACTAACGCATATTATATATTTAATAACGCATTTGTAGCATTTTAATCTTCATTTTTAGTCTTTATTTTTCCTATCGTTCGATTTGGACAGTTAGTTTCAGTTTCAGAATTCAAACGGGGTCTATGCATTTCCCCCTCTCTCTCTCCCTTGCCTTTTCCAAGAAATACACGATTTCTAACGACACTAACATTCACGCGTGCGTTTTGGTTAAAGGCTTGCAAGTCTGTAATGTCACATTGGCATTTATTCAACTATCGGTGTTTTAGGCGTTAACCCTTTAGAAACCGAGAAATAAAACTAGTATTTTGGTGGCGCGGTAATTCCTATGTTATTTTATACCTACAAACAACTAGATGCTATAATTTGAACGGTGAAATCTCGGATATCATCACAGAGGTCATACAATGATCTGATGATGAAGCTGAGTCTAAGTGGTGCCATATGTAATTTATCATTCCAGGACCTTTGCAGGGCTCCCTCCCATGTGGTCCATTGGCCTTATTGTGCTGGCCGCACTGCTTTTGTAACCTCTTATCATTCATAGCTTCTCGTATTTCCTGAATTATCATGTCTGTGCATTCCCTATTTGATGGCTTGGATCTTTACATCTGAAATTTTAGTCTCTTGTTCACTACAGTCTCCATTATTTTCTCAAACTGAGATGTCATTGCTAATGGTCTGTAGGAACTCACATCATGAGCCTCCTTATCTGATTTTAGTATTGGTATCACTACTGCTACTTTCCAGGCCTTTGGTATATTTACTGCGTTCCTTACATAGTTTAATAGAGAATTAATTTTTTGCAATGAATTTTTGGGTAAGTTTTGCAACATTTCATACACAGGATGTCCTGTCCTGAAGCTGAGTTAGATTTTTCATTTTCTCTTTCACGACTGTTATTTCAGAGTTTAGATATGACCATTGCCCTACATTTTCTAACTCTTCTTTCTTTAATTTCGTTATGTGTTTCTAACTTCTATCTATTTCTTTCTGTCCCCGGCTTTATTTTGCACTTACTATGAATAATAATTTTTTTTTTTTGCTACGATGTCACTTTTTTTGTTTGTCCGACTCAGCCCGTTCAGGTATTTTGTATAGTTGGTATTGCAATTCTTTTAGTACTTTCTTTCATTGCTTCAAATTTGTCCCAACACTTGTAATAGAGTGAGTGTCTGGATTAAGAGTTTCACATAAGGTTTTCCAATATTCTTCATTTTATGTGTTTCATTATTTACATTTTTATATTGTTCAAAGCTGCTATATCTTCCATAGCTTTGCACAGCTTGTTTTCTTACTTCGATTTTTTTCTATTTAGTTGATTGTTCCCCATGGAGCTGGGTTTTTATTCACTGTTATGTTTTTTATTTTATATGATTTTGCTCTGGATTTATTTGTTTTGGCATATTTAAGTTGGGTATGTGTCTGGATGAAATTCTTAGTATTTCTTTGGTAATGTTATTTGTTAAAATATCTACACTATCATTTACTGTTTTTCCTTCCATTTCAATTTGGAAAGCTAACCACTTGGCTTTTATCAAGTGGAATGATGGTTTTTCTATTCCTTTGTTCGGTTTATACTCATGTTTTATTGTTATCTCTATGGGTCAATGATCAGAGCTTGTATCGCTTTGTATCTCCCATTTCACTTTGGCTACATTTGCTGTTACTATGCTGATGTCTATTGCTGAATCAGGTTGTTTTGCGCATGGGTTGATTGTAGTTGCTAACCCATTATTTATTATTTCATTTTTTTCAGTAAAGTCTAGGATTAATTTTCCTGATTTATCTATTGTGTTTCCGCCCCAGGTTTTGTGATGTGCATGGAAGTCTCATACTATTACTGATTTATGATGCATTTTTGCTCTAATTGCTTTTATATCATTTTCTTGTACATTTCCATTTGTAAAGCATAAGTTTTATTATTTTTAGTGCTTCCTTGTAACTGTGTGTATTAAATACTTATTCATTCAAGATTCGTATAGCTCTGATTTATCACCAGTTGCCTGTAATGGAAAGTATCTGTCCTGTAAGAAGTTATCTATATATTTGTGTATGTTTCCTGTTATTGCTTGCTTTTCTAATGGGACTTATAATAAGTAAACAAATAATGGAAATGCAGCACCAATTAGTGATTAAGTATTTAATTTTGTAGAAGGTTAAAGTACGAACAACTGATAATATATTATAAGAAAACTATTATAGAGGACCAAGGCAGTAAAACTTATCAATAGTGCGATACTTATCAATTCGAAACCCACTTCGATACCCCGCGAAATGCCCGGTACAGGAAATTCTAAAGGGAGATAACTCTAAAATACCCATATTCTGTGCTGAGCATTCAGCCACTGTCAATTTGGGATTACCGATGGGATATATACGACAGAGATGACCCAATCCACCAACTAAAAAGACACCAACAGACCACCATTTTCCGCCTGAGAACTGGCCACTGCAGATTACTTGGCCATCTCTATCACCTCATGATATCTCACACAAATGAATGTCCATGTGGAACTCGAATCTAGACCCCCCGAACACATTCTTCAAAACTGCCAAACCCATGATGACCCACGACTAATTAAAGAATGGTGGGGTGTAATATGAATGTTCTTTAACATTTCATCATGGGTGATGATCTGGATATGGTGGTAGAAAAAAATGCTCGTAAAGAAAAGAGTTCACTTGGCAGCTCTGAATGTGTACTTATCTGCCTGTAAGATGTCGATTGGCCTCTGCTCCAGCTGCTGTTTGTTCTTTGTAGGTTATGGACTGTTTCACTCTCATCACTGGTCAAGTCTGGTGGGCGCAACACTTCCCTCATAGTATCGTGGGGTAATTGCGAAGAAGATGGTCAAGTGTCTGAGACCCGTTTGATGTTGGTGTCTAGCTGTGATTGAAGGCCACTTACACCACACACTATGATGATTTGTCCATCGTATTCGATGAGGACCAGCGATATCTCTCGTAATACAGTTCGTTCTGAATTTAAGTGAGTGCGCATATGGCTGATCAAGCCAATGCGGGCAAGAAAAGTTCTGTTGCATGACCGACATACAAAGCCAGAAGATAATACAGGCTGCACATCCATGCATGCCTTTCAGGCTGCACGTTTTTTCTGGGCTGCCCTCACACGATTGGCCTAACTGACAGCAACACCTGTTGTGATAATGCCTCTCCAGGCTGTTCGATCCTGTGCCAGTTGCTTCCAGGTGGTTCTATTAATCTGGTATGCAGGTCTTCAGTGACTCCCTCAGGCTGTCTTTGAAGTGCTTCTTTGGTCGTCCTCTAGTACACTCTCCCGATCAAGCCAATGCGGGCAAGAAAAGTTCTGTTGCATGACCGACATACAAAGCCAGAAGATAATACAGGCTGCACATCCACGCTTGCCTTTTGGGCTGCATGTTTTTTTCTGGGCTGCCCTCACACGGTTGGCCTCACTGACTGCAACACATGTTGTTATTGCGCCTCTCCAAGCTGTTCGATCCTGTGCCAGTTGCTTCCAGGTGGTTGTATTAATCTGGCATGCAGGTCTTCAGTGACTCCCTCAGGCTGTCTTTGAAGCGCTTCTTTGGTCATCCTCCAGTACGCTTTCCCTCCCTCAACTCGCCATACAGCAGCCTCTTTGGGAGGCGTTCATTTGGCATACTAACCAGATGTCCGGTCCATCATAACTGCACTTTCTGAATCAGTGTATAGACACTGGGCATATTTGGATAGAACCTTGGTATCTGGGATCTTATCCTGCCATCGAATGTTTAGCACGCGATGCAGGCAGGTTGTATGGAAGTGTGTCGTGAAACATTCTAAATCCACATATATAAATTAAAAGGTAAATGTAAAACCTAACACATAAATTCAATAAAAGGAAAGAGAAATGGTAAAAGTACAGTGCTGTCACAATGGCGTACAAAAATCCCCCTTGTTTTCTACTTCGTCTGCAAATTGTAACGTTTCACGTTGATAGTAAAGCCTACTGCATCAATACACGCTTTCTACAATAAAACGTGTACTGTATTTCTAAGAAAACCTTGAGCTAGGCACCCTGCGTAATGACCTAAATTAATACTTCCATTAATTTCATTTTATACACTACGTTAACATAAATGAAAAGACAGATGAACTTAGGATAGAGAGAGGGAGGGCTGAAAGCAGGAACGTACGCAACATGAACACGCGTCTCGCGATATACAATTACCCTCCCTGCGCGAAAGGCCAGAGGCACTACTTTTTTTTCAAATCGACAGTGATAAAAAACACTACCCATACGAGAGTTAGGTTTAAAAACCTGAAAAACGCTTATTAGGAAACATGACATTATACTGGTTTACGTTTGAAAGCCTGACAGTACAGCAGACACCCTAAAAGTTTGGAAGTGAGGAGGTGGTAACAGCACGACTATCCTAGAAGAAAATACATATTTTGAACGCCGCCACTTAGCTCCCTTAAAACTTATATATTTGGGTTCCTTAGGACTTTCTCATGGAACAAGGTGCAGAGAGACTGGGTGAGCTACTAAATGTTGCAGAAAGGTATCAAGCGGCTCAGGCAGAGGTATCAGGTAATAAAAAGAAACAGGTAGATAATTTTAAGGCACCACAGAACTTTAATAAATTTGATCCTAGAGATCAAAACAAAGGTAAGCACCAGTTTGATAGGCCACGGTATGACAATAAAAATAAAACCTCACAATTCGATGAAAGGAAATATGATGAAAGAAAATCGTTCAACCAAGGAAAGAGATGGTGTAAAAATTCATCATCTCATCTCAGCCCGTAACCCGTCATGGGTCGTAGGGGTGCCATGGTGGAAGCATCAGCAGACAGGGTCCTCCACTGCTGTGTAAAAATTGTAAGATGAACAATCATGACACTGACCATTGTA
This sequence comes from Oreohelix idahoensis, assembly GCA_024509875.1. Classification (NCBI taxonomy): domain Eukaryota; kingdom Metazoa; phylum Mollusca; class Gastropoda; order Stylommatophora; family Oreohelicidae; genus Oreohelix; species Oreohelix idahoensis. The sequence goes on from JAMPIV010001176.1 coordinate 26,922, forward strand.
GAAGGAAACCTCCTCATTGTGCTGCTACGACATCTGGAAAAAAGGGAAAAAAGGTCAAACCTGCGGAACTACAGGAACCATACCACCCCCCAGTGTGTGAAGATGTCATCTGTAATGGTGTCACCATAAGGTGTTTATATGATACAGGTTTAGATTATGATTCCGTTGTGAGTTCTCACCTGGTGCAGGCAGATCAATACACCACAGAAACAGTGGAGATTCAAACTGCAACCAAGGATGTAGCTACCATGACACTTCCCGTCGCCCGGATAAAGGTGAAAACGCGATATGTGGAAGGAATCATAAAAGCAGCAGTGATAAATGAGCCAATCTACCCTCTGATATTGGGGTGTAGATATGTCTTCTTGGGGAATCCCAAGAGACCTGTGATATTGGCAACAGTGCAGACCAGATCACAGTCTAAAAAGGAGGAGGATAATCTAATAAATACTCATCCAGATGAGATGAGGAAGGCACAGGCGGAGGACAAGACACTCAAGCCGTGTTTCAAGAAGTTTCCCAAATCTCATACACCTCCAGGCAAGGGAGAATTTTATATGAAGAACAAACTGATTTATAGGAAGGCTGGATCTGAATCCAATGGTCACGGACAGCTGGTCCTTCCCACTTCATATAGGACTAAAGTGTTGGAATTAGAGCATGCGATTCCCTTCAGTGGTCATATGGGGATCAGCGCAACAGGACAGCGAATAGCTTGTCACTATTTCTGGCCAGGAATAACTGAAGATATCAAACGATATGTAAAATCCTGTCCAGAGTGCCAACGAGTAGCACCTAAGCATTGGACTGCACCAGCAACTCTGGGGGAAATGCCCATAGTGGGAACACCCTTTGAGAGAGTTGCCGTGGATCTTGTGGGACCTCTCACTCGAACTAAGAGAAGGAACAGCTACATTCTGACTCTGGTGGATACTTGTTCTATGTGGGGAGAGGCGGTAGCCCTGTCATCGATTGATTCTAAGCATTTGGCAGAGGCATTGCTCACAATTTTCACAAGGTTAGGCTTTCCCAATCAAATCTTGACTGATAATGGCTCTCAGTTCAAGGGGAAACTAACAGAAGAAGTTTTCAGGATCTTCCAGGCCAAACACTTCCATTGTAGTGTGTACCATCCCCAAGGGAACGGCCAAGTGGAAAGATTTAATGGCACGTTGATGTCGATCCTGAGAAAGTTGGCACACGAAAAACCAGATACATGGGACTAGTACCTTCACACCGCCCTCTTTGCTTATCGGGAGGTACCCCATAGTTCAACCGGAATGGCCCCGGCAACATTATTATTTGGAAGGCCCATAAAAGGTCCACTTGAAGCGCTGTTAAGAACGTGGACTGATGAAAAGGCAGAGGAAAATATTACATCCTCATACCAATATGTGAATGAGCTGACCACTCGTTTAAAAACTGGCTGGAAACTTGCCAATGAAAATTTGAACAAGCCAGGAAGAAACATGCTGCCTATTTCAACAGGAAGGCTAAAGACAGAGATTTGGCTGTGGGAGAGAAGGTACTGCTTCTTCTACCCGGTAGTCAAAATAAGTTACAAATTGGATGGCAAGGTCCATATACAGTTCTAGAGAAGGTGTCTAGAACCAATTATAAGATAGATAAGAAGGGGAAAGAAAAAAAATCTATCATGTGAATCTCCTGAAGAAATATTTGGAAAGAGAACATCAGGAAGAGACACACTTGTTGACCTTGTCCATTGCCATGGAGATGAAAAAGGAACCACTTTCATCATTTGAATATCCATTACACCCCTGTGAGACAGCGGCACAGGTGAAAATCAGTACACATTTAACGAAAAATCAGAAAGAGAGAGTGCAACAGGTTCTAGATAATCATACAGAGGTGTTAACGGACCGACCGGGGCATACAAACTTATTGGAATATGATATGAAACTGATAGACCCCACACCTGTCTGTATGAAACCCTATTCGATTCCTTTTGCTAAGGAGAAAGCTTTGAAGGAAGAGATAGACTATTTGTTGAAGGAAGGAATTATTTCACACTGTGAATCTTCGTATAGTTCCGGTGTTGTACTCTTAAGGAAGCCCTCTGGAGAACATAGACTCTGTATAGATTACATGAGACTGAATGCTATTACAGAAGGACAGGTGGATCCATTGCCGGATACAAATCAGTTGTTTGCCAGGCTAAATAAAGCTAAATATTTCTCAAAAGTGGATCTGAGTAAAGGATACTATCAGATTCCAGTAAAGCCTGAGGTTAGACCATACCTAGCTTTTAGTACCTCAAGGACACTATGAGTTTAATAGATTGCCATTTGGATTGAAGAATGCGCCTAGTGTCTTCTCTAGAATGATGAGAAAATTATTGGACCCTCTGAATAATCCATGCATCACAAATTTCATGGATGATATCCTTATAGCAACAGAAACATTTGAGGAACACATTGACTCTCTGAACATGCTGTTTAATCGACTTAGAGAAGCGAATTTAACAGCCCGACCAACCAAATGTTGCGTTGGATGTAAAGAATTAGAATTCTTGGGAAAAACAGTTTATCAGGGAAACATGACCCCTGACCTCAAGAATTTAGAGAAACTAAAGAAAGCCCCGAGACCACAAACCAAGAAAGACGTGAGATCCTTTGTCTCATTATGTGGTTTCTACCAAAAGTATATCAAAAACTTTAATTCCATATGTGCACCGTTAACTGATTTGACCCGTAAAGGAAATCCAGATCGAATTACATGGACACCACAATGTGAATTAGCTTACCAGGAATTGAAGGAAAAGCTCACAAGCAAACCTATTTTGAAATTACCTGACTTAAGTCAAGAATTCATTGTAAGAATGGATGCCAGTAATATCGGGCTAGGTGCAACACTGCTACAGAAATCAGATGCATTGGATGGGGAATTAAGCCCAGTAGCATATGCTAGCAGAAAGTTGAATAAAGCTGAAACCAATTACTCAACTAGCGAAAAAGAATGTCTTGCAGTAATATGGGCGATAAAGAAATTCAATATTTATCTGTATGGGAAGGCATTTAAGTGCAAACGGATCACAAACCCTTGTCGTTTCTAGCGCAGGCTAGACATGAAAATTCTAGATTACTCCGTTGGTCATTACTGATGCAGCCATTTGAGTTTAGCATAGAGTATATATCTGGAAAGACAAATCTGGGAGCGGATTTTTTAAGCCGCCATCCGTGTGATGAGAATCACCATAAGCCCCATAAATAATAATAAATTTCTCTATGTGTATATAGAATTATAGACTGACATATAACGTCTGTTTTAAGAGGGGATAATTTGTCGTGAAACATTCTAAATCCACATATATAAATTAAAAGGTAAATGTAAAGCCTAACACATAAATTCAATAAAAGGAAAGAGAAATGGTAAAAGTACAGTGCTGTCACAATGGCGTACAAAAATCCCCCTTGTTTTCTACTTCGTCTGCAAATTGTAACGTTTCACGTTGATAGTAAAGCCTACTGCATCAATACACGCTTTCTACAATAAAACGTGTACTGTATTTCTAAGAAAACCTTGAGCTAGGCACCCTGCGTAATGACCTAAATTAATACTTCCATTAATTTCATTTTATACACTACGTTAACATAAATGAAAAGACAGATGAACTTAGGATAGAGAGAGGGAGGGCTGAAAGCAGGAACGTATGCAACACGAACATGCGTCTCGCGATATACAATTAATGCCACCCTCCCCGCGCGAAAGGCCAGAGGCACTACTTTTTTTTCAAATCGACAGTGATAAAAAACACTACCCATACGAGAGTTAGGTTTAAAAACCTGAAAAACGCTTATTAGGAAACATGACATTATACTGGTTTACGTTTGAAAGCCTGACAGTACAGCAGACACCCTAAAAGTTTGGAAGTGAGGAGGTGGTAACAGCACGACTATCCTAGAAGAAAATACATATTTTGAACGCCGCCACTTAGCTCCCTTAAAACTTATATATTTGGGTTCCTTAGGACTTTCTCATGGAACAAGGTGCAGAGAGACTGGGTGAGCTACTAAATGTTGCAGAAAGGTATCAAGCGGCTCAGGCAGAGGTATCAGGTAATAAAAAGAAACAGGTAGATAATTTTAAGGCACCACAGAACTTTAATAAATTTGATCCTAGAGATCAAAACAAAGGTAAGCACCAGTTTGATAGGCCACGGTATGACAATAAAAATAAAACCTCACAATTCGATGAAAGGAAATATGATGAAAGAAAATCGTTCAACCAAGGAAAGAGATGGTGTAAAAATTCATCATCTCATCTCAGCCCGTAACCCGTCATGGGTCGTAGGGGTGCCATGGTGGAAGCATCAGCAGACAGGGTCCTCCACTGCTGTGTAAAAATTGTAAGATGAACAATCATGACACTGACCATTGTAGAAGGAAACCTCCTCATTGTGCTGCTACGACATCTGGAAAAAAGGGAAAAAAGGTCAAACCTGCGGAACTACAGGAACCATACCACCCCCCAGTGTGTGAAGATGTCATCTGTAATGGTGTCACCATAAGGTGTTTATATGATACAGGTTTAGATTATGATTCCGTTGTGAGTTCTCACCTGGTGCAGGCAGATCAATACACCACAGAAACAGTGGAGATTCAAACTGCAACCAAGGATGTAGCTACCATGACACTTCCCGTCGTCGCCCGGATAAAGGTGAAAACGCGATATGTGGAAGGAATCATAAAAGCAGCAGTGATAAATGAGCCAATCTACCTCTGATATTGGGGTGTAGATATGTCTTCTTGGGGAATCCCAAGAGACCTGTGATATTGGCAACAGTGCAGACCAGATCACAGTCTAAAAAGGAGGAGGATAATCTAATAAATACTCATCCAGATGAGATGAGGAAGGCACAGGCGGAGGACAAGACACTCAAGCCGTGTTTCAAGAAGTTTCCCAAATCTCATACACCTCCAGGCAAGGGAGAATTTTATATGAAGAACAAACTGATTTATAGGAAGGCTGGATCTGAATCCAATGGTCACGGACAGCTGGTCCTTCCCACTTCATATAGGACTAAAGTGTTGGAATTAGAGCATGCGATTCCCTTCAGTGGTCATATGGGGATCAGCGCAACAGGACAGCGAATAGCTTGTCACTATTTCTGGCCAGGAATAACTGAAGATATCAAACGATATGTAAAATCCTGTCCAGAGTGCCAACGAGTAGCACCTAAGCATTGGACTGCACCAGCAACTCTGGGGGAAATGCCCATAGTGGGAACACCCTTTGAGAGAGTTGCCGTGGATCTTGTGGGACCTCTCACTCGAACTAAGAGAAGGAACAGCTACATTCTGACTCTGGTGGATACTTGTTCTATGTGGGGAGAGGCGGTAGCCCTGTCATCGATTGATTCTAAGCATTTGGCAGAGGCATTGCTCACAATTTTCACAAGGTTAGGCTTTCCCAATCAAATCTTGACTGATAATGGCTCTCAGTTCAAGGGGAAACTAACAGAAGAAGTTTTCAGGATCTTCCAGGCCAAACACTTCCATTGTAGTGTGTACCATCCCCAAGGGAACGGCCAAGTGGAAAGATTTAATGGCACGTTGATGTCGATCCTGAGAAAGTTGGCACACGAAAAACCAGATACATGGGACTAGTACCTTCACACCGCCCTCTTTGCTTATCGGGAGGTACCCCATAGTTCAACCGGAATGGCCCCGGCAACATTATTATTTGGAAGGCCCATAAAAGGTCCACTTGAAGCGCTGTTAAGAACGTGGACTGATGAAAAGGCAGAGGAAAATATTACATCCTCATACCAATATGTGAATGAGCTGACCACTCGTTTAAAAACTGGCTGGAAACTTGCCAATGAAAATTTGAACAAGCCAGGAAGAAACATGCTGCCTATTTCAACAGGAAGGCTAAAGACAGAGATTTGGCTGTGGGAGAGAAGGTACTGCTTCTTCTACCCGGTAGTCAAAATAAGTTACAAATTGGATGGCAAGGTCCATATACAGTTCTAGAGAAGGTGTCTAGAACCAATTATAAGATAGATAAGAAGGGGAAAGAAAAAATCTATCATGTGAATCTCCTGAAGAAATATTTGGAAAGAGAACATCAGGAAGAGACACACTTGTTGACCTTGTCCATTGCCATGGAGATGAAAAAGGAACCACTTTCATCATTTGAATATCCATTACACCCCTGTGAGACAGCGGCACAGGTGAAAATCAGTACACATTTAACGAAAAAATCAGAAAGAGAGAGTGCAACAGGTTCTAGATAATCATACAGAGGTGTTAACGGACCGACCGGGGCATACAAACTTATTGGAATATGATATGAAACTGATAGACCCCACACCTGTCTGTATGAAACCCTATTCGATTCCTTTTGCTAAGGAGAAAGCTTTGAAGGAAGAGATAGACTATTTGTTCAAGGAAGGAATTATTTCACACTGTGAATCTTCGTATAGTTCCAGTGTTGTACTCTTAAGGAAACCCTCTGGAGAACATAGACTCTGTATAGATTACATGAGACTGAATGCTATTACAGAAGGACAGGTGGATCCATTGCCGGATACAAATCAGTTGTTTGCCAGGCTAAATAAAGCTAAATATTTCTCAAAAGTGGATCTGAGTAAAGGATACTATCAGATTCCAGTAAAGCCTGAGGTTAGACCATACCTAGCTTTTAGTACCTCAAAGGGACACTATGAATTTAACAGATTGCCATTTGGATTGAAGAATGCGCCTAGTGTCTTCTCTAGAATGATGAGAAAATTATTGGACCCTCTGAATAATCCATGCATCACAAATTTCATGGATGATATCCTTATAGCAACAGAAACATTTGAGGAACACATTGACTCTCTGAACATGCTGTTTAATCGACTTAGAGAAGCGAATTTAACAGCCCGACCAACCAAATGTTGCGTTGGATGTAAAGAATTAGAATTCTTGGGAAAAACAGTTTATCAGGGAAACATGACCCCTGACCTCAAGAATTTAGAGAAACTAAAGAAAGCCCCGAGACCACAAACCAAGAAAGACGTGAGATCCTTTGTCTCATTATGTGGTTTCTACCAAAAGTATATCAAAAACTTTAATTCCATATGTGCACCGTTAACTGATTTGACCCGTAAAGGAAATCCAGATCGAATTACATGGACACCACAATGTGAATTAGCTTACCAGGAATTGAAGGAAAAGCTCACAAGCAAACCTATTTTGAAATTACCTGACTTAAGTCAAGAATTCATTGTAAGAATGGATGCCAGTAATATCGGGCTAGGTGCAACACTGCTACAGAAATCAGATGCATTGGATGGGGAATTAAGCCCAGTAGCATATGCTAGCAGAAAGTTGAATAAAGCTGAAACCAATTACTCAACTAGCGAAAAAGAATGTCTTGCAGTAATATGGGCGATAAAGAAATTCAATATTTATCTGTATGGGAAGGCATTTAAGTGCAAACGGATCACAAACCCTTGTCGTTTCTAGCGCAGGCTAGACATGAAAATTCTAGATTACTCCGTTGGTCATTACTGATGCAGCCATTTGAGTTTAGCATAGAGTATATATCTGGAAAGACAAATCTGGGAGCGGATTTTTTAAGCCGCCATCCGTGTGATGAGAATCACCATAAGCCCCATAAATAATAATAAATTTCTCTATGTGTATATAGAATTATAGACTGACATATAACGTCTGTTTTAAGAGGGGATAATTTGTCGTGAAACATTCTAAATCCACATATATAAATTAAAAGGTAAATGTAAAGCCTAACACATAAATTCAATAAAAGGAAAGAGAAATGGTAAAAGTACAGTGCTGTCACAATGGCGTACAAAAATCCCCCTTGTTTTCTACTTCGTCTGCAAATTGTAACGTTTCACGTTGATAGTAAAGCCTACTGCATCAATACACGCTTTCTACAATAAAACGTGTACTGTATTTCTAAGAAAACCTTGAGCTAGGCACCCTGCGTAATGACCTAAATTAATACTTCCATTAATTTCATTTTATACACTACGTTAACATAAATGAAAAGACAGATGAACTTAGGATAGAGAGAGGGAGGGCTGAAAGCAGGAACGTATGCAACACGAACATGCGTCTCGCGATATACAATTAATGCCACCCTCCCCGCGCGAAAGGCCAGAGGCACTACTTTTTTTTCAAATCGACAGTGATAAAAAACACTACCCATACGAGAGTTAGGTTTAAAAACCTGAAAAACGCTTATTAGGAAACATGACATTATACTGGTTTACGTTTGAAAGCCTGACAGTACAGCAGACACCCTAAAAGTTTGGAAGTGAGGAGGTGGTAACAGCACGACTATCCTAGAAGAAAATACATATTTTGAACGCCGCCACTTAGCTCCCTTAAAACTTATACATTTGGGTTCCTTAGGACTTGCTGACAATGAATATATTAAGTGTTACGCAAATAGTCTAGGAATTAACAAATTATAGCCAAAAGAAAATAGTGAGGGTGTCAGACAACAACAAAAAAATAATCGCACAGTGGCATGTTTTGAAACCACTATTTTACGGGAAATGGGCCACCATGTAAAATCCTATTTGATTGGATAGAAGTAAATGTAAGGCTAAACACGATTAGTCGGGCTACAAATACTAATTCTTTGTTGTTAGGGGAAACGGTAGTAAGGGTACTTTTTTTTGAAAAGCTGTTTAAACATGGCCCGATTGGTTAGACCCGCCAATATAGTCAATTAAGAGCGTCAGTTCAGTGCCACATGTTAAAATAAACTTACTAAGAAACAGTGCGTTGAGAGCCAGATCATATTTTTCTAAATAAAAGTCTGGGACAGAGGCGGATCGGAATTTGTGCCATTATTCATCGCCAGTCAACGTATCTGTGTATTATTTCCATGAATTGTGGTAAGCTTGATATATTCGATATCTTTTTAATGAAAATTGAATGTAAATTGAAAATTTATGTCTGTATATGTGTGTGGTTCAGTAGCCAACATGAGGCAAGGCCTAAATATTGCTCCAACCTGAACAGGGCGTGTTGGAGAAAAGTAAAACTGCATGGAATTGCCAAACAGTACACTGACACCTATCTTATTGACTAGAAAGAAATAATGCTGGAATTGCAGAGGCGTAGTAACCATTAGGGAGGAGTATACTGGTGTAAATTGTTTCAGATGAAGCTAGCAGTTGGCCTAACGCTCTGAACTCAGTGTTTGTTATGTATTGCGTTCAGTGTGGAAATAGATTATAAATTAGTTATGAAGTAGGAGGTACAACCTTCTTGTTTCAGGGACTGTGGTCCTAGTTATTGAAGCAGCACCTGGTCTGAGTTTTGCTGAAATTCAGTGGCTGACAGCATACTCCTTGGTCCAGATAGCGACCAGTGAGGTGTCTCCAGAACACAGGAAGCAATCGAGCAGAGGAGTCTTTTCCTGCCGCCATCACGAAAGATAAGCTTCTGTGGCCAGAGTAGCTCAACATTATGTGCCCCCTCAAAAATTGACATTTTGTTAAACACAGAGGGACAATTAATTGGTTCAAATGACAGGAACTGTGAACTTTTCCCAATACTATTTCCCCGATAATCAAACACTTGAAGTCATGATGAAAAAACAACAACCAAGCTTGAACAAAACCAGTATTACCTCATATTACTACTGCACAAATTACACACATAGAATAATAATAATAAACTATGTCAATACAAAGTTCATATATATAAACTGTGTACATAATACTTGTAATTACATTTGATTGTGATTCCTGGTTCACTGTGTAGTTGAATCAGGATACCCATTATTGAAAGAATTAATACATATATTTTTAAACTTAAACACTTGACTCATTTAAGATAGTCTTATAGAGTGTTATATGTGTGTGAGTGTCACAGTGTTGTAAGTGTTGTGGAATAAAATAAATTGTTTATCTGTCTGTTGTTGTTGTGACTTACACTTCATCATTTTCATAACCCTAGACATTTAACGTAGTCATTACAATATTCCAGAATAATTCTGACTGAGGTATAAATGTGGTAGCAAGTAAGGTCATCTGTAATACACCACACTTATTAGATACAGATACCTTCACAGCTGATCTCAGTCAGTACACTAAGTCCCCTATAAATATTTATAACATCCCACATTACCACAAAGTGATTTAATTTTCGAGCATGTCTAGCAAAAACTCTTTCTGGCGAAGAGGAGGGTAGGAAGGATGACAGCATGGTACATCTTCAGTTTGGTCTTGACGTACACCAGTACCGCCAATTGGTACCACCGACTAGGATCATGAAATAAGAGAGAAACAAATACCCTCCGAGTATTGGGTTTCCTGACACGAAAATCCTGTCTTCTTTCCCCCCCCCACCTTACCTTTTCATTCCACCATCCCATCTGCCTCAGAACTTTACCCTCTTTGAGCATTAATGTTAATCCCAGTGAGAGGAAAACATGCATTGCATTTATACTGAACATGTTTACATTTCCCTATACACTGATTGAAAAGGTTAATATAATACGTAGGTGCATCAGTTCTATCATCATTCACTCCCTGCTCCATTTGTAACTGTAATGTTATGATGTATGTATATAATCATTACCTCGTCATCTACACAAGCACACACGTTTCAGAAGGGACTCAGTAAAAGCATGTTCAATTCGTAGCCATGTTTATTTACAGAATATCGTACATGTGAAGATTCGCATATTATTACAATGTATGGTTCGTATTATTAATGTATCATATTATATTACATCCCCCCTTTTTTGAAAAAAAAATGTGTGCAAACATTTCCAACAAAATGTTTCATGTGAGAAAGGATAAGTATGTGTAATGCTCAGTGTGAGTATATATATGTCACTGTCTGTATCGGCTGGGAGGTGTCACTGTACGTCCAGAACGAGTGGTGTAAAGTGCTGGTGGTTCTGCGGAAGTCCCTGGTTTAGCTTGAGTTGGTTGTGATTTCGGCCTTGGCGCTTGTTGGTTTTGTGGGGCACCAAGGTCTGGAGTTACTGCATTGTCTGTTGAAAGCATGGGAATTCTCTGTTCTGTTGTATTCTGTGGGATTTCTCTTATGTCCACTCTGTTTCGCCTCAGGAGGTTGCTGCTGCTGTCTGGTCTTAAAGTATAGCTCCTGGGTTCAGGGTTTCTGGAAATGATTGTTGCTTTTGACCATGTGTCATTGTTGTGGTTGTAGGTAGTCACATGCTGACCAGGATATAATGGTGGTAAGTCTTTAGCACATTTGTCATAGTTGGATTTCTGAACTTGCTGACGATGCTGAAATTGATCATATGTGCTGTCTCTATGTTGTGGACGGAAGTGGACCTTAGATGGTAGGAGGTCTTTAATTCTTCTATCAAACATAAGTTCTGCTGGACTGTCGATCTTACTGTCTACCGGTGTTGTTCTCCATCTCAAGAGTGCTAGGTGTACATCCTCTGTTCTTGTTTTCTTCATGATTGACTTGATAGTTTGTATCTGTCTCTCAATGAAACCATTAGATTTAGGGTATCTAGGTGATGATGTTGTGTGTTTGATCTTCCAGTCCTTAGTGAAGTTTCTGTATGCTTGACCTGAGAAATGTGGACCGTTGTCTGATCTAATTTCATCTGGGATGCCAAACATGCTGCAATACTTCTTTGTAATGTCTGCTATAACAGCTGGTGGTGAGGGTTGTGGAAGTTTCTCAGTGATGGGAAATTTGCTGTAGTAATCAGCAATAATAAGATAGTCATTATTGTCGATTGAGAAAATATCAGTTCCTATAATGCTCCAAGGGCTCAATGGTATGTCTGATGGTATGAGAGGTTCTCTGCACTGCCTATTTGCATGTTCTTGGCAAATTGAACAGTTTTTACATAGTGTTTCTATGTCCTTGTTTATCTGTGGCCAGTAAACATCTTTCTTTGCTCTCAGTTGTGTCTTCACAATACCAAGGTGACTATTATGGAGCTGTTTAAGGATGATATCGCGTTGTGTTTCTGGTACAACAATGCGATCTCCTTTAAGGATCAGACCATCTTCGATGCTTAACTCGTCCCTCATCGAGTAGTATGGACGGATGTGTGTTGGAACTTCCCTGATAGAGCTTGGCCATTCATGGTATATCAGTTCTTTGAGAGAGTTAAGGATAGGATCTCTCATTGTGTCTTCTCTGATGTGTTCAAGCCGATTATCGCTAAACTTGACAAAATCAACTTTGATGTTTGGGGTAAGATCTGCTGTCTTGTTGGGGTTTGGTAATCTGCTGAGAGCATCTGCAAGACCTATATCCTCTCCTGGGATATACTGAATATTAAAATCATAACCTTGTGTTTCCAATAACAGAGCTTGTAGTCGTGGTGGTGCTGAAGCTATTGGTTTTTTATGAATCATCTCAAGTGGCTTATGATCTGAGAGAATTGTAAATGGGCGGTTGAAAAGAAATGTGTGGAAGCGTTTGATTCCAAAACGTACAGCTAGCATTTCTCTTTCAATGTTTGCAAGTTTCTTTTCGCCAGAACTTAATGATTTGCTTGCGTAAGCTACAGGACGAAGTTCTTTGGCATAGTGTCCTTCAGGATTTTTGTCTGGTTGCAAAAGTGCTGCTCCTAGGCCTTTCAGACTGGAATCAACCATGAGAAAAGTGGGTGCTTGCATGTCATAGTATTTCAAGCATGCATCAGATGATATGAGGGTCTTCAAGTGGTTGAATATGTATTGGTAGTCTTCTGACCATTCATACGGAGTTTCATTCTGTAGTAGAGATCGCAAAGGTTCTGCAGCAGCTGACAAATTTGGTATGAATTGTGCTAGGAAATTGACAGCACCTAAGAATTGTTGCAGTTCCTTCTTTGTAGCTGGTGTTGGCATGTCATGAATATCTTCAACCTTTTTAGGGTCTGGTTTTACACCATTCTGGGTGTACAGCAATCCAAAAAATTGTATCTCCGTTGCCTTAATTGTACACTTTTTGCTGTTGAATGTTAGCCCATTGGCCTGTGCTACATGCATCAAGTTAATCAAGTTACGGTCGTGTTCTTGTTCTGACCTGCCGCAGACTACAATGTCATCCGCAATAGCCACTGTACCAGAACATTGCTCAACAATGTTGTCAATCTTCTGTTGGAAGATGTCTTGTGATACATTCAAACCAAATGGGAGTCTCTTGAAACAATATCTGCCGAATGGTGTTCGAAAAGTTGTAAGGAGTTGACTTTCCTCTGCTATCTCAACACTCCAGTATCCGTGTACAGCATCTAGTTTAGAAAAATATTTGGCATTGTGGAATCTGTGAGTTATCTCTTCCACTGTATGCATTTTGTGTGGACAGCGCTTTAGACTGTTGTTTAAGTGTTTTGGGTCAAGGCAAACCCGAAGAGAACCATCCTGCTTCAGAACGGTTGTGATACTACTACACCAATCAGAATGCTCTTCAACCTTTCTAATAACATCATTCTGCACCATCTTTTCTAGTTCTGTGGCAAGTTTCTGTTTAACATGTATAGGATACTTTCTAGGTGGGTCTATCTTTGGCTCAGCGTTGTCTTTTAAAAAGAATCTTGCCTTTCCTGGAAGTTTGCCTATTCTGTCGAACTGTTCTGGGAATCGCTGTTTAATGTCATCTACTCCAGTGACGTGTAGAGTAAGATGTTCTTTTTTGTCAGCTTTAATGTTGTTAATAGTTACCACACTCAGCTTTTCGCACATTGGTAAACCCAAAAATTGCAGGTCCTTCAACATCTACCAAGTAAAATGTTGACGATGTCCATTCAGAGTCTCTGTATAAACATTCAAGTGTTACTGCTCCGAAACAGTCTATACTTGTTCCATTGTAAGCTCTTAGCTTTGTCCTGCCACTCCTACTTTTTACATCCCTTGTGGAAAATCCTTGCTCATCCACCTTGTCAGGCATGATCTGTCTGAATATTCTTAAGGGTAGAGTGTTACCTTGGGCACCTGTGTCTATCTTGAACCGAATATATCTTTCTTTGTGCCTTTTAATTCCTGGTATTCGGAATTGTACTTTGCAGAAAGCCTGCGTTCTCTTTGGTTCATTACTGAAAGTTAGTATCTTCACAGTATCAAATGTGGAAGGATCACTTTCTTCACTGGAGTCAAGGTCCTCAGTCATCATAAAGTGTGTTTGTTTTGATGACTCTCTGCTGTGAAAGTTGTGTTGAGCACTGTCTTGTTTCCTCTTGAAGCATAATTTTATCCAGTGGCCCCTCTTTCTGCAGTAATGACATGTAGAGTCTTTAGCTGGACAGTGGTTTTGTATGTGGTTTAGGCCACAACATTTACACATAGCACCTCTGCTTGTGTTGTGTTTTTCTTGTTGCTTCGAACCAGTTGCTTTGTTTTGTTTGGGTTTATAGCTTTTTACTGCATCCACCTGGGCTGTTACTGTACCTTGCTGAATTTGTTTAATGTTTAGTGCTTGTGCCTCGTGTTTCCTGCCTTCATCCAGAAGTTGTTGTAAATTTAGTGTATCACTCTGGCTCAGTATCCATTTCTGGAACTCTGGCATTGGTGTGCTGAGAAGGATCTGTTCGATAATTCGCTCTTTTTCTTCTTCTTTGTTAAATTTACATACACTTGTTTTCTCCTTGATGCGAGTGAAGAAATCATCTAAACTTTCATCAGGTTTCTGTCGCAGGTGGTGAAGTTCTAATCTTGCCGCTCTAAAGTTCGTGTGCTTTATTATCAGACGTTTTTTCAAATTCGTCCAATATGGCTACGGGGTCAGTCGCTGACTCAACAGGCATGGCGGTAGCAAAACTGTTGTAAATTTTCAAACCTTCATCGTCCAATGCTTCTAGGATATATGGAGTTAGGGTTTGTCCTTCCAGACCAGTGGTCTTGGAATATAGATCTATGCGTTGGCGCCATAACAAGAAAGCTTCACTCTTATCGTCTTGACCGGCGAATCTCATTTGCGGTGCGTTGCGATATTGTTTCGCCGCCATGGCTGACTTCGATGACGAAAATTAGCCGAATACTGTACTCACGTGTTATCGTGTAGCTGTTTTGCGTCAGTCCGGTATCGACCGCTGCCACCATGTAATGTTATGATGTATGTATATAATCATTACCTCGTCATCTACACAAGCACACACGTTTCAGAAGGGACTCAGTAAAAGCATGTTCAATTCGTAGCCATGTTTATTTACAGAATATCGTACATGTGAAGATTCGCATATTATTACAATGTATGGTTCGTATTATTAATGTATCATATTATATTACAGTAACTACCTTTGCTTTTGGTTCTGTATGAGAAACCCGCATAAATCATTCACTAGCTCTTGCAGTAGTGGTTTATGAAACCATCATTCTATATGCTTAGGCCAGCCTCGCATGAACTTGGACATCCACTAGCAATTTTCACATGTTAATAATGCAAAATATAGAATTATAAAATGTACAACTCACCCCAAATACTTGGGCAATATACTGTGCTAGGCCTAACCTGGGTCTACTCTGAAAGTTTTTCAACGTTCCTTGCTTGGAGTGAAGTGGAATCCAGAAGGAAATCGTATTGGCAGAACAGATAAGTTCATTTTTAGTTACATACAGCTTGTGTGCTGATGATATCTGTTTGCCTGAATTTTTTTAAACCATATTTGTTTTCATGCATGTCTTTTTGTTGTATGCAATAGTGGGCGGTTGGTGGGACATGAATTTATCAATACCGCTTCGGCTGGTCGAGGAATTCATGAGAGTACTGTAGGGTTTGGATTTATGATTTTTTCAAATAGCGGGGCCGGCATAAAAGCTGAGAGTTTTACTGCTGCTTTTGAAATTATCATGACCTATTTTTGTTAGTCGTTTAGTACTGTTAAGTGTAAAGTATGTTTTTGTAGTGCAGTTCAGTGTATTTTTGGCTTCAGTTGTATTCCATTATGTTTGTAAAATTGTCATTCTCACCTTACTATCATTTATTTAATAGATGTCATAAATTTGTCAGTGTCTTGTCATAATTGTGATAGAGCAACATTTTATTTATTTGTTCTACAAATTATATATTTCTCCCTTGTTTGACTATGTAAATTCTTTTAAGTTAGCTCTTTTCACTGTATCCAGTCATATTGTCTGTACCTTGGTGCTTTTCTTGTTGTTTGCTCCATATATAACATCTACTTTCATATATATGTCATTGCATTCGGAGAGTGATTTGAGAGTGGTGGAATAAGTATTGAATATATTGCTGACATATTCATATACATAAAAGTGGCATTATTGTGTTCATATTGGTAATCACAATAATTACAAATCATGACTTCCTTAAAAGATTTGGTGAAGATTGGAAAAGATTTTGGTTTGGAGGGTGAAGCCTTGCAAAACTATGTAGACAAGGAAATAAAAAGACAGGAAGAACTGAGAGAAAAAGAATTGTCTGAAAAAAAAGACAAGAAGAATTAAATGAAAAAAGAAGACAAGATGATTTGTTTGAAAAAAAATAAGAGCAGAAGAATGGCTTTTGAAAGAGAAAAATTAGCCTATGCTAGAGCTCAGGATGAGATAAAATCTCAACAGGAACTGAGATTTGCAGAATTGAAACTTGAAAGATTAAAACTACAACAACCACAGGTTAATCCTATGATGGGTGAGGTTAGAAATAAAGATCATTCTGCTGGTTTTAAGATCAATTTGCTTAAATTTAACGCGTCCATAGATGATATTTCATGCTTCCTCAAAAGATACGAGACCTATTGTCAGGAATTTAATATTGATAAAACTACCTGGTCTAGTAGGCTCATGAACCTGTTAGTCGGTGATGCATGTACTGCAGTTTGTACCATGGATGAACAGTCTAGAAAGAACTATGAGGCTGTAAAAATCTTAATCCTTAAGAAGTATCACTTGGATGAAGAGGGCTACAGGTTAAAATTTAAGTCCTTATTGCCAGATTCAGGTAAAGATTTACTGAATTCATTTCAGCTTGTAAACTTTTTCTTTTCTAGATGGATTGACTTATCCAAAATTGAAAAAACTTTTGAAGGGCTATCTGATTTGATTTTGAGAGACAAGGTATTGTCTTCTATTAATGGAGAATTTTTGTCATTTTTGCAGGAGAGGAAACCAGAGAATTTAATTAGGTTGGAAACCCTTGGTCGACAATACCAAGGGGCACATCCAAATAGAATCCTTAGCAGAAATAACATTAAGGATTCCTTGCCAGCTGCATCTGCCAGATCTGTTAATTATAATACACCTAGGCAGAGATCTAATAGTATTGACAAAAACTATAGAGTCAATCATACACATAACTTTGGCAATAACAGTATTAACAGAGGTAGATACAACTTTAACAAGAAATTCCAACAACCTCAAAGGAATTATAACTCATACAAGGAAGGATATTACAATCCACAGTCATCATTCAGGTCTAATGAATGGCAAAATAGAGGAGAATATAATCCTAAATCAGGCAGAGGACAAAGATCTTTCTATAGAGGTAATGATCATTATGGCAACAACAGAGGTTCTTATCAGAACAATAATGTCAGGCAGTCGAGAAACCCTGAACGTACAAATGCTGTTGTCCATAATATTGACAATAATCAAGGTCAGAATAATAATGGTATAGCACATGCAAATTCGTGTAGTGTTGATATGTCCAACAGTAATAACTGTACTAACTGCAATTCTCTATTTCAGCCACATGAAGTGCCAAGACTATTATGCGGACATCCTTTGCCAGTAACGTCCTCGTATAATGGGAAAGGAACAGTAGTATTTGATAACGGTTTTGTGAACAAAGTTGTTTCACTACTCAGGGACATTGGATCGGCTACTGTGGGGGTGTGCAGTTCATTGGTAGACCCTGCTGATTACACAGGAGAGTGGGTCCAATGCATTACCTTTGGGGGTACAGTGGAAGATTATCCCATTGCAGAAGTGTTTTTAGATACCCCTTTTTTCACGGGCAGGACTATAGTATGTCTATTGTCAAGACCAGTGGCTGGAATAATCTTAGGGAATATCCCAGGACTACATGCATGTACAGATGATGATATTGTCAGGTGGGAGAAGAAACAACATATATATATATATATATATAAATATATATATATATATATATATATATATATATATATATATATATATATATACTGCCTGGAGTGATACTGCCAGAGCTCAGGTTCTTGGGCATCAACATGCTCGGGTACATGTTCATACTCGAAGTGATACTATTTTGCGTAATGATGGTGGTGATGATAACAAGTTTCTTCCTTCCATTTTCATGAAGTCGAGATGTCTATTTTGACTCTATTGAGTCACTGATTGATGATACTATGGAACCAACTACATCCATCACTGATGATGTGGTGCTTAGAATGGTTGATAACAATGTTACTCATGTGAGACCATCCGCATCTATTATTGATGTTGTGGTACCTGACATTGTTAATGTCGATGGTGGTCTCAGATCACGGGTATTCGGGTGGTTTACCCTTCATTCGAAACTATATAATTGGCTGTGTGTTTTTATTTTTGTCATGTTCATTGTAATATATGATTTCTCCTTTTTTTATAGGGACTTCATTGATACTGATATTGGTTCCACTTTCGTATTTCAGATGCTGTCATACCATGATTTCATTTGGTATGGACTAGCCACTACGTTGGGTAGTATGGCAGTTTTAACAATACTATTTTTATTTTCAGGTGTTACAAGTCCGGTTACACCACTTGCAAAACCTCAGAACTTTATAATCGTGTCTTTAAGGGGGCATGAATGTTTTTTGCCCACTAATCATGTACAGGAAATCTTGTGTTCCTGTAGTTCTTGTGATGAGATTAATAAAGTTGATTATTTTAGAAGTCATTCTTAGGTAGAATGCTCACATTTTGAGACTACTCTGTGACTATTTCATTGCTCTTTGCTATGCTGAGCATCTGACTTAGTAGATTGTCTGTTTAATGTAATATCTACTGCTACCTTTATTCGCAGGATGCAAAATGTTTTCTTTGATTGTATTGACTTCATTGCTTATACTCATGATAATTGTTTATTTCATCGCTCGTGGGATGAACATATTGTAGGTATTCAGTCCTTGTTACATACTTTACGCCTACATAATCTTTCTGCTAGACCCTCCAAAACTAGAGTAGGATTCACTGAAATTTCCTTTCTAGGCCATAAAGTAGGAGGTGGGTTTCTAAAACGAGGACTCTACTATTTCTAAGATTTTAAATCTTGAAGTTCCTCGAACTAAGAAGCAAGTTCGCAGTCTCCTTGGTTTAGTGAACTTCTATCGACAGTTTTTACCTAATGTTGCAGAGATGACTTCAGTTTTGTCTGCGTTAGTGAAGAGAAATTCCACAAACAGAGTCATCTGGACTTATGTTTGTGATGTGACTCTAAATGCTCTTAAATGTTCATTTTCAAGGATACCTTTTTGAGATTACCTGACGCTACTATACCTTTCACCCTCAGGGTCGACGCTTCGAATTCATCTATCGGTGGGACATTGATGCAGGAATTTGAGGGCTGCATGCATCCAACACTCTACGTAAGCAGAAAACTCACTCCCACTGAGCAGCGCTGTTAGCCGTAGTGTTCTGCTTCTCCAAATTGCAACAGTATCTCCTGGGAGCTCAATTTACCCTGGAGACGGATCAACGTGCCTTATCTTACCACAAGACAGCTCGTTTCAAGAACGAAAGAGCCGCTATAGCATCTTTGGCTTTACAGCCTTACGACTACGAAATAAAGGCAATCAAGGGCAGCCAAAATGTTGTCGCTGATGTGTTGTCACGCTGCATGAAACATCCGATGGCACCTTTAAATACTACAGATGTTTCACAAGGTCACATGTAATTTACAGACATACTTCGTGATGATCGTATCAAGAAAAGAATCCATATACAACAACCTGGTCATATGAAGTATTACATGATCAATACAATGATTGTAATCCAAAGATTTTCTGACAGTGAATACGATACTGATGCTTCGAATTAAGCTACTGAGTTACATCTTCAGTTACAGAAATATTGCTCAAAATGATAAGCTGTCCACCAAGCATCCTGATGATGCTGCTTTTCTGAATGTTCAAAATGGACTCATATCTCATTTAACTCAGTGTGTTACTTCCAGTATGGTGGTTCAAGGACAGTACATACATACCATATGCATACTGAAAATCATTACGTTCAGAAAAGATTACAACTCAAATTCTTTCCAGATATATTGGTTGGACTAAATGATAATTTTCCCAATAACTTGACTTACATAGCCAGAAAAAGGGAAATAACTACGAAAACTGTCATGAAAATTGAAAAGGGGAAACAACAAAGAAATTGCTTCTCGAATCTGACTTGATGGAAGATCATTATAATAATTTACATTGGAATTCATCATAAGAATTTATCACATGGTGAACAATCATGGACATTCGCAATAATGAATGACTACATACATTGGTGAACTTCATATTGAAAGTTCTTTATTCAAAATGTCTGTGGATCAAGGAAATGGACTTCGAGGATTGACAGTGACTAGTGATTAACATCAAATATTTAGAGATTAGTGAGTTTTGTTTGATAACAAGTGTGTTACACTCACTTTCGACTTTATTACATTAATGAGCTAATACAACACATGAGAAAAGTATTTTTATTGCTTACAGTTATATGTTCCATTCATGACATATATTACTAAAATACACACAATGATTATTCATTTGACATATTGTCGCAGTCACCCATTATTAATTGGTTTGTCTGCCTCTTATTATCTATTGTCTCTATTACTTAATATTTATGCCTTGCATTATGAGACTAGGTTACTGATGTTACATGACTTGACATTAGGCGTTTTTGACAGTGTGCGGTGTTTGAATGCCTGGACTGATATATTGATTTCATTTTCCATGTTGGTTGATGTTTACTATAGTGACCTCACACTAGTGTCAAAAGATTTGTATTCTATCTAGGCGATGGGTTTGGTAATTCTATTACTTAATTCCACACCCTAGGTGTTTATTTGTCTACTGTGAAGCACAGACCTAGGTGCTGTATGACTCATACCAACTGTGAAATTTGATGGTACCATCTTTTCACTCCAGTGATGTTTTAAACTCCCGCCACGTAAATAATGAAAACTCCGTTTTCATTATTTAAGGGAAGGGGGGAGTAAATGTTATGTGTAAATTTCATAACTGTTTGCACGAAGCATTCACCCGCCGTGAACGACAGTCAACAAGTGACGTTTTTTTTTGTCACATGTTGTGGGATCAGTGTGTTGTTTATTTGGGCCGTTCGTATTCGTTCACTGGTTTGAAGTGGACGTGATTTCTTCTAAGCTCCAGGATTTTATGGAGAGTGTGGGTTTTTCTAACTGGGACATTAAATGTATTTTTCAAAGGCCGCCACCTTGTTAAGAATGTTCTAGATGGAGAAGAAACTTATTGAGAAGTCTTGCACAACCCCTTTTTGCTATTTTTCGTATGGAGTATCTTAAGGATATTGAGGTAACTGAGTTTTTGGTCGCCATCATCCGTTTGTTCCGCCACATTACTTGGGTACCGGGAATATTGCCCTACTTATTAGTACACGGCCAGGAATGATGACAGATTTAAGGATATCTCTCAATATATTTACTTTTACTATTAACAATAGAGATGAAGAAAAGCCTATTCCTTGAGGCTCGTTATTGAGTGACGTAACTGCTTATCGCATTTACATGTTTTCCTGCCATATACTATGCCATGTATATATCTTGATGGATGTCTCCTTGTGATTGAAAGTACAATAAATGTCAACCATGTTTTCCCGTGGACCTGTTCACCTGCCGGCTTGTGTTGTATATGCTGACCATAATGTCCTGTATGAAAGCCTGCAATCATTCACATATCTTGCATGATCCTCTATATTTATTCCAGCGTAACAATAACATTGGATGTCGATGCTCACTTCCTTGTTGATGTGTTTGGACACCGTTGTCTTGGTTTCAGGAAGTGACGTCAGTACGTCTGCTGGCCACTTCTGCAGACGTGAACTTTGTAAGTCGGCCAGCCAAAGCGTGCCCTGCCGGGATTTGACTGTGTGGTTTCACAAGGTGTAAGATGCTTGTGTATTTCTGCTCCAGAGAGTATATGCTTTTCCCTCTATCTTCATTATGTGGTACCATCACTAGATTACGCATACACCTCCATGCTGTAATGCTAGTTATTTTATGCAAGATTGATAGAGGATGCTGATCATTACGTGAGTGACTTACTGTTCAATAAAATGTATGAAGATGTCCTCGACATGTTTCATTAGTACGAGACTGTACTTCGACGATATAGACCGTCATATTGATGCCTTCTATGCATGAACATACTCTCACAGATGTTACAATGGAGCTGTTATATGTTTAATAAAGTTTATCGTGAAATGTCCAATCTGGCCTTTGGACTGTCATTCATCATTTCAAGTGTACGGTGTGAGGGCGGGAACTGAACGGGCCTCAAATCATTTATCACAGAATATAATCACAAGAAAGGCCAAGCCACATGATATCATATCTAAAAGCAATTTAAGCTGCACAACATATCAACCCCAGAAGACACTTCCCGCGCCCCATATCACTACTACTCTTAAAAACCTTGCGCAAAATAGCCTATGAGACTCCACAAAACAAAGGGTTATTCTACAGTGACATCTTATCCAGTTAATCTAGATTGAAAAGAACGTCTTTTTCAGTTTACTTCTTCTTCTTCTTCCATCCTTAGCCATCAACCGGCAAAGCAGTATGTGGCCAGTACGCCTAGTGGCGTCTTAGGGCAACAACAAGTTGAGCAATCTATCGCTGTTTCCACCACGCCTAGTGGCGTCTTTGTGGAACAAAAACAGACCAAACAATCTATCATTGTTTCCGTAATCAGATTGGTTGGCAAGCAGGTGATCAGCCCACTGTGCGAAGTTTTTACGGGATGGGGTAAACAGCCCCATGCCCATACCCTCCTTAGTCGCCTTTTACGACATGCGTGGTAGGGTGCAGTGTTACTATTCTTTGCTCCCCTTTCGGGCCCCGGTAACACACGGGTGTTTCAGTTTACTGCATAGACATTATTGAGAGCTGTTGTCTTCACAACTTTTATTCCACTTGGGAAAACATTTGAGTCTTAAAAGGAATAAAAAAGACATGGTAAGACCATGAATGGATGGCACTGGACAGGAAGGCTTGGCAAGAATTTTGTTGCCTTTGCTCTGCAGGGGATTGAAGAGTAATGGATGGATGAATAAAAGCCCACTGTCAAATTAATTCTCTGCTGTAAAGTAGCATACACATTTTAATGTCAAAATGTTGCTTTTACTGGAAGTTTGTATAAATCTTAGCAGACTGAACAGAAATCTTAATAGGGAAGAATAATAACAAACGTTGAGAGAATTTTTGACAGACTGCAGGTCTGCAGTTAAAATACATCTTCAACTTTCACTTTGTAAGTAATAAATAAACAGCACAAAAGACAACACATACATATGAAAAAAACACTATTCAGACCATAATCATTCACAACATGAAATGAAGCTCTTCATGCATCATTTATTAAAAACCTTGTGAAATGGATGATGAACAAGTGTATTTCAAATGTAAACGCTGAAGGCTTATAAAAGACATTCATAAAACAGTGATATAAATAATAAGACAAACTTAAAACTAGAGTAACCTAACAAGTTCCAATAAATGTGACGCACCTCCTTGAAATTAGCACTATACTGGTATGTATGATTTAGAGAAAAAAGTTCAAAAAACAAAAACTTTCATCTGTTTGCAAATATGATTTAGAAATTTTACTGCATTATAAAACTATAGCTTCTTTAACTCATTATTTGTGATTATATGCCTAGTTTTGCTGTTTGCCTTCCAGTCTCAGAAGTGCCATAGATGATTTCACATCATAGGACCTCTGAAGTGCTGCTTCTTACAAAGTTCATTGGCCTTGATAAAGTTGTTGAACTGCTTATTGCATCCTCTGCTTTTAAGATTTTCTCAACTATACTATCTCGTCAAAAGTCAAGGGCCACCCTATTATTTTCAATACGCTTTTATATAAGCGCATAGAATGATTAAATGAAGGAAGTTTTTAGTAAAAATGGGTGCAATATCTTCCTCTGACAGTCCTCTATGCACGTTAAGCATAAAAACAACTCACCGACAACCATGGTGATCACGTGCAATTTGGTTTGCTGACCATAAATTCACATTTTTAATTTGTTTTTTCAAACTTCCGTAGAACCAAACAGGTGAAGTAATCGTGCTGATTGACATTCCACGTGCAATGGTGACTTTTCATGAACAGAGTTCACTCTTAATTTGTTTTACAATAAGCAGACTTAGGGTAGTTTCATCACTTGCAAAAACCATGCCACCGAGAAGAAGTCTTGACACCTTACAAAGAATGAGGGCTGAAAGTGGTTTATCTGTCCGTGAGGTTGCTAGACGGCTTGCAGTGTCACACTCTACTATCCAAAGAATTTTGGAGAGATTTCAGGCCACAGGAAGTGTGGAGGATCGCCACCGGCCAGGTCGCCCTAAATGCACCAATAGACATGATGACCGGTACCTCTTGTTGTCAGCCCTGCACCATCGAACAGTGACTTGTTCCACTCTAAGATGTCAGCTGAGACAAACTGTAAACGTTAATGTCAGTCAAAGCACCATTCGTAGATGTTTACATGAATTTGGACTGGCTGCTCGACATCCTGCAGTCAGAATCCCTCTTACTCCTGCTCATCGCAGAGCCCGTGTTGCTTGGTGTCATGAGCACATCCGATGGACAAGACAACAATGGAGTCAAGTTCTCTTCACTGATGAATCTCGCTTCACTGTGTCATTCAATGATGGCAGGATTCAAGTTTGGAGACGATCAGGAAAGCGATTTACTGATGACACAATTCGAGAGGTGGATCGTTATGGTAGGGGTTCTGTCATGGTCTGGGGAGGCTTCTACAGACACGGCAGGACCCCACTCTACATCATCCAAGGCATCTTGACCGGCCCAAGATACCAGAACGAAATCTTGAGACCAATTGTTCAGCCTGCTCTGGAGGCCATAGGTGGTAATGCCATCCTCCAAGATGATAACACTCGACCCCATGGAGCTCGTGTGGTGAATGATTCAGCAACATGGGATCATCAGGATGGCGTGGCCAGCTCATTATTCACCTGACCTTTCTCCGATTGAGCACCTCTGGGATGTCCTTGGTCGAAGACTGTCAACAAACCTCCCCCCCTGCCAATGGATGTTGCACAGCTGACTGCACTTCTGCTTCAGGAATGGCAAGCTGTTCCTCAGGATACTCTTCGGACCCTTGTGGACTCGATGCGTCTACGCTGTCTTGAATGCCTTGCTGCAAACGGTGGTCATACCCAATTTTGAAATGTCTATTTGTCCAATATCTATTGTGTGACTTTTGAAAAGGTGGGTGACACACTTCACAGCTTCATTGCGTTTGAATGTGTGTTTCCATTTCTTTACGTGACATGTCAATTTGGTATTCAATAAATGCCGTTTTGACTGATACCAATTACGTTTATATCAGATTTGTTTTATGGTTTCAACCAAGGTTTTTCTAAGTGGCCCTTGACTTTTGATGAGTAGTATATTACATCTCTACATTCCTTGATTGATGCTTTAGAGTTTAGACCACCAGTGGATGTCATCATGGTTAAATCCCTGTCTGTTAATTTGGGTGTACCCAATCACCCCCTTTAGCTTGAGTCTCCTAAGCAGCTCTTACAGCTTTGTTCACTTTCCATTTCCTTCAAGCTTTTGTGTGGGCTGCACAGTCCAACACACCTTGTCTCCTTTGCACAGCCCCACTGTCAATCTTGCCTTTCCTGTTTTGTAGTCTTTCACAGCTGACTTGAAAAAGAGTACACTTTGTTTTCTTACTCTACAGTGCTATTTCTGACAGATCTGGTGGCACTTCTAACCATTGCCCATAACTGAACAATACCCAGTTATTTATCCCGGAAAGGAGTTACAACTTCCAATAATAAAAACCCCACTCACAGATAGCACACTAACAAGAGACACAAACCCAACAAACAGCTACTATAGAGACTATAGACAGCTACCCTAGCACTGCAATACATGCATAAACAGATGGTTCATTATTCAAGACCACCATAAATGCTGGACTTGGAGCATATATGAAATACCCAAATGGCAGCACACTCGAAATATATGAACCAAGCGGAGAATTCTGTACTAATTACCATGCAGAGATTACAGCAATAAACCCCACCCTCACAGAAATAGACAGCCAATTCAAACAAGAAATCTATATGCCCTCAGATATCATAATCTTCACTGATTCAAAATGAACACTTCAGGCTTTAGAAAAATACCTCCAAACTGAAAATAAAGAAATAATACAGCTGGCCGAAACCACTTACAACTTGCTAACAAAATACGACATCAGAGTCACTCTCCAGTGGATACCAGGGCACACAGACAAACCAGGCAATGATAAAGCAGACAGACTAGCAAAACTAGGAGCAAGCATGGTTCAAACAAACACTCCAGTAAACATTCAGACAGCTAAACGAATGCTCCAAAATAACTTCAAAGAGGAATGGGCAAAAGTGTCTAATGGACATGCCTTGTATAAAGACATGGCCCATCCCAACAAAAATGACAACATTAATAACCTAATAACATTAATTTCTGTCCAACTAAGAACAGAACACACCAGACTCAACAAATTAAACCCCACAAATGAGCCTAATTGCCGCAACTGTAACTGTGCTGCTCACTTGCCCTGGACTCTCCACATACAGATGACAGCTATTGCCGGGCTCCCCAACAATCACAAACACTCTATACAGCCCCATTCAACAGCTACAGAACACATGCAAATTCTTCAGCTTGGCATTGACTGCTAAAGAGCAATGAGCTCAGCAGTCCTAGTTAATCAACAACAACCATTGCCCAATAAAAGTGTTGATTATTTCTCTCTAACACTGTTAGAGAGATTGTTCCTCTGCTGTACCTGTGCTTATTTAGCTCATGAGCAGTGATTACACTAGTAAACTTTAAAATCAACATGACTTGGAGGCACTACATTTTGACATTTCATATATTGTCTTCTAATCTTTTAACAAAGCGCCATACATCCTATCAATACTTTTTACAGGTTCCTCAGAAACTGCTGAAATTCTTTGACTTGACACCATGAATGTTATTTTGGCTGTCTTCCCTTTCCTGACTGATACTTCTAGACTTCTTTGGTCTGAAGCTAATTCTGCATCAGCTGATTAGTCCACCAAAGCAAATCAGCCAACCTCTTAATATGTCATGTAAATGATTTTGTTGTGTAATTTCACAACTATTAAGAACACATAAATCAATAAAAGATACTCATAACTGTAAAAAATAATAAGAGAAAAAACAACTAGACTAAACAGGTTATCATTTGAGGTTGAGAACATAGTAGGCAACAGACTATGCTCATAATGGTGAACAGATAACAAAACAAACCAAACAAATTTCCGTGTACATAATATATAAAAGATTTTTTAAAATATATGATTTCTATATAAGCTAAGCACCCATGTGTTACCGGGGCCCGAAAGTGGAGCAAAGAATAGTAACACTGCACCCTACCAGGCATGTCATAAAAAGTGACTAAGGAAGGTTGGGCTTGGTGCTGGTTACCCCATCCTGTAAAAAATGTTTTACTACAAAAAACTTCAAAAATACAATCTGGATAAGTCAAATATAGAATATAAGAATTAAGCCGTCCAAGACAGGAGAAGGGCCTCTGGATAGGAGGCTCATGAATTAATCTAGAGAAAGCCAAAAGGAGTTTGGTTTGCTAACCAACTTTTTTCATCTAGAAAAATCTCCAGGATTGGCACCTGGAATATTCACACTATAAACTAACAAGCTGCAGACATTCATAAAGGGGTGCCTGTTTAGAATAGAAGGATTGAAATGGTATGACGAGATCAGCAATATGGAACTGATGACAAGAACCAGACAAGTACCAGTGGAACAAGTGATGAGAAGAAGACGCCAGCGATGGGTAGACATACATTGAGGAAACATGCTGATAGCATTACATTGCAGTCCTTGTCCTGGAACCCCCAGGGGAAGAGGCCAAAAAACACAACACGGAGAACAGAACTGGAGACAAGTGAACATGATGATAGGTACCACAAACTGCCGGCTAATTCGCTGGAAAAATGTCCTTCACGAGGCAGAAAGGGGAAACTAGGTCTTCTTTGTTGTTTTGCTGTTCTTGCATCTTTGTATGTATTGTAATAAAATTTACACAAGATAATTCTGTGTTCTTTCTCTCTCTAAATATGCAAACTTGAAAACGGAATGTATTTTTTAAATGATTCAAAAATTGCAACGAAAAACATCAGTATATCGAAGTTTTCGATGCCCTGGCGAACTCCGGAATTACCCTCACATCATTCAAACACTCATTGCAATATCAACAAAGAGCTATCCTCTTCAAATTTATGATCAATGGAAAGAAGAGTTATTGAGCCTCAGTTTCATATAACACAAGCCCTGATTGATGACGAAGGAGTTGCACAAATTTCGAAGTAATGACAAAGTTGTCTTTTTAAGTGTGCTTCCAAGTGCCGATCCCCGCTTGTGTTATATCAATAGATTCGCCATCTATTCGACTATCAGTGTGAAAATTCTTATCATTTTCTGAGATTTGTTGAAAGAGCAAGCTTTCACGAATGACGACCAACCCAACAAGTGTTTTTACGATTGTCTGGTCATGGAGGCTGTTCCACCCGGGAAAGATCAACCCCCTGAGCGTGATGCGAATGAGAGAAACTATCGGACTGATTCTACTGAGCACACGAATGAGATAAACTACCTACGTAAGTTAATATATATTTTTGAAAACTGATGAAATTTAATTTATACTGAGATAAGTACGACTGTGATAACTAAAATAAAACCAAGGGAATTAGCAAGGGAAGTGCAGGTAGAAGATTCAAGGTTGGAACAGCAAAGATGACATCGGCTCGATTTAGCTTTTGTTTTGGCAATTTAATATTAAATAATTATTTGAGGGCGATTTTAATATTGTTGGCAGCGTTTCAAAAGCATTGTGCAATTGAATGTGGTATTTATATACTTTTTAATCATGATTAATGCCCCAATCGCTCAAAAACTCAGTCAGTTTGGTGACCTCATTCAATGTAAACAATCACGGCAGTTGCACACCATCGGTTGTCTGTGACACCGGACAAAGAGTCATCATCTCTGACATTAACTAGCTGGGAAATGAAAAATATCCGTACCATTTCTAAAATGTACCACATAGTCTGCTATGTCATATAAACATGGTTTTATTTGAATTCCATTGCAATGAGCTGTAAAAATGCTTTAAAGTGATGTATGTTATATAAATATACCTTAAATGGTTGTTTTTTCAGTCTTTGTGGGTGACAAAAAATATGAAAGATTGTGCATTTTCTTCAAACAAGGCATAATTGGGCCTATACTTTGTTTATCAAGTTAAAGTAAATGTGCGTATTTCTGTACTGTTGGAAAGTGCTTGAAAAAAGCTTTAAAATGATACATGGATCATTACTGTAACTTCATTAGTAATTTTTTTCTGTTCTTTGTAAACATGTAGAAATCAGTTTTTTGGCTTTCTTGTCATTTTCATCTGATAATAACCTTGTTCAAAATAATGTGACATATTTTTTAAAAAATTGGGCTTGCTTAGTATGACATTGGATATCATAGATATTAAGTGTCTACAGTGCATAGATTTTGAGCATTGACACTTTAAAAATGTGCGTAAAGCTGATTTTGTAACCAAAAACACATGACTAACCTGATTTTCTTTAAATTTGAAAAGAGCATATTGGGCTCTTTATGTCCTCCATTTCTTAATTTCTTACAATAACAAGTAGTTTTTAACACAAACATGACCTTATATGTGCTTATACATGTTATTTAAGATCTTTTGGTGATGTCAAAGATGGCCCATTTTCACTTTCAGACGGAGCGATAAAAATTCTAAGTCGAAAAATAAAACTATTTTATTTATTGACTGATTCTGATGATTTTGTTGTTGTTAATTTGTTTTTTTATGTACTTTCTAAATATCTCATTGAATTGTCTATTTAACAAATATGAAAAATCAGTTTGTGGTACCTAATGATGAGGAAGAGATGGAAATAAATTGATGGCATGTGACAGGAGGACGTGGCATGTGTTTGGCAAAGGCCTATACTCCTTGGGGAGCTAAAGTGTATTAATTGACTGACTGATATAAGCTCAGATAAAATGATGAACAGATGACTCAGAAAACTACACTAATTCAAGAAATTCTCAATACCAACTTTCTAACACTGCAGAGGCTTATGTGGCTGTGTCATGTTTGAGTGAACAGAAGCTACAACCACAGAAACAATGTCTCTATGAAACAAACTAAGGTATGAAAAAAAAAATGGATGGACAAAAGTAAATTTATCTGGAAAAAAACAAAC
Source organism: Oreohelix idahoensis (assembly GCA_024509875.1). NCBI lineage: Eukaryota > Metazoa > Mollusca > Gastropoda > Stylommatophora > Oreohelicidae > Oreohelix > Oreohelix idahoensis. Next base: position 57,362 of record JAMPIV010001176.1, read on the forward strand.
TAGACATCATGAAAGAATGGAGAATGATTCTGTTTTAGGCAGAGTCTGAATGTCTTGGAGCAGAAGGCATTAGGTTGATTTCTTTCTGATAATGTGTCACTGGTGAATTTACATTAATTTGTATTGTATACTTCAGCGACTGTTGTTGATATTTCTGTTCTCTGGAATACAAGTTCACTAACGTGGCAGCCTGATATGATGTATTCATCTCATGCCAGACTATATTCACAGGGCATCAAACCTGAAGAACAAAACAAATGAAGCCCTTCAATTGCTGATGATTGATTCATATTTAATAAATGTCAGTGATAAATAAAATAAAAAAGGAATTTCAAAACACTAATTTAATGTATGAAACCAATTCACTATAAATCTACTGGTTTCAGTTTAAAACTCGCCATTTTTCAAATTTACATTATCTATAATTTTTCACTTGTGATATCAGAACATGAGTTCACACTCATTTTTGCTCCGTAAGAAGAAGTTATTGCAAAGCGTATATACATTTTTGAAGCTGGGTGGTAAAGCAAGTAATGTATTATCAGCAAAAAGGTGTGTGCTGTCCCCCCCGTGCCTATAAGTGACCATTTTGAAAATAAATTCCAGTCTACATTTGTTGTGATCACGCTCATGATGTTACTATTAAATGTCACATTTTGTTTCAATTCTTTTGATATGTGGGTCACATGACTTTATGCAATTACAGCTGTGCATATTATTTCCAACTAGCTCTCTTTCATATTGAATCATGGAAAGAGATGAAAACCTTGACAATATATCACTTTGGCATTTTGGAGCAAGTATGTTAGATAAAATGCAAGATTATGGATTGTGGGATGATGATGAATCTTTCATATTGAGATCTGGCAAATTGAGAATGAGGGATGGCAAATTGGAATGATAAGTCATCAGAAATAGGTGACAGCTGACAAGACACAATTATGGATGTCTCAAATTTCTTGTTCTACACCTACTATTGCACATGTTTTACAGTTTTCCTCTCTCAAACATATTACAAACATTAGATATCACTCCTGGTTTGACTTGACGTGACTCTGGGTACAGGACAGGACTAAATAACACTTCTTCTATACAAACTTGTTGGCCAAATTTACTGCTGATTTCTGTGGTTCAACCCTTTAGTGGCAATGGTCAAGAGGGATTCAAACTCAAGCTGAGCCACCACTTCTATATAATCTTTTCAGTGTATATTTCTTTCTTCCATGATCTCTTAGTCTTAATATCAGGGCTCTTCTTTGGCCAAATCAATCAATTTGACCCAATAGGGTCCTGCGCCCACAGGAGCCAATGCACTCTGGTCACCTCAAGCTTTGAAAAACAAAATTAGATGACTTGTTTGAAGAGCAGTTTTATGTAAAAATATATGTCTCATTTTAAATCTACAGGTGGAAAAAAATTCACAATCAAACAGAAAGAAGTGTCTGGCGGGAACATACATTTTAATAGCAATATCACAAGTGTGACTTAGCTTGTGTGGTTACTGGAGAAATACAAGAAGATGGCTGTATCAGTGCATGAGAAAAATACAAAACAGAGTGAACTTCATACCAGTTCAATACAAAACGCAATATCGCATTGCTTATGTTCCACCCTCCTTACAGTGCTTCACATTTTGGTAGATTAAAAATGTAACAATGTGTAGATCTTTGCAGTTTTATTAAAAATATTTGAGTGAAGAAAGTGACTGCTACAGCTGAGAAATTTTAATTGTTACCTTTACAGGTAAAGCAATACCATAATCATTACAATATAATAATAATAATAATAGCCCCTGAGGTGACAGCCCTCAGCTGCTTATTTTCCTGGTGTTCCTTTCGATGTTTTCCCCTCTCTTCTGCTTGTTGTGTTCTTCTTCCTCGTTTGCCTTCAGACTTCCACATTTATGACTCTAATAAAGGCAGTAGTCAACTCAAGGTTCCCGACATCTCCACACAGTTTTTCGTTGACATAAGTGGGTTGTTGCCATATGCTACTCCATTCATTACTGTAGGTTGGGCAGTACTGCAGCAGGTGTTTGAAGCTTGTTGTGTGAGCTTCTTTTCGCCCAATCTGAGGTGGCGCCGCAGACAGCATCGCCACTTGGTGCGATCGGTGGGTTCATACTCCCAGGTTGCTGGATTTATGTCCTGTGCCCTCATGTCTTTCTTGCACACATCTTTGAATCTCAGCTGCGGTCGACCCAACTGTTCTTTTGCCATCTGCCAGTTGTCCATAGAAAATATCTTTTGGGATGTGACCATCTTCCATGCGGCAGACATGGCCAAGCCAGCTTAGCCTGCACTGTCTAAGCAGTGTATACATGCTCTGAAGGCAAGCACGTTACAACACCTTGACATTTGTCACTTTATCTTTCCACTAAATGCCAAGGATGTGGTGTAGACACCTTAGATTGAAGGTATTGAACTTTCTTTCTTGCTTAGCATAGGTTGTCCATTTCTCGCTACCATATAGAAGTGTGCTGGTGACGCAGGCGTTATGTACTGCAGCTTTGGTCTTCATTGTGAGTTTGGAGTTTCCCCAAGCACGCGATGTGAGGCGGGCAAAGGTAGCTGCGGCTGTCAATTTCTGTGTCCAGAGAGAGTTTGTCGTTGATGGTAGACCCCAGGTATGTGAAGTGGTGCACCACTGCCAATTCATAGTTATCGATAGTGATAACTGGTGCAGCACCCACATCCTGACTCAGCACATTTGTTTTCTTCAGACTTATTGTGAGGTCAAAGTCCTTGCACACTTAGGTGAAGCGATTCATCAAGCTCTGAAGCTCCTGTTGGCTTTGAGTGACGACTGCAGCGTCATCAGCGAATAACAAGTCTCTTAGGGTGACCCTTCTGATTTTTGTTTTTGCTTTCAGCCTTGCGAGATTAAACAAACAGCCATCGGACTTAGTGTGAAGGCATATTCCTTCAGTTGCATCTCTGAATGCATGTTTCAAGAGTAAGGCAAAGAAGATCCCGAAGAGGGTTGAAGCCAGAACGCAGCCTTGTTTAACGCCACTGCATATGTCAAAGGGCTGTGATGTGCTTCCAGCATACTGGACTGTTCCCTTCATGTCCTCATGGAATGACTTTATCATTTCCAGCAATTTAGCAGGGTAGCCTATTTTCAGGAGGATTTTGAAGAGTCCATCCCTACTAACCAGGTAAAATGCCTTTGTGAGGTCTATAAAGGCGATGTATAAAAGTCTTTTCTGCTCTCTTGATTTTTCCTGAAGCTGGCAGAGAGAAAAGATCATGTCTGTTGTTGATCCACCAGCTCGGAATCAGCACTGTGACTGGATAAATGCGCTCAGCTAACTTGTGTAGTCGCATTAAGATGACTCTGGCAAAAACCTTACCAACAAAACTAAGAAGAGAGATGCCTCTGTAGTTATTGCAATCACTTCTGTCTCCTTTATTTTTATGCAGTGTTACAACCTTGGCATCTCGCATGTCTTGAGGAATAGTTGTCTCTTCCCAGCACTGGCACAGCACCCTATGCAGGGGATGTAATAGCGTGCTTTGAATGGTGTTCCGCAGGTGCTCCCAGTTCTCTGTAACAGTATCACAATGATGTGGGCTACTAAGCACTTTCTTGAAGGTCGCGGTAAATTGAGCGATCATGACAGGGTCCGGCATCTTGCTGGTATTGATGCGTGGTTTCCCTTCATGTCTGAAACGATAGAGTTTTCTTGGTTGTGCTCTGATTTTGTAGCAAACCAAGGAGTGATCTGTATCACAGTCTGCACTGTGGTATGAGCAAGTGGAGAGCATAGACCTAAGAAGTGGCCTTCTGATGAGAATCAGATCCAGTTGGTGCCTGTGCTTGGACCGTGGGTGTCTCCATGACACCTTATGCTGGGGTTTTGTCTGAAAGTAGGTGTTGGTCATGCAGAGGTCATGATAGACACACAACTCCAAGAGCAGTTGTCCATTTTCATTCATCTTGCCAATACCAAACCTGCCCAGACATGAAATATTATCGGCACCCTTCTTCTTCTTCTTCCGTCCTTAGCCACCGACCGTCAAAGCAGTCAGTGGCCATTACGCCTAGTGGCGTCTTAGGGCAACAGCAGATAGGTTTTCTTTGCCATTGTTTCCCATCACGCCTATTGGCGTCTTTAGGGCAACGGCAATTCAATCCATTTGCTGTTGTTTCCGTAATCGAAGTGACTGGCAAACGGGTGATCAGCCCGTTGGTTATCGGCACCCACTCTAGCATTAAAGTCACCAAGAAGAACAAGCTGTTCTTGCCTAAGTGTGCTTTTGATGACTGCTGCTAGATTCTCGTAGAACTCATCTTTAGCTTCTGAGACAGAGTACAAGTAAGGAATATACAGTTTAACATTTTTCAGGCAAAAACATTCTGAAAACTTGTACATGCAACGTACAAGGACTGTCAGGTGATGCTATTGATAAGTTTCCTCAATGTGTGTCCTATCCGTCAAACAATGCAACGTTTATTTTCACCATACAATCTATTTAATTCATAAAGTGCAACAACATAACAGTGGAAAATTCAAACTAAATAGTGTTTTACCAAATGTTAACTTCACTTCTAAGAAAAGATCCCATTCCTTATGTAAGCATTTAATGAATAAAGTGATTTTTACTAATTTCAATTAATACCAAAGGAGGAATTATAAAATCTGCTGCAGATTTGGAAATTGAGCAAGCATATGTCAAGCTCATTGAGAAAAAGTAATTTTTTTAGTCTAAATTTAGCAGAATTTGGATAGTCAGGTGCTGGTTGAGGAAATGGGAGCACTGAAGCCAATTCTTCCTTTTTTATACATTTGAAAGTCTTAAAATCATCCTGAAACATCATTTCCTTGAATATCAGTAATCAGAGCTACAGGATTTCCAATTTTTATTTTACTTTTTAATACTTGCTCTATGCATATTTTTGATAATTCCACTGTGGCATCAGGGAAAAGAAGCTTTTCCAAATAAAAAATGATCAAATATTATCTTTTTATTATATTTTTATTTTTAATTTAATTAAGCATATATTCCTGATACCTAATCTAAAATAATCTTTAGCACAGGAGCCCCACAAAATGGTCCCAACTGGGCCCCACAATGAAGACATAACATGCAGAAATATTCACGAAGAACAGCTTAGCAGAACTGTTTGAGTTATGATTTAGAGTGTGACAGGGATGCCTCCTGTCACCATTTCTCTGCTTACTGCCAATATATTTGGATATGAAACACATATCTGCGAAAAGAGATGGAATGCAGTGGAAAGTTTTGATCAATTTTAATTTTGGCGACAGAGCTTGGCTATCTAAATTTTACCAATGACCTTGCTGTTCTATCCCGTAACCATAACCTGATGTAAGATAAAATGAAAGTACTTGATCAGAGGTCACAGCAAGTGGATTTGAAAATATACAGAGAAGACAGAGATAATGAGAATAAACGCAGAAAACAATAGCACATGGCATGCAAGCTCCCAGTTTGGAAACAACATCGAAAGAAGCGTCAGACTGCAACAGACAGAAAAACCATAACAACAAAATACACAGAGAAACATTACCCAAGCAACACCTGGACACATGCATACACAGATGGACCAGCAACAAATGTAACAGAAGATGGAGGAGCCTTTCTGAACTTTAGCTGAAGTTACTTGATAATTTTCCTGTTGCCAGTACACCAAAAATACTCAATCGCAACAGGAAAATTCTCAAGTAACTTCAGAGCAGAGGCCTTTAAAACTGCAGCAGAGGTTTTAATGACAAGAGGAAAGCACAGACAGACATGTTGTGTTCTTCACAGACACACTGTCAGTAACTGCTGAAGAGCCAGAATAATGCAGACCTGGATGACCTAAGAGATTACTCCACAAACTATGTCAGCGATTCAAAAGAGATGTGATACAATGGATCTCATCTCATTGCAACATCCCAGGCAATGAAGAGGCTGACAGATTGGCAATGGAAGGTGGAAGCTCCTTCAGCCTGATATTAGCACAACTTTGGTGTAAAAAAGGTAAAGGAACCCGTTACACACCCATTGAGGCATATTGGGAATATGGTGTTAGGCCCATTTTATCTTGACCGTCGGCACATGAGGAGTGATGTGGTCGGCATCACGCCGACCGCCTTAACCTTCCCAGAGTTGCTCTGGTACCCAATTGAGGCTGGGTCGACCCAGGAGCCGTTTGTGGCCTACAAAATTCCCGCCTCATCTGGGGATCAAACCATAGACCACTTTGGTGTGCTCAAGGGCTATTTATGAGTTAATGTTGTGCTTGATCAGAAGCAGATACAATAACAAATGAGATGTAGAGCATCCAGTCCCAAAAAAATAAAATTATGCATATTTCTGCAGAAGAGAACAAGTAGTAGTCTTCAGACTCCACACGGGTCACAACAGATTTGGATACCATCTGTTCAACAAGCTAAAGATAGGAACTACCCATGAGTGTAAATGTAGCACAGATAAAATGACTGCTGAACATCTGCTTCAAAGATGCCCAACATATGAGGAACAGAGATAGTCCATTTGGCTGTCTCCAGGACCATTCCTGGAAAAAACTCAAAGGTGATACAAATAGCCTGAAACGTACCACTACTTCTTTTCAAAATTTTCAGGTAGACGTCTGAGAGTGTACAAAGAAGAAGAAATGTAAAGTCAGTCCTATCGCATCGCTCTAAAACATGGTGAATAAAAAAAAAACCCACAACCAAAAAGCTACATGGGTGTTTGCATAGAAAAGAAGTATTGAAGTGGTATGACAAGATCACTAATGTGGAATTGATGACAAGAACCAGACAAGTGCCAGTAGTACAAAACATGAGAAGAAAATTCTGGAGATGGATAGGACACATATTGAGGAAATCTTTCGATAGCATTACCAGGCAGTCCTTGTTCTGAAATTCTCAGGGTAAGAGAGGTAAATGAAGACCACATGGAGAAGACAGACATGAAGGGGATGAAGAAGACACTGAAAGACCATCAGCTGATGGCATATAACAGGAGAACTTCACATATACTTGTTAAAGGCCCATGCTCCTTGGTGAGGTCAAGGGCAATTTATGAGTTAATGTTGTGAGCCCATATTGTTGTAAGATTTTGGCTATGGTGTCTGCCTCTTGGTCCTCTCTGTGCCCTAAAACCAGATCATCTAATGTTGAGGCATGTAGTGGTACTTTTTCAGGCTCTATTCTCATGAGCTGGCCAAAGCACTTTATTTTCTGTCTCTATAAATACTTGATACAGGATATAGTTCCTACAGTTTTTCTGATGTCATAATTTTCTCATTCTGTCTTTCCTGGTACATTAATGGCTTTTCTTAAGCATCTCATTACACTGGATATGACTTTCATCTCCTGTGCTTTGGTCAGGGCCCATGTTTGACATTGATAGCAAAGAGTTGGTAAAAATATACTATTTAGCAGCTGCCATTTAGTTTCCATACTTATATTCTGATGTTCGAGTAGTGGTGACAGTTAGTAAATCACTGCATCAGTTTTTTAGTAGAATTTAAAAAAAAAATATTAAAAAAACACACACACACAAATAGTAATACGTCTTACAAGGAGAAAGGACAAGAAAAACCTACGTTGCGGCCACAAGGCCTTCGTCAGGGACAAACAAACAAGAGACAGGAGGGAAAGAAAATGAGAATTAAGTAGAGAAAATGAAACTATAAAAATAAGAGAAAAAAAAAACTCCCTTATGTCCAGTCACACGGTGAAGCAAGATGGCTGCCGCTAAACCGGAAAGCGGAAGTCGATAGTACATATAAAAACAAAAATAAGAAATAATGAAAACTAGGACCGGAAAAGAGTGACGAAAAAAAAAAAAAAAAATTTTAAGGAAAAAAAAAAAAAATATATATATATACATATAAAAAATAAATAATAAAAAGAAATGGGTGATCGCATCAAAGTAGACAGTCATAATACAACTGGGACTAGATAGAGAAAGGCGTCTCAGACAAAAGAATGTTGGGTATTCAAACCATTTGGTTTAAGGCAACCCATAAGATGGATGAGGCGTTGTTCCTGGCGAAACCGGCTGTTGGTGTCCGAGGAACAGGATCTGATGGCTGTCACCTGGATGTCAGTGGCACCGTGGTGGTCGGGGCCATTGAAGTGGATGGCCACAGGTGTGGATTTAAACTGAGAGATGTCGTAGAGGTGTCTGCAGAATCGGTCGCCCAGTCGTGTGCCCGTTTGGCTGATGTAAGTAATGGTGCAACATTTGCATATAATAGCATAAATGACGCGTGACTCACATGTGAAGCCATGGGTGATGGTGAACTTGGCGTTAGGGAACGAGACTGAACGTGTTTTGATTACATACTGACATGTCTTACATCGTGTTCGGTTACATGGCTTGGTCCCAAAGTGGCCATCGTTGACGGTTTTCAAACGGCTGTGGACTAGGAGGTCCCTCAAATGTTTATCCCGTCTATATGCAGATTACTTGGCCATCTCTATCGCCTCAGGATATCCCACACAAATGAATGCCCATGTGGAACTGGAATCCAGACCCCAGAACACATTCTCCAAAACTGCCCAACCCATGATGACCTGCAACGTGTGACCTGGCCAAGGGGTGCTGAGCTCCAGCAGAAGCTATGGGGCTGCCGCACCGACCTGGTAAAGACTGTGGACTTTGTCCTGGCGACAGGCCTGCATATTTAGCATGACTACAAACTGAACGCAGAAGAAGAAGCTATACTGATACCTATACCAAAGAAAGACAGGGACCTGAAAGAACCCAATGGTTACAGACCAATCAGCCTACTAAGATGTATAGGAAAACTGATGAAGCGAATGATTAGTACTAGACTGATGTGGCACATGGAAAACAAACACCTATTAACCCCTCAACCAGCAGGATTCAGACAAGACAGATCCACTGAAGATCAGGTCACATATATAGCTCAGGAAATCGAAGACGCCTTTCAAGAAAAAAAAACACACGCTACTGGTTTGGGTAGATTTAGAAAAAGTTTTTGATAAAGTATGGAAAGAGGGATTGAAAGTCAAACTACACAGAATTGGTTGTGTGTGGGTGAATGTACAAATGGATTGGCCACTACCTTGAGAATAGAACCGCCAGAGTACAAGGACAGACTAGTAAAAGCGTTTGTATTAGAGCAGGGGGTCCCACAAGGGGGAGTCCTGTCACCTACTCTGTTCCTTGCATACATAAATGACACTACAGAAAATATTCCAAAAATAACACACAATGCCTCCTTTGCAGATGACTTAGACTTGTAGATCTCTGAAGAGTATATCACTACTGCAAACATTCTGATGCAGCAAGCACTAACATCACTAGAAGGGTGGGCCAAAACATGGCTCATGAAGATACATTAAGGGAAAACAACGTATACAGTATTTTCCCTCTCGCATAAACTACAGAGTTCCAAACTAGTGCTAAACAGAGAAAATCTACATTTAAATGAAAATCCAAACTACCTAGGCATTATTTTTGATCGCCATCTGACTTGGAAAAAACAAGTTGACAGAAACCAAATAAGAGCAAGCAAAGAATGGCAATCATGAAAAAACTTGCTGGAACAACTTGGGGTGCAGATGAGAGAGTGCTAAAGACGTACGACACAGGGCGAGTGAGACCAGTGCTAGAGTATGGCATTGCAGCATGGGCAACAGCAGCTAAGTCAAACTTCGATAAAATCAGCAGACTCCAAAATCAAGCAATGAGAATTATAACGGGCGTCATGAAGACAACACCTATAAAAGAACTCGAAAAGATTACATGCCTCCAGCCAATGGAGGATAGAAAAGACAGCAGGGCTCAGCAACAAGCTGAAAAATTCAAGAGACTAACAGACCATCCAATGTGTCATAGAATGAATGCTCTTAAAAGGCAAAGACTCAAACGAAGCAGCTTTGTAGAATCAACTAAACCACAGATGAGAGCAGTTTCCATAAAATGCAATATCAACTATTAAACCCATCTACACAGCACACAAGCTTTCAGTTTGGAAACAACATCGTTTCCCTGAAATGACAGAAAACATTCCTGGAATTGAAAGAAAAAAGAGCCAAACTGCAACAGAGAGAAAATCCATAGAGACAAAATACATTGAGAAACATTATCCACGCAACACCTGGACTCATGCATACACAGATGGATCAGCAACAAATGCAACAAAAAATGGAGGTGGAGGTGTCTTTCTGACCTTAAGCACTGGTGCACACAAAAAAACTTTACATGTAGTGTTGGGCAGAGCAACCTAACCTTTGAGTTGAAGACAGGAGTACGACAGGGATGCCCCTTATCAACAACTCTATTTTTAACAGTCATAGATTGGGTGATGCGCCAGACAACAGAGGGCAGTCCAAGAGGAATAAGATGGACTACATTTTCTACATTGGAAGATCTGGAATATGCAGATGACATTGCACTACTAGCACATTCACATCAACACATCCAGGAAAAAACGGATAGGCTTAATAAGTATAGCCAGCAGGTGGGCTTGAACATCAATTTAAAGAAGTCAGAGGTCATGACGCTCAATGCTAGCAACCCTGAGCCCATATCAGTAAGGAATCAGCAACTGGTACAGACAGACACCTTCACATACCTAGGATGCATAGTAACACCAGACGGAGGGGCAGGCAAAGACATCAACATCAGAATGAATAAAGCAAGAACAGCCTTTTTTAGCCTAAACAACATCTGGAAGTCCTCTCAATACAGCATAAGCACAAAAATTAAAATTATATCAGAGCTATGTGCTCTCTGTGCTTCTCTATGGTGCGGAATGCTGGAGAGTTACAGAGAAGGAAATGTCGAAATTGTCCTCTTTTCACACAACATGCCTAAGAAAAATTCACCGCATCTTTTGGTCGAATACCATCACCAACCAAGATCTGCTTACTCGGAACAAGCAGGAGGACATGCACACCATCATAGCTGGCAGACGCTGGAGCTGGGTTGGCCATGTCCTCAGAAGAGACCCCGATGCCATCACAAGAACAGCTATGCTTTGGACCCCTGAAGGAAAATGAAAGAGAGGCCGACCAAAAACAACCTAGTGGAGGACTGTGGAGGCTGAGATGCAAAGAATGAACCAGAGTTGGGGCACTGTACGAAGGATGGCCACCGATCGAGCAAAGTGGAATCAATTTGTTGTTGCCCTACAAGACAACACTAGGCGTGATGGCCACTGACTGCTTTGACGGTCGGTGGTTAAGGATCTAAGAAGAAGAAGAAGCACATGATGCACAGCCAGTAATAATACAGACCTGGTGACCTCAGAACAGTGCTCCACAAACTATGTCAATGATTCAAAAGTGTTGTGATCCAATGGATCTCATCTCATTGTAACATCACCAGCAATGAAGAGGCTGACAGATTGGCAAAGGAAGGTGGAAATCTACCTAAACCTGATGCAAGCGTAACTTTTGAGGAGGCAAAGAATTTTATAAGAATCAGATACAGAAACTAATGGGATGTAGAGCATCCAGGTCATCCATAAAATGATACATACTACCAGTTCAACATAATGGGACAAATGGTAATCTTCAGACTCTGCACTGGCCACAACAGACTGAGATACCATTTATTTAACAAGCTAAAGATAGGAACTACCGATCAGTGTAACTGTGGCACTGATAAAATGGCCGCTGAACATTTGCTTCAAAAAGTTGCCCAACAGGCAGAACAGAGAAAGCGCATGTGGCCAACACTAGTACCATTCGTGGAAAAGCTCTTCGGAGATTCAAATAGCCTCAAGCTGACTACTGCTTTCTTTGAAAACATTCAAGTGGACGTCTGAGATTATACGAAGAAGAAGAAGACACCCACTTGAATGTTTTCAAAGAAAGTAGTTGTCAGTTTGAGGTTATTTGAATTTCCGTAGAGCTTTTCCACAAATGGTACTGGTATCAGCCATTTGCGCTTTCTCTGTTCCGCATATGTTGCAACAAAAAATGGAAGTGGAGGTATCTTTCTGACTTTAAGCATTGGTGCACAAAAAAGCTGTCAGTGGCAACAAGACAATTCTCAAGTAACTTCAGAGTAGAGGCAGAGGCCTTGAAAACTGCAGCAGAGGTTACAGAGAGACAAGCTGCTTTCTTTACTGATGCACAGTCAGCAATTGCAGCATTGAAAAGCCAAAATAATACAGACCTGGATGACCTCAGAATAGTGCTCCACAAACTATGTCAACGATTCAAAAGCTGCTTCAAAGTTCTGTTGATTGACTTTCAGGAAGTAGGTCATCTGGTGGAAATATAAGTTGCATTGTCTAGATGTACAAGTAGTCTGAACTTTTCGGCCTCTATGAACTGTATATTCCCTACTCATACCATTAAAATTGCAATGACTGTTTTATAGCCCCACCTGTAAAGGTAAAGGTAGCAATTAAAATGTTCTTTACTCAGCAGCACTCTTCTTTACTCAGATGTACCTAATTCAATCTATGTGATATGAATGAACTGAAACTGCAAAGGTCTATACATAGTTAATTTGTAATCTACCAAAACATGAAGCTCTGAAAGTAGGGTGAAACATAAGCAATATGACATTGCGTTCTGTATTGAACTGATATGGAATTCATTCTCCTCTGTATTTTCTCATGCACTGATAGTCACCTTCTAGTATTGCTCTGTAACCATGTGAGCTAACTCACGCATTTAAAATAGCTGTATACACGTTAAAATGTTATGTAATTATTTCTGTTTGGTTATTATGATTTTTTTCTATATATAACTTGAAAACAAAACATGTATTTTACATAAAACTGTTTTTTTATTTTTTAAAGTCATCTTTTTTGTCAAAGCTCAAGATGGCAACCAGTGTTGGGCCCAAAAGGGAGCAGGGCTCAATTGGGCTGAATCGGTTAAATCAGCCTAAAACCAGCCCTGCTGGCTAATCTTTTGTTTTTGCACATTTGCCACCACTCTTTAATTCTGCGTCTGACTTTCAGTCTCTCCTTCCATGCTTTACCAAACACTTTTTTTTCAAATCCAGCCAATCTACTAGTGCTGTTTTTCCCTAGGAAAGTGTCTCTTCAGTGATCTAAGTTGTCTCAATCCAGCCTGCTGAAGGATTAGCAAATGTTTTTCTTTTAGGTGTCACAAAAGTTTGATTATTCCATTACTCTTCTTACACAGCTAATTAGGCTTGTAACCATTTTAATCTGCCAGATCTGTGAATTTCATTCTTCTTCTTCTTTGATCCTTAGCCGCCGACTGTCAAAGCAGTCAGTGGCCATCACGCCTAGTGGCGTCTTGTAGGGCAACAACAAATTGATTCCACTTTGCTCGGTCGGTGGCCATCCTTCGTACAGTGCCCCAACTCTGGTTCATTCCCTGCATCTCAGCCTCCACAGTCCTCCGCCAGGTTGTTTTTGGTCGGCCTCTCTTTCGTTCTCCTTCAGGGGTCCAAAGCATAGCTGTTCTTGTGATGGCATCGGGGTCTCTTCTGAGGACATGACCAACCCAGCTCCAGCGTCTGCCAGCTATGAGAATTTCATTACTAGAATCCAAATCTACAACTATTAAAAACAAGAATGATGGTAAGAGGCAAAATTGCCACACTCCAGTTCTTATTTCACTGGGTTCTGTAAAATGTCCTTCACAAAGACCTCTGCTTTCCTTATCTTCATGTCTGCCTTCTCAAGTAATGAACTTATGGCAAACTTCACTGTCCCTTTAGTTTCCAGAGTGACTCTCTAAGCTGTTGGGTGTATTGTCCAGTTCACAAATCTAATGTAAAGTGCTCTGTTCTGTAGTACGGCTGTATGCTCCATACCAAGGATCCATTGTAAAGAAAATACCCCTGTTCTTCCTTCAAAAGTCTATCTTTACATTTTTTTACACAATATCTCTAGAAACATACTGCCACTGATAATAACATTATTCCATTTGTAATTTGTGTACTACTCTTTCATTGGCAACATGAACACACATCCTGTCTTTCAATCTGTTGATATTTCCTCTCTCTCTCTCCCAGATGTTAAAATAATTTATATAGCTCTGCAGGTGTTTATGACTGCTTTCATTGCCTTGGCATAACTGCCACAAAAATTTGCAACTTGTCCACATCTATACCTATAAAACACTGCTGTTGGCCTCTGTGCAGAAAGCCTGCACCAGAACATTTAATATGCCCTTACTGTGGTAGCTCTTGCAACAATTTTTTTTAGACAGTAAGATTGCTAGCCTCATAGGCAACCCTCTTAAATCACCTTTCATGACATGCTGGGTGTGGTATTGTGATCCTATTCTTTGCTCTCTAAAACTGGGATTCAAGCAACTTTTGTCTGTTGTTTTTTAAGCATGCCTTGGTTAAATGAAGCAAACAGATATTTACTAAAAAATCAGTTTAAAAAAATCAGAATAATCACCTTTTCTCCTCTGCCATTGTGAAAGATTTGATTTCTTCCATTGTAGGGGCCTTGCCAACCATTTGCAGCAGTCGAAGGTAATTGATGGCAATAAACATGAAAAATGTATGTGTTAAGTTTTCCATCCACACATGATAGTCATAAACACAACGTCCAGCTTGGAATAATCAAGAGAGCTGAAAAGGCATTTATATATTGCCTTTATAAAGGCATTTGACCTAGTTAGCATGAATGCACTTTTCAAAATCCTCTTGAAAATAGGTTGCCCCATTAAACTGTTGGAAATGATACAGTCATTCCATGAAGACATGAAAGGAACAGTCCAATATGCTGGAAGCACATCACAGCCCTTTGACATACGCAGTGTCCTGGCTCCGACACTCTTTGGGATCTTCTTTGCTTTGCTCTTGAAACATGCATTCAGAAGTGCTACTGAAGGAATATGCCTTCGCACTAGGTCAGATGGCTGACTGATTAACCTTGCAAGGCTGAAGGCAAAAACAAAAATCAAAAGGGTCACTATCATCATCATCATCATCAGTTGCCATCTCCACAACGAAGGTTGGCTGTAATGGATCTCCAACATCTTCTGTCTCTTGTCTTGATGGTGCACTCTGATAGACTCTTTCCTGTCCATCTCTTGATGTTATCTTCCCACTTATAGCGCTGTCTTCCTCTGCACGTTTGCTTTCAACTCTCCCTTCTATTATGGTCTTCTGCAAGATGTTTTGCCTGTTGATGTGGGCAAAATATTTTAGCTGTCTAATTTTGATCTCCTTCATTAGTTCTCTTTTCACACCTAGATTTTCTAGGACTTCATTATTTGGTGTCTTCTCCTTCCATGAAATGCACCACATTCTTCTAGAGCCTCAATTCTTTCTTCTAATTGCTTATTCATTGCCCATGTTTCTACACCATATAGTAATGAAGAATATATATATCATTTTATGATTCTCAGTTTCAGTTTGTGAGCTAACTGTTTCGATGTCAGTATTTGTCTCATGTTGTTGAATGTAGCTTTGGCCATTCCTATTCTCTTCTTGATTTCTGTTTCACATCTGCCATCTGTTATTATATGACCATGATATGAGTAGCTCTTGACTTGTTCCAGGATTTCCCCATTCATGCTTATCTTTAATGTGGGCTAATCGTCCAATTTGCTAATTATCAAATTTTTTGTTTTCTCAATATCCATATTCATGACTTATACTGTTCCCACGTGTCACTAGTTCTTGTAAATCCTGTTCACTTTCAGCCAAAAACACAGTATCATCTGCATTTCTGAGGTTGTTCATTGACCTTCCACCAATGTTCAGTCCTGGCATTTCCTGTATCTGTTTGAAAATATTTTCTGTGTATAAATTAAATAGACAGGGGAACAGCACACAGCCTTGTCTGACACCTCTTTTTATGTCTATGTATGTATGGTAACCTTTATTGGGAGCAAACTGCCACAGTAAGATCTGGAAGGAATTATTCACCAAACATAGACATGAACAAAGGTGTCAGACAAGGTTGTGTGCTGTCCCCCTGCCTATTTAATCTAGACACCGAAAAAATTTTCAAACAGATAAAGGAATTGCCAGGACTGAACATCAGTGGAAGGTCAATAAACCTTAGATATGCAGATGATACTGTGTTGTTAGCTGAAAGTGAACAGGATTTACAAGAACTAGTGAAGCAAGTGAACAGTATAAGTCATGAATATGGATATTGAGAAAACAAAAACTTTGAAAATTAGCAAATCGGACGATTAGCCCACATTAAAGATAAGCATAAATGGGGAAATCCTGGAAAAAGTCAAGAGCTACTCGTATCATGGTCATATAATAACAGATGGCAGATGTGAAACAGAAATCAAGAAGAGAATAGGAATGGCCAAAGCTACATTCAACAACATGATACATATACTGACATCTAAACAGTTAACTCACAAATTAAAACTGAGAATCATAAAATGTTATATACATTCTGCACTACTGTATGGTGTAGAAACATGGACAATGAACAAGCAATTGAAAGAACGAATGGAGACTCTTGAGATGTGGATGTATAGAAGAATGGGGTGCATCTCATGGAAAGAGATGAAAACAAATAAGGAGGTCCTACAAAATCTAGATATGAAAAGAGAACTAATGAGGGAGATCAAAGTTAGGCAGCTACAATATTTTGGCCACATAAAAAGGCATAACACCTTGCAGAAGACCATAATAGAAGGGATAGTTGAAGGCAAACGTGCAAGGGGAAGACAGCGCTATAAGTGGGAAGATAACATCAAGAGATGGACAGGAAAGAGTCTATCAGAGTACACCACCAAGTCAAGAGACAGAAGACATTGGAGATCCATTACAGCCAACCTTCATTGTGGAGATGGCAGCTGATGATGATGGTGAATAATTCCTTCCAGATCTTACTGTAGCAGTTTGCTCCCAATAAAGGTTACTGAGTATTCTTATGTCTTTTCCATCAATACCTATGTCTTCGAGGCATTCAAATATTTTCTTGTAGTCAATGAAGCACATGTACATATTTTTTTGGACATCTGTGTATTTTTCTGTTAGTATTCTTAAGCACAATATTGCCTCTCTTGGACTTCGCTGTCTACCTTACTTTTTATACTCTCCTGTATGATTTTGAACAGTATTTTAATTGCATGACTGATCAAGCTGATTGTTCTGAAGTCTGAACATTCTGTTGCGTTAGGTCTTTTGGGCAATGTTATAAAGACTGATGTCTTCTGTCATGTGGTATATATCCTGTATTGTATATTTCATTGCTCAGATCTGTGATTGTATCTATACCAAAGCTCTCCAGGGCTTCTGTCATTTCAATTTTTATGTTGTCCATGTCTGCTGATTTTCCTTTATGTATCATATATTGCACTCTCTACTTCTGATCTGAGAATGTTTGGGCCTTCATTATAATCTGGTGGTGTTTTTTTTTTACCTCAGTTGTCCTCAAATAGTTCTTTTACGTATTCTGCCCATCTGTTTGATATGTCTTTCTCATCAAGTAATATTACACCGTTCTTATTCTTGATACATATATATCTTATTCTTGATATTCTTGATTCTTGGGCAAACCTCAACTTATTTGATAGTTTCTTTATTTCTTCATGCATGCCCCTTGTCATGGTTCCATGTCTTCTATTTCCTTGCATTTTGTTTTTATCCACCATTCTTTTGCTTGTCTACACATAGTATGTATGTCGTTGTCTATTGTTTTATATTCTGGAGTGTTTTTTGCTCTCTTTCTTTCTGTCATTTTATTCAAGATGTCATCTGTGTGGTGAAGTGGGATGTTATAAATATTTATAGGGGACTTAGTGTACTGACTGAGATCAGCTGTGAAGGTATCTATATCTATTAAGAGTAGTGTATTATAGATAACCTTACTTGCTACCACATATCTATATATCTCAGTCAGAATTATTCTGGAATAGTGTGATGACTACGTTTATGTGTCTAGGGTATGTGTATGATGAAGTGTAAGTCACAACAACAGACAGATAAACAATTTAATTTAATCCACTACTCTTGACAACACTGTGACACTCACATACATATAACACTCTATGAGAATATCTTAAGGAGTCACTGATAACTTTTCAAATAACAATATGTATTCATTGTTGTTATAAAGGTATATGTGTCCTGATTCAAATACAAAGGAACCAGGGATCACAATCAATTTTAATTACAAGTATATGTACAGACTTTATCAATATGAATATTGTAGTGACATATATTATTAAAAATATCCTATGTGTGTCAGTTGTGTAGTAGTAATATGAGGTAATACTGGTTTTGTTTTGTTCAAGCTCTGTTGGTATTTGTCATCATGACTTCAATAGTTTTTCTTTTGGGACTAGTATTGGAGATGTTCTCAGTTCCTGATATTAAGACAATTAAATTCCCCTCTGAATGTTATTTTTACAAAGTCATTTCAAGATGAGGGGACATAATGTTGAGCTCAGCTGGCCAAATCAGCTTATCTTGCGTGATGGCGGCAGGAAAGGACTCCTCTGCTCGAATTCTCCCCTGGGCTCTGGAGACACCTCACTGATAGCTAAAAAGACCAAGGAGTATGCTGTCCGACTCTGGATTCAGCAAAGCTCTGACCAGGTGCTGCTCAGTACCATCAAGACCACGGTCCCACAATTCATAGAATAAACACAGATACGTTGATTAGCAATGAATTCTGGCACATTTACTGGCACAAATTCCCATCTGCTTATGTTCCAGGCTTTTATTTAGCAAAAATATGAGCTGGCTTCAACGCACTGATGCTTTATCAAGCTTATTTAAACAAGTGGTTTCGAACTAACGCTCCTAAGTGATTATATCAGCGAGTCTGGCCAATCGAGCCACGTTTCGACAAGTGTTTGAAAAAATGTTACCTTCCTACGTCTCCCTAACAACCAAGATAGTATTTATAGCCCGACCAATCGTGGTTAGTCTTTCATTTGTTGCGCTCCAATCAATTTGGAGTTTACATGGTAGGCTATTTCTGTAACGTAAGGTTTTTTTCAAACACGTTATAAAAAAATTTTATGAGCAGAAATGATTTTATGTTGTCAGGCATCCCCACTATTTTATTTTGGTTATAATTTATTAATTCCTGGACTATTTGCGTAACGTTTTACATATTCTTTGTCAGCAAGCCCTAAGGAACCCAAATATCCAAATTTAAAAGAGCTACGTGGCTGCGTTCAAAATATGCAATTCCTTCTACCTCCTGTTTCGAAGATGTGCTGTCTGGGTACTGTAATGTTTTCAAACGTAAACCCATCTATTGTTATCTTTCCTAATAAGCGTTTTTTGTGATTTTAAAACCTAACTCTGGGAAGGGTAGTGTATTTTATCACTGTTCGTCCGAAAAAGTTAGTGCATGTAGCCTAACACGCGTGATAGTAGTAATTGTGTATCGCGTTACGCTTGTTGGGGGTGACATTAATAGCGAGACGCGTGTTTAATTTTGCATGCGTTCCTGATTTTATTCGCCCCTCTCTCTTTTTATTTGAGTCCATCTGTTCGTTCGTTTTGGTAACGCAGTATAATTAATGTTAGGATTAATTTAGGTCATTACGCAGGGTGCCTCTCAATGTTTTTCCAAGAAATACAGCACACGTTTCATTGAAGAAAGTGGGTAATAATACAGTAAGCTTTTACTATCAACGTGAAAGCGTTACAATTTGCAGACGAAGCAGAAAACAAGGGGGATTTCGAGTACCTTCTTTGTGGCAGCACTGTTATTTTACCATTGCTCTTTTCTTTATTAATTTTATTTGTTAGGCTTCATATTTACCTAATAATTTATATATGTGGATTAGAATATTCCACGACAATCTGTCATCCAAATTTGATTTTTCTTAGACTCCTTTTTAGGTAAATTTGCATTTGCTGATTGTATGCTTGTTTTTAAGCATTCCCATTTTGTGGTTACTTTTTCTTCTAGGTTTTCTCTTTTGTACTGCTCCATGCTTTCTGTCAGTAACTGTTCATATTTATTTTTGACATCGACTCTTTTCAGCTTTACATTTACTTTGATGATGACCGGATTGTAATCTGAATTTATGTCGCCGCCAGATTGTGTCTTTGCACTTGTGACACTGTTATTAAATCTATGTTTTACCATGATAAAATCAATTTGATTTCTTTTTACATCTCCTGGGCTTTTCCATGTGTATAATTTCCTTGGGTGGTGTTCAAAAAAGGTGTTACATATGACCAGCTGGTTTTCTTCACAGAACTGGATAAGTCTGTCTCCTCTATCATTTCTTTTCCCTAGTCCATACTGTCCTACTATTTTCTCGTATTTTTCTTTTCCTACTTTTGCATTCATATCACCCATTACTATCAACACATCTGTAGATTTTACTGGTTTAAGTGTGTGTTGTAGCTCTTCATAGTATTCTTCTGTTTCTTCCCCGCTATGATCTTTAGTTGGTGCATAAGTTTGTAAGATTGATATGTTGAATGGCTTTTCTCTCATCTTTAGTAACATCATTCTGTCATTGTGTGTCCAGTAACCACATACACATTTTTCTAACTCCTTCTTTATCAACATTTCTACTCCTCTTTCATGTTTTTCTCCTCCTGAGTGTATAAGTGTGTATTGGTCTCTTTTTATGTAGCCTGTATCCAATAGTCTTGCCTCTGCAACTCCCAGTATATCAAGTTTCATGTCTGTTGCCTCTAATATTAGATTGTCTAGCTTTCCTTCTCCGTTTAGAGTTCTAACGTTCCATGTTCCTATTTTTAGGCTCCTCCTACTAGTTTTTAGGTGGTCTTTCTCAAAATGCTCCCTTTCAAAAGAATTTGAGGAACAATTGTCATTATGTACCCATTAGAGTTGTCTCTTCCCTGTTATTCTGTACAGTAGATTCCTCCCCAGGGGATAGAGAGTTCTCTACATATAGGTTCTTATCTTTTGGTCGTGATCTCATTACATTCTGTAGGGCGTACGTGGTAAGGCCCCAATCCCTTCCACGGTGGCTAGCCGTTGTCTTTTTCTATGCCCAACACACCTCTAGTACACCACACACTTTGCTGTTCCGCTCTGTGAGCCGTTGATCTTCTTAGATTCCTCCGCCTCACTCACCGTCTCAGTCTTTGTGTACTAGGGATGGACATTCCTTTGAGTAAGATTACTCCTACTCCACTCATGTAGCTTAGCCAGTAGGCCAAGACTGTTGCCCGGGATGTGGCCACCGCCGTACACAAGCGGTATTCGTGGAGCCATACATGAGCTAGATAAAGAGAGGAGAACCAAATAAAGAGAGGAGAACCAAATAGGATCTGACTATCCATTAAGGATATGGCTGTCTCTCACCATGAGGTACTATCCCTCTCTCTTTATCCTACATATCACTATAAGAGACTTGTTATTCGCTGATGATGCTGCAATTGTCACTCAAAGTCAACAGGAGCTTCAGAGCTTGATGAATCGCTTCACCCAAGCATGCAAGGACTTTGGCCTTGTGGCGGAAGGTTTTATAAGTGTGATGATAGTGTCGTAAAATGACGTCTGTCTCACATCACGAATTCTAAATATTCTGACCATTACCATGCACCATACATTGGAACAAGATATGATACACAGCCAATGGTGTGTATAAGGAAACCTTTTTAGGCGTAACACAGAGGCCTATTTTCTGTAATTGACAATACGAAGATATTTAATTTTTTAAAGACTAAAGATATTAAAACGAAAAGATATATCTAGTTTAACAACGGGGATATTACTTAAGAGATAGGTGTAAAGACTTCCTCGAATAGTATGTTATTCTAAGAGAAAAATCGTTTTAATTGACATTTATACATCAGGGTAGTCCCCAATCATCATCATCTCAACCCGTAACCCGTCATGGGTCGTAGGGGTGCCATGGTGGAAGCATCAGCAGACAGGGTCCTCCACTGCTCTCTATCCTCAGCAATGCGTACAAGTGTGGAAAAACCGTGTCCTGCCCATTCTTTGATGTTATCAGCCCAGGATTTTCTTTGCCTTCCTCTTCTCCGTTTACCTTCGACTGTTCCCTGGAGGATCATCTTCGAAAGGGAGTCATGATGAGTTACATGCCCAAACCAAACAAGCTTTCGACGTTTCACTACTGACAAAAGTGGTTCTTGGTGGCCTGCATAGGTGTTTATCTTCTCTCTAACATACACATTTGTTTTGTGCTCTTTATAGCAAATGCGCAAAATTCTTCTATAACATGTATGCTCGAAAGCCTGAATCCTTTGCTCCGTATCTGCAGTGAGTGTCCAGCCCTCACACCCATACAAGAGAATAGATAATACAAGTGATTTGTATAATTTGATCTTCACAGGAAAACTGATGTTACTTTTCCAGATCACATTCAGCCTTGTCATGGCAGCTGAGGCCATCTCAAGTCTTGTCCTGATTTCTTTACTTGATCTTCCATCACTACATATAGTGGACCCGAGATATTTAAAGGTGTTAACTTCTTCTAACGTTTGCCCATTTAACGTAATGTTTGTCGGAACATATTTCTTATGGCTATTCACCAATATCTTGCTTTTTTCTATATTAATTTCCATCCCATATGTTCTTGTTACTTTCTGCAGTCTAGACGTAAGGTCTTGAAGTTCTGATTCTGTTCCAGCTATCAGATCGATATCATCAGCAAAACGTAGATTGCAAAGAGGTCGGCCTCCAATCGATATGGTTGTTTTATAATCGTAGAGAGCCTCCTGCATAATATGTTCTAGATATATGTTAAAGAGCACTGGGGACAGGATACATCCCTGGTGAACTCCTACAGTCCCCAATATAGTTAGTTAAAGGCTGCATAGATTTAAATGCATTTTGCTAACTAAACAAATTTTAGATAGACCGATAGAGATAAATTACCAGTATGATACTAACTTTAAATGATTAAAATCAGTCCACAATTAAGAGAGATAATAGATATTAAAATTTCTGCACATTGAATGAGAAGGCAAAAAGACGCATTGGTTTGAGATTCTCAACACCGCTTTTACCCCTTCCATCCACGAGGTACGATGCGATACTATATAAGTCCTTGAACTTGGCTGAATTGAGGCCACAACATTTTCAAATACTACACTGAACAGACGAAAGAGGCAAACGCTTGCTGTCAAATAATTTTCCGCTGTATCTACGTAGCAGACCTAGATACCCCTTTACAGCCTGTTATAGCTATTGTGTATTACCTGAGGGTAAGAGAAATATATATATATGTATATAATTATGTAATTTTCCTGTGTATAATCCACTTGTGTGTTCGGTAGTGTGTTATATGTGTTAAGGAAAAAATTACAGGACGAGTGTGCTGCCGGCTTGAACGCAAGCATGTGTTGACTTTTAGAGACGAAAGCCAGCATTGGGAATGTGTAGGATAATTGAGAATTATGGCAGAATCTACGACTGTAAGTTTAATAATGTATTTGAAGAAGTATTTCATAAAGGAATGTCACACTGGTCAGGAACATAAGAAAGGATGTCAGGATTTGTTAACATGTATTCACCAGATTGTTTCCCAGCCTGGAGATCCAGACATTGTGTGCTTCACATTATAAAAGATAGGTGGACACATAACTCCACTGGTCGGCACATCCAGACTCAGTTTGTTAAGAAATAAAACACACATCAAACAAACAATTGAGTGATGACTCATGAAGATTTAATAAACTTATACCACCTTTACAGTCCAGTGAAAATAACAACTATATATAAATATATATAAATAAAATAATTGACATTTGAAATTCAACTATCATATGTAACTATTTTGGAAATAAAAGTTCCATACTTATTTATTTCTATTATGTAAAAAGCATTTGAATTTTATTTTCATTTTCCTAACCGAAAAGAGAAACGGTATAGGATCAATAAATTGTAAATATTTACACTCAGTCTTACTTAATTATTCAATTTGAGTTAGGTTCTGTTTGTATGTATATTTCATATCTATTAAAATAATTTATCCCCTAGCAGAGTCAAAATCTGCCATCAATGGTACCTATACCTTGTAGCGGTATGGCAGCTTGTGTACCCTGACAATCCCCAGAGCTATGTCAGTGGGAGATTTACTCCTGGTAGGTTCAACCAAGCTGGACTGGTCTGCGTGGGTAGGAGTCAGACAAAAGCTGGTACTCTGGTCCTCCAGGTTGGGGGTTTAGCACAGGGCCGACACCCCTGTCTATGTAAAAATTCGCACATGTTACGGAAACAACAATATATGGAAAAACTTTGCTGCGGGATGGACATCCGGAGTCTCAGGCTCGTATGACTGACAGTGGTGAAAGCCGAAAGGAAGCCACTGGCATGAAAACGGATACCCCGACCGCAAAACACGAAACCAGAATTGGTTTTTGGAACGTCAGAACTATGAATGAGGCAGGAAAGCTGAGACAAATCACAGCAGAGATGAGGAACTACAAGATACATATCCTGGGAATAAGCGAGAGCAGATGGACAGTTAAGGGGAAACAGTACTTTATTCTGGCAGAGAGGATGGTCAGCACAACGAAGGTGTAGCCATTATCCTGAAGAAAGGAATGGAAAGGTCTTTACTGGAATGGAAACCCATCAACAACAGACTGATAAGAGCAAGACTGAGAGGGAGGTTCACCAACACCACAATTATACAATGCTATGCACCAACAAACGACAGCGATGAAGAGATCAAGGACGAGATCTATCAACAGGTACAAAAAGAAATGGAAACTACACCCAGGTATGATCTCATTATAGTAATGGGAGACCTAAATGCGAAAGTGGGAGCACACAATAATTATAACGAAAGAGTAATGGGGAAATGCGGCAGTGGAACAGCAAATGAGAATGGGGACAAATTAATAAGCTTCTGCAGTATTAAAAACCTGGTCATTGGAGGAACACTTTTTCCACACAAGGAGGTCCACAAGTTAACATGGGAATCACCAAATGGATGAGACAGAAACCAGATAGATCACATAATGATCAATGGCAGATGGAGACATGCACTACAAGATGTGAAAGTTAGAAGAGGCGCAGATGTGGGAAGTGATCATCACCTAGTAGTAGCAAGACTGAAAGTGAAACTCAGAGCTGCTGGACCAGTTGCAGTCAAACAAAAAAGATACAACATCACGAAATTGAAGGATCCCCTCACCAGAAAAGCTTTCGTGGTCGACGTAAAGAGAAGATATGAGATTATCAAAAGCCAGGAAAGAACAGAGACCGATGATGTTGACCAGAGATTCAACACCATCTCAACAATATACAAGGTAAGCAGCAAGTCATGCTTGGGATTCCAGGAAAGAAAGAGCCAAGACTGGATAACACCAGATACGCTAAACACCATAGCAAAGAGAAAGGAAATAAAAGAAAGAAAACAGAGGCTAAGTCTCCCAGGTTAAAGGCAATATATAGTGAACAGTACAGTCAGCTGGACAAGGAAGTTAAACGTCAAACCCGTGCTAACAAAAGGACATTTCTGGATGACCTTGCAAGACAAGCAGAAGAGGCAGCACTGAGAAATGAACAAAGCACAGTATACAAAATAACTAAAATCATCAGTAGAAAACGAGGTGCAAAAAATATTACATTAGTAAGAGATGAACCACCAGAGACACAATTGAATGTTCCTGAGGCTGAAAATGATCTAGATGTTAATACAGACATCCCACGAAAAGAAGAAATCCTCACAGCAATCAAAGGGTTAAAGAATGGAAAAGCTCCTGGTCATGATAACTTAAATGCAGAGCTATTTAAGACAGACCCAGAGCTAGCAGCAGAACTATTAGAACCACTATTTGCACAAGTCTGGAAAACAGGGACAACATCAACAGAGTGAAGAAAAGGAATAATTGTCAAATTGCCCAAGAAGGGAGATCTTGCAGACTGCAATAATTGGAGAGGAATAACTCTTCTCTCAGTTCCCAGCAAAATACTAGGCAGGATAATTATACAGATTATCTCAAAACCAGTAGACCACAAACTGAGGAAAGAACAAGCAGGATTTAGAAAGAACAGAAGATGTGTAGATCATATATTTACCCTCAGGAACATTATAGAGCAGTGCTCAGAATGGCAAAGACAGCTGTACATTAATTTCGTTGATTTTGAAAAGGCTTTTGACAGTATACATAGGGACAGTTTATGGAAAATACTGAGGGCTTATGGAATTCCAAGCTGCATAGTGTCAATTATAAAAAGCCTTTATGCCAACTTTACGTGTAGCATTGGGCAGAGCAACTTAACCTTTGAAGTGAAGACAGGAGTACGACAGGGATGCCCCTTTTCAACCACTCTATTTTTAACAGTCATAGACTGGGTGATGTGCCAGACAACAGAGGGCAATCCAAGAGGAATAAGATGGACTACATTTTCTACATTGGAAGATCTGGAATATGCAGATGACATTGTACTGCTAGCACATTCACATCAACACATCCAGGAAAAAACGGATAGACTTAATAAGTATAGCCAGCAGGTGGGCTTGAACATCAACCTAAAGAAGACAGAGGTCATGACGCTCAATGTGAGCAACCCTGAGCCCATATCAGTAAGGAATCAACAACTGGAACAGACAGATGCCTTCACATATCTAAGATGCATAGTCACACCAGATGGCGGAGCAAGCAAAGACATCAACAGCAGAATGAACAAAGCAAGAACAGCCTTTTTTGGTCTGAACAACATCTGGAAGTCCTCTCAGTACAGCACAAGCACAAAATTAGGATTATATCAGAGCTGTGTGCTTTCTGTGCTTCTCTATGGTGCAGAGAGCTGGAGAGTTACAGAGAAGGAAATGTCGAAATTGTCCTCTTTTCACACAACATGCCTAAGAAAAATTCTCCGAATCTTTTGGCCGAATATCATCACCAACCAAGATCTGCTTACTCGGAGCAAACAAGAGGACATGCACACCATCATAGCTGGCAGACGCTGGAGCTGGGTTCGCCATGTCCTCAGAAGAGACCCCGATGCCATCACAAGAACAGCTATGCTATGGACCCCTGAAGAAAAACGAAAGAGAGGCTGACCAAAAACAACTTGGCGGAGGACTGTGGAGGCTGAGATGCAAAGAATGAACCAGAGTTGGGGCACTGTACGAAGGATGGCCGCCGACCAAGCAAAGTGGAATCAATTTGTTGTTGCCCTACAAGACGCCACCAGGCGTAATGGCCACTGACTGCTTTGACGGTCGGTGGCTAAGGATCAAAGTAGAAGAGAAGAGTCAAAATAACTATAATAACCATTATTCAGGGTGGGATCTGGAGAGGTAGCACTTAGACCTTTAGTAACATTCACTATCATCATACTTGAAGGTTTATACAGCTTGACCTACCTTGATTGTCGATACACCCTTACTCTTTTCAGAGAAGGGGGTATTTCTTATAAGACAAGTCTTTTAACTGGCGCTATACTGGTATCCTTTGATACATCTTTTTGTCTGGGATATCTTATATTCTAATAACATCTGAACCTCTCACGACAGATAGTATTAGAGTAGAATCAGAATTCTCTCCAGAATGTGTGAGGTCCCAGTGACAGAGAGGTACACTGGTATTACTAGATAGTCATGGCTGTGAAAGTATCCGAAGTTGAAAAGTATTCCAAGAACAATCAGACCTTACTGCGCCACCTTCGCCTTGTAACTATCTGTGATATTAATGCAATTCAACAAAACTCAAATTCAACAATATGGAATGAATAAAGCTGTTGATATTCCTCTTTATTTACATCTATGTGTGATGAGTGTGCGTGACTGTGTATGAAATAGATGAAGATGTATATTTACAAAACCAACATGGGTAACCAATTAACATTTAACAAGTTAATATAAAAAATGTCCTTGCAGACTGGAATCAATTAACCGTTAACAAGTTAATATTAAAAAATGTCCTTGTAGACTCTTCCCACTTAGATATTTGAATTCCTCCTGTCTTATTCACTGTAACAAAGTCTCAGTTAAGCTATCATGGTTCTTTTTCCATCACTAAACAATTTTGACTGTTCTCACAGCAGGGTGCATGATTGTCATATAAAATATACGTAACTTCTCTGTTATACGAAGTGTTGATGTGACAGGTACAGCTTTTCAGATAGGTCGGGCTTCTAACCATCCAGACACTGCTGGGGCGAATAGCCTTGATCTTGAACAATTCTTGATCACTGACCTCTGACTGAGTGACAAGTATGAACCTGCAGATTAGGATATGTGGCTATTTTGGATAATAATTACCACATCCCTAGTGTAGGTGAGATGAATTTGTTTTCAGATGTATGCATGGAAATGGATCTGTCATGATAAGCTATACTGAGACATGACAGGTGTCTAACTGTAGAACATTTTATAAAATAAAATAATACCAAATAATATGTACACACATATATGGTATGAGGTTATAGTATCCCCCTGCTTGACAAGTCAGCACTGAAAGTGCTGTAACTTGAGGACAGAGTGGATAAGCCCTGATAAGGACTGTTGAAACCTGAAAAGAACTGTTATTAGTCCTGAAAAGGACTGTGCTAGCCCTGCTAAGGACTCAGTCATGGTGGTTATATATCAGGTTCCAACCTTCAACAATCATACCTAGTAACCAATTAATATGCATGATACTTTCATAACATATAGATTAAACAAATCCTGAAATAAAAGTGGTAATTACTATATTAATTTACATAGTAACTTTACATACCCTCACAGGATCTAATTAAGATAAGTAAAGACTAGCTTTGTGGATTAATAGAACTGCCCAGCTGTAAAGACTGGCTTTGTGGATTAATAGAACTCATCATCATCATCAGTTGCCATCTCCACAACGAAGGTTGGCTGTAATGGATCTCCAACGTCTTCTGTCTCTTGTCTTGGTGGTACACTCTGATAGACTCTTTCCCGTCCATCTCTTGATGTTATCTTCCCACTTATAGCGCTGTCTTCCCCTTGCACGTTTGCCTTCAACTCTCCCTTCTGTTATGGTCTTCTGCAAGGTGTTATGCCTTTTTATGTGGCCAAAGTATTTTAGCTGCCGAACTTTGACCTCTCTCATTAGTTCTCTTTTCATACCTAGATTTTCTAGGACCTCCTTATTTGTTTTCATCTCTTTCCATGAGATACGCCCCATTCTTCTATATATCCACATTTCAAGAGCCTCAATTCTTTCTTCCAAATGCTTATTCATCGTCCATGTTTCTGCACCATACAGAAATGCAGAATATATATAACACTTTATGATTCTCAGTTTTAATTTATGAGATAACTGTTTGGATGTCAGTATATGTTTCATGTTGAATAGAACTGCCCAGCTGTAAATAATAAGATATTAGCCTTTAGACGTGTCTCTCTCTCCAGCCGTCGTCCTTCTGTCTCTCGCTGTACAAGCGATTTTGAATAATCGCACTTTCTTTATATAGGCTGAGCGCGAATGTCTCGGAAGACAAGGGTTTGCAACTCTTATAACTTTCCAAAACTGTCCAACTTAGAGGGGTTTTGTGCTCGACATGTTGCAAACTCCGGCCTCGTGCATCGCACATGTTCAAGTCTTCTGAACAATATTCTCCCATTCTTGGTAAGTTTATCTTTCCATCCATATGTTGTTTTCCTATATCGGTCGTGTTAACGATTTTATCTTGAATTATGAATAGGAAAAACACAGGATTTCTTAATGCATGGACACTTTTTCTTGCAAAATTCTTCACAACTACTTACTCTCTCCTAATTTCCTTGTACCTACATATAAATGAAGATATCCCTGTCAAAAGGAGATCATTCTCATCCTTGTCTGTCATTTCGTTCTTCTTCCCGATCTCTAATTCTAACTATGTTTCGTACGATTTTATTCTTCCATATACAAGTGTCGAAGTCTTTTTCCGATCTGTCCATGGGAAACCCCGTTTCTGATTGGCTGCCCTAGATACACACAAGAAAATACTACTGCATTAATTTTTATCGAGCTTGTATACATGTGTTCCACTTTTCCTGTCTTTCTACATTTAACTAGGCAATTGCGTAACATGCTACAGGCCTCACAATAAGTCTAAAGAAAACAAATGTGCTGGGTCAGGATGTGGATGTTGCACCAGTTATCACTATCGATAACTATGAATTGGCAATGGTGTACCACTTCACATACCTGGGGTCTACAACCAACAACAAACTCTCTCTGGACACAGAAATTGACAGCCGCATTGGCAAAGCTGCAGCCACCTAGAGAAAGCTGCAACAGAAAAGGAAACTCCAAACTGACAACGAAGACCAAAGCTGTGATATGTAATGCCTGTGTCACCAGCACACTTCAATATCGCAGAGAGACATGGACAACCTATGCTAAGCAAGAAAGAAGGCTCAATACCTTCCATCTACTGTGTCTACACCACATCCTCTGTAATTCGTGAAAGTTAAAAGTGACAAATGTCAAGGTGTTGCCATGTGCTGGACTTCAAAGCATTTATACACTGCTTGGACAGTGCAGACTGCGCTGGCTTGGCCATGTCTGCCGTAAGGAAGACAGTCGAATCCTGAAAAATATCTTCTATGGACAGCTGGCAGATAGCAAAAGAACAGTTGGGCGACTGCAGCTGAGGTTCAAAGATGTGTGCAAGAGAGACATGAGGGCACTGGACATAAATCCAGCAACCTGGGAGGATGAAGCTGTTGATCACACCAAGTGGCGATGCTCTCTACGGTACCACGTCAGATTGGGTGAAAAGAAGCTCTCACGGCAAGCAGAAGAGAGGAGAAAATGTTGAAAGGTACACCAGCAAAATAAGCAGCTGAGAACTGTCACCTCGGGGGTGCATTACCATAGTCAGTTATGACTGAAGGGGCTATGAATGAATGAGCTTACAAATAACAATTAGCTGCTCACTTTTTAAATTTGTAAAGTGAATTTGTCAAAGAATATATTTAACATGTGAAGGTACTAGAAGTAACATACCTTTGTGCCATAATGCCATATCTATCTACAGTGTTGCCATGATCACGTATAATAGCCCTAATGGTGTTCAGATTTCTGGAAAAAAAAACCAGCAGTTCAAATTATATTAATAGCAGGTATGAAGAAAAAAAGTTTTTTTTTTTTTTTTTAAATCAATATGTTGTCATTATCAATATATTTGCTACAGTGAAAATTTACTGCTGAACACTACTATCATTTTAACATGTTATTACAAAACATGCTCAACAGAATCAGTTACACGCTGGCAGATCCAGAACTAGAAAAACATAATTAAGAAATGGCTCTAAGTGTTACATTATATTTTTTTTCAACACCATCACAGGCTTTAAAAAGCTTTGAAATGCATTAAATTTTCACTTAATTTCAACAATTTTTTTGCTGACATCACAGTTTCTCAAGTTGTAGCTTCAGTTTGAGTTTGGAGAATTAGAACATTTGCTGCAATCATCTGGCCACTTAGGTGTTCGTAAGTAGGAAAGTTTTCACCAATATGGATCCAGTCATTAGCCTGAAGCATGTGAAAAGTGGGGCAATAGGCAAAATTGAGGTCCAACCCCTGCCCATAGTATAAGCAATCCCGCATTATACTGAGCTGCGTTATATCAGGTCTACGTATATATATATATATATATATATATATATATATATATATATATATATATATATATATATATATATATATATATATATATATATATATATATATATATATATTTATATAAATATATATATAACTAGAGGCCGAGATGCAAAGAATGAACCAGAGTTGGGGCACTGCACGAAAGATGGTCGCAGACCAAGCAAAGTTAAAGCAGTTTGTTGCTGCCCTACTAGACGCCACCAGGCGTGATGGCCACAGACTGCTTTGACGGTCGGCGGCTAAGGATCAAAGAAGAAAAGAAGAAGAAGACATCATTACTGTGGGGTTCCAAGTTCAGTTTTATGATGTCACAGGCAGCTCTAAGAAAGGGGTCAAGGAGGTTGCCTTTGTAAATGTATGCAGATTGCGCTATGGATAGAGATGGTAGTCAGCTGATTAAAAATTAATGATTGCCACTTTGTTTTTTTTTGTTAACCAGAAAAGGGAAATTTATGTCATGCTACCAACCATCCTGAGTGCCATAATACATCACACCATAGCACTAATGATTAACTGTCCTATCAGCGTGTTTGAATTGTTATCACTTACTTATTGAAGAACAGTGAAATGGAAAAAGGTAATCAGCGTATGTGCATAATGGTGCATAGTACATGTTCAAGAACCCACTACTTAGTTAAGGAGCTGGCAATACGCCCAGGCAACAGTCTATGTTTGTTGTATCTGGAATCTCACAGACGTCGCTAGAATTAACTGTGATAAAATTACATTGATACACCGATAAAATTATTATTTGTAAGTATAAAGTTAAGATAAGGTAGAAATAAAAATATACTGTTCAAAAAAAGAAACGCATAGCTATCCGAGGGCGCGTTTTTATGAGTTTGTAAGTAAAATTTGGTGCTAGGGTATATAAAAACCAGCCTCAAATGTTCTTTACAGTGTCAAATGTACGTGTTGACCTGAATTGCGTTCGTTTTTGTAATCGTTACAACGCAGTGGTCAATAGTGTTTATGACGCAATTTTTGACCACAGCTCATGTTGCGCGCATGTGAAAGCAACAAAATTTGGGGTGAACACTATTCACTGACTACGCAACTGAAACCCTATAAAAGGATAACGCTACACAAAAAAAATTCAGTTCATTTTCAAGCAGACATTTATGGCGTTTCTATCGATAAATTTAAGGAACATTGCTATTGGCCGACTGCATGCAGGCAAAAGTCAAAGTCAGGTTTCCAGGCATATAAACGTGCATCAGAGTACTATCAGTCGACTTTGGCACTGGTTCCAAGCCACTGGCTCAGTTGAAGACCAGCAACGCAATGGACGACCCAGAGTGACAACAGCAGCGGAGGATCGCTTTATTCGGCTTCGTCACCTCAGAGACAGGTTTACAACAGCTTCCTCAACTGCCCAGTCATTGCCTGCAGGACGTCACGTGTCTGAACAAACTGTCCGGAATAGACTGCATGACGCTGGACTTTGGGCACAACGACCTCACCAAGGACCTGTCCTTACGCGCCACCATCGCCAAAATCGACTTCTTTGGGCCAACCAGCATCGTCCCTGGGCAGCTGACAATCAATGGAGACGTGTCTGGTTTAGTGACGAATCTTTCTTTTTGTTGCAGCATTGTGATAGACGGCGTAGGGTCTCTCGTAGGCGAAATGAACGTTTTGCCCAAAATTGCGTTGATGAAGCTCCGCCGCACGGTGGTGGAGGTGCAATGGTGTGGGGAATGATCAGTTACAACAGAAGGAGTCAATTGGTGCACATTGAAGGATTCTTGAATGCGCAACGATACGTCAATGAAATTCTTCGACCCCATGTCCTTCCACTTTTGGCTGCCCAAAGGTCTGTGTTTCAACAGGACAACGCCAGACCCCATTGTGCACGGTTGACCACGCAGTTCCTGACTGCCAACAACATTCTCACCCTTCCCTGGTGTGGTGTCTGCCCATGCACACCACATGTTAGATTTATTGAGTTTGAGTTAGTGCTGATAAATGCGGCAATATTTGGGATATTTATTGAAAATGAGGCGCACCGGAAAATGACGTCAGAGTTTGTGTTGATATGTGTATGGCCAAGGTGAAGTAAAACCTTGCACTTTGTGACAGCTGTGGTTTTTGGCTGTGTTTTCTTTTTAAGTTCCAGTATGGACCTACTACGAAGTGTGTACCTTCTGACAGGAGAGGGTTTGTACAAGAGCATGAATACTCTTGAATTAAAAGTAATATGTACGGAGAAAATTAATAAATAAGGATTAATCATGAATAACGAGTATGCATGCTACAAAGAATTTCAGTTATTAAAAGATGTCGAATTCGTGTTAAAAAAGAAGACTGTTTTCGTTCCTCATTGGTCAGGTAGAGAACCTGTATGCGTGTTGTGATAGAGGGAACAAAACTATGAAAAGTGAGAGATTTTACCCGGGATGTAACGGGATAACGAGCAGTACTATGAGCGACCGCTGGAGCAATCAAATATATATTAACTGTGGACAGGGGTAGCAATTTACCTATAATAATAATAAACGAACACAAAATATATTCGAACGGCGCCCCACCACAGATATGGGGGGCTGTCGTCCGTTGGATTTGAAGGACATTTGAAGGTTGCTCAGGCGATTGGCAGACAGAGTTCTATGTTGGGACAATATCGGGAATTTTGATCAATCTATCGCTGTTCAACAATGAACATTTTATGCAGAGACAGCTGTTGGAATGCAACTTTGTGCAGACATGAAATTTACAATATTCGTATACTAGGTCATGCCCAGACCTGGTACCTTACTTGAGGATCAGAAAAAAACATTATATCCATGATGAAATCGTTCACGCTGATTTACCATGAGAGGAATGCTATACCAATCTGACGAATATCTTCACGGGAGAAATATGAATCTGCGATTTTACGAGGAGGGCGTTTCGCTGGACAAGTGGACACGGAAGTAATAGATCAAACCGTTAGGACATTGACAAGGTCACCTCATCAGTTTAGTCGGTCACTCGTTGGAAAATAACATTTCGTCTCTATCATTATATACTGACACTATCTCTACAATGTGTCTCACACGAGTAAAGGTCGGACATTCCCATTGAACTGAATACTCAGTGAACGATTTACGAGAACGTCTTCATATTTCGTCATCATGGTTGCTGATTACTACATTATAAGATTACTACATTATCCACATTTCAATTTAATATTGCGTGGAACGACCCATTGGAGTTACAGCGAAGAATGGACGCTCATGGTCGATTCAGATAAGTAATGTTATGTAACGTCATGGTTGTTGGTCCTATCATTGTTGGGCAAATCTCGCTTCTTTTGTGTTATATGTTTCTTTTCTTTGTCTCTTGCGGGCGACTGTTTAGGAGGCATTTTACGTTTCAGTGTCGTATTTCTATAGGTTGATTGCATTAATTTCTTTCAGGGATTCAGCATTTAGTGCTGTCGTGATTTCCGCTCTGTTTGAAATTAAGGCTTTCATGCGTGTTAGCAGTGCTGTGATTCGTCGTATTTTTTTTTTTTAATTTCAATTTTGTTCGGGAATTTAGTCTGGCGTAGGTCTTTCCTGGCTATCTTTTGTAAAATTTACATTAATGATAAAAGTGATTTGTCGTTTTGTCTCGTTAATTACTGGTGGAAATTTTAATTTTCTTTTGTCTTAGAATTTTCGACTACTTACAATTTTGTCATTTCTTTATTTTGTTTCCATCCATGTCTTTCGTTAGTCATGTCATGTGATAATTTTTCTTTGCAGCATGTATATGATAAACTATTTATTGATTAACTATAATTCTATAATATTGTTGGTGATATATCCTGCGATTCTTGTCGATAACAAGAAGCAGGATCATAAACGCTAATTATTATATTAATAAGCGTATAAAGGATTTGTGCAGGTGATATAGTTTATATATATATTCACATTGTGACTATACCAATCAGACACACTATTCCATAGTGTGATGGTCTAAGTAAGGCAGAGGAGAAACATAGATATTGATTTATTGTTTAGAAAAGTTATAATTTGTGGTATACTATGGCGACTCTTGACTATTTTATTAAACAAGGCAAGGCGCTGGTATGGAAGGTGATATTTTAAAAAATTTTGCTTTGACTGCATATGAAAAGGCAGAGGCAAAAGAAGAAAGAGAAAAGAGAAAGAGAAGAAATAGAAAGAAATGAGAAAAGAGAAAGAGAAGAAAGGGAATTTACTATGGCACAAGAAAAAGCAAATAAGGAAGAGAGAATTCGTATAGCAGAAATCGCTGCGGAACGAGAGAAAATGGAACATGAAAAGGCAATTCGTTTAGCGGAAATTGCTGCCGAGGAGGCAAAATTTGAAAGGGAGAAAGCTTTTGAGGTTGAAAAACTTCGTTTTCAACAACATCATGGTTCCCATGATTCAGATAGTAATGGTTCATCGAAGAAGGCAATCACAACCCCTAACTTTAATTTAAGACTACCACCTTTTTCTCCTCCTCACGACGATATAAGTTTTTTATTTATTAAGATTTCAGGAAAGAGTCTCTTGCTTAAATATTGATAAAGATTCGTGGTCTGTGTTTTTTTTCGGGTCTCCTCACAGGTGATGCAGTTGGGGTCTATCTGGGTATAGACCAAGATAAAAGACATGATTTTCAGGTCGTAAAGGCAGCATTTATACGCAGATATGGTCTGGATCAGGAAGGCTATAGACAAAAGTTTCGATCCATGTTACCGGTAGAGGGTAATATCTTGGAGGATTTTGTTTCCTCCATAAAACTATGTCTCTCCACAGATGGGTTGAACAGGCTTCTATCCCTAAAACGTTAGAAGGATTATGTGATCTCTTATTAAGAGATAAAATTGTTTCGTCGGTAAACCAGGATATTGTATCATTCTTACAAGAACGTAATCCGACTAGTATCGATGAAATGGAAAAATTAGGTCAACAATTTTCCGTTGCTCATCCAAACTTGTCATTGAGCAGAGCAAAAGTCTTGGACTCTCATCTACTGCGTGTGCTGCGACGCACGGGAGATCGCGCCATCGTAGCTTGGATAGACGATATAATCATAGAGAAAATAATCACACATCCTATAGGGGTAAAAATTATATTTACCATAATCGCTCACCTTCACGAGGTAGAGACAGGCATAATTTCAACAATTATAACAATAACCAATGGTATCGAAATAACCAGTATTCACACAACAAATATACGGACAATCATAATTTGTCACCGCGGGGTGGCCATTATAACAGGGACAACAATGGACATTCTCATTCAGACAATTTTTCAGATCGCAGAAGATCTCACTTCGTTAGAAGTCATAATAGAGCACGCTCACAAGCCAATGCTTGTCAGACGGTAGATAGAAATGTCAGTAATGACATCCATCCAACCAATAATCACGCCAATGCGTGTAACGTTGATTTAGAAAATTCTAATAATTGTACAGAATGTAAGATGTTATTTCAACCTGGAGCTACACCACGGCTTAAATGTGGACATGGCTTACCAGTGTTGTCATCTTATGACGGTGTTGGTACTCTCACTTTACATAATGGGTTTTTGTTTAACACTCCAATTAAAATTTTAAGGGACATGGGTTCCACAACGGTCGGGATAAGAAGGTCGTTAATCCCTCCATCTTGTTTCACTGGAACGTCAGTGACATGCATAACTTTCGGAGGCACGGTAGAGATATATATCCCATGGCCGACCCGTAAC
>JAMPIV010001177.1:0-286879 GCA_024509875.1 Oreohelix idahoensis
GGGCTTTCTCCCCACTTAAAATTCTTGATGAGAGATTGCCTCTCTACATCCTCTTCCTCCAGTTTGTTTAAGTCCGATTGAGGGATTTTCGGCTTATCCTGGGGTAAGACATCTTTTTGCACTCTCCGCATAGTGGCCATTGTAAAACAGTTAAGTGAAGCTTGTCCGTGAAAAGGGGCTTCCCATTCCATTTGGTCCACTTTATCAAATCTATATCTCTTTTTATTATCAGGCCTAATTTTGCCCCGTGGCGTGTCCAGGTCCTGATCCATGTTCCCACTTGTGGGTGTTCCCTCATGTGCTATGCTACACCTTTCTACAAAATTTTCAATGTCCCATCTTGCTTTGGGCCAATAATAATTGTGAGCCACCTTTTGAATGATGGTACCTATTTTCTCATGGTCCCCATCTGGTTTCACATGTAGGCTCCTTATTAAGTCTGTCCTATATCTCTTTGGAAGAACCAGCTGTCCGTGACCATTGGATCTAACTCCAGTCTTCCTATACATCAACTTGTTTTTCATGTAAAAATCTCCCTTGCCTGGAGTTGTATGACAAGTTGACAATTTTCTGAAACAAGGCTTGAGTGTTTTATCTCCAGCCTGTGCCTTCCTCATCTCTTCTGGAGTGGTATCTAACATAATATCCTCCTCCTGTCTTGAGGTCGACCTGACCTGAAGGGTTGCCATATACACAGGTTTCCTTCTGCAACGGTCAGTGTCATGATTGTCCATCTGACAATTTTTACACCACCTTTTTCCTTGGTTGAAAGATTTTCTTTCATCATATTTCCTTTCATCGAATTGTGGGAATTTATTTTTATTTTCATACCGTGGCCTATCAAATTGGTGCTTACCTTTATTTTGATCCTTAGGATCAAATTTATTAAAGTTCTGTGGTGCCCTAAAGTTGTCCACCTGTTTCTTTTTATTACCTGTTACCTCTGCTTGAGCTGCTTGATACCTTTCAGCAACATTTAGCAACTCTTCCAGCCTCTCTGCACCTTGTTCCATGAGAAACTTTCTCAGGTCTGGAGCCATGGACTCTCTTAATTGCTCTATAAGGACCATTTCCTTAAGATCTTGGGTTTTCCCCAGAGAAGTCCATTTCTCCAAGTATGTCTCTATTCGTGCAGAGAACTGGTGATAGGTTTCACCTGACAGTAGTTTAGCATTCCTAAATTTTTTTCTATAGAATTCTGCATTCTTTTCATACCTTAACAAAAGAGCCTGCTTTAGCATGTCATAATTTTCCTGATCACCTCTGCTCATTTTTGCAAAAACTTCATAAGCTGCCCCACGAAGTCCCTGAGATAACTTTAAGCTCCACCTTTCTCTCTCTAACCCATACGTGGTAGCTAATAGCTCATACCTATTTAGGTAGCTCTCAATATCATCGTCTTTCTCAACAAAATGATCTAAATGAAAATTCATAGCTGAGGTTGAGGCTCCTTGAGTAACCGTAGCATCAGAGGCAAAGGGACTGGCACCATTTTCAGGAGCATGGCCTTGAAACTCAAACTCCCTTAGTCGTAACTCATGTTCCCTTTGTAATCTCTTCTCCTCCTTTTCTGCTTCCCTTTCTGCAGCTAATCTCTTCTCTTCCCTTTCTGCAGCTAATTTCTTCTCTTCTCTTTCTGCAGCCTGTCTTCTTTCCTCGGCTTCCAATGCTTTTGCCTCTTTGTCAGCCTCAATCTGCAACCTCTTAGTCTCAGCCTCAGCCTCAAACTGTAACTTCTTAATTTCCTTGTCAGCCTCTAACTTTCTTTCGGCTTCAAACCTTCTTTCTTCACGTTCAATAAATTTGTCACATTCCGTCGTGACATAGGCAACCATAGCTTGCCCATCTAATCCTAACTCTTTTGCAGTCTGAACCGCAGCAGATCGAAATTTGGCCAGGTCCGCCATTGTCTATTATGTAAATTTATACAATGTCTAACCAACAATTCAATCTCTAATGGACAACACAGGCACCGTGAGCTCAACCTTATTTAATTCCACCCAAGGATACCTTTTAATTCTTATATTCCCTGAAGTGAATTACCCCCAATATTTTTAATAGGGAAAGATTCAAAATCCCGGGAGCGAGACCCCAATATATGTGGTGAAGTGGGATGTTATAAATATTTATAGGGGACTTAGTGTACTGACTGAGATCAGCTGTGAAGGTATCTATATCTATTAAGAGTAGTGTATTATAGATAACCTTACTTGCTACCACATATCTCTATATCTCAGTCAGAATTATTCTGGAATAGTGTGATGCTACGTTATGTGTCTAGGGTATGTGTATGATGAAGTGTAAGTCACAACAACAGACAGATAAACAATTTAATGTAATCCACTACTCTTGACAACACTGTGACACTCACATACATATAACACTCTATGAGAATATCTTAAAGGAGGCACTGATAACTTTCAAATAACAATATGTATTCATTACTGGCATGAATGAATATGTGTCCTGATTCAACTACAAGGGAATCAGGAATCACAATCAATTTAAATTACAAGTTATGTACAGAATGTATTTAATATGAATATTGTAGTGACATATATTATTACAAATGTTCTATGTGTGTCAGTTGTGTAGTAGTAAAATGAGGTAATACTGGTTTTGTTTTGTTCAAGCTCTGTTGGTATTTGTCATCATGACTTCAATAGTTTGTCTTTAGGGACTAGTATTGGAGATGTTCACAGTTCCTGATTTTAAGACAAGTAAATTCCCCTCTTAATGTTAATTTTACAAAGTCAGTTCAAGATGAGGGGACATAATGTTGAGCTCAGCTGGCCAAGTTAGCTTATCTGGCGTGATGGCGGCAGGAAAGGACTCCTCTGCTCGAATTCTCCTCTGGGCTCTGGAGACACCTCACTGATAGCTAAAAGGACCAAGGAGTATGCTGTCCGACACTGGATTCAGCAAAGCTCTGACTAGGTGCTGCTCAGTACCATCAAGACCACTGTCCCTGAAATCAAGAAGGATGTACCTTCTACTTTATAACTAATTTATATTTTCTTTTTACACTGATCACAATACATCACAAACATTGCGTTCAGAGCGTTAGGCCAACAGTCAGCTTCATCTGAAATACTTTATACCAGCATTACCATCCTTAATGGTTACTACGCCTCTGCACTTCCAGCATTATTTCTTTCTAGTCAATCATCCAGGTGTCAGTGTACTGTTTGGCCATTCCATGCCGTTTTACTACCCTCCGACACCCTCTGTTCAGGCTGGAGCATTACAGGCTTTACCTCACATTTGCCACTGAACTACACATATATATACAGGCATAAATCAACAATTCACATTCAATTTTCATTAAAAGATATTGAATGGTTCAAGCTTACCACAATTCATACGAATAAACACAGATACGTTGATTAGCAATGAATTCTGGCACAAACTGGCACAAATTTCCATCTGCCTATGTTCCAGGCTTTTATTTAACACAATTATGAGCTGGCTTCAACGCACTGTTGCTTTATCAAGATCATTTAAACAAGTGGTCTCGAACTAACGCTCCCAAGTGTGTATATCAGCGAGACTGGCCAATGAGCCACGTTTCGACAAGTGTTTGAAAAAATGTTACCTTTTCCCGTTTCCCCTAACAACGAAAGATAGTATTTATAGTTCGACCAATCGTGGTTAGGCTTTCATTTGTTGCGCTCCAATCAATTTGGAGTTTACATGGTAGGCTATTTATGTAACGTAAGGTTTTTTTCAAACACGTTATAAAAAATTTTATGAGCAGAAATGATTTCATGCTGTCAGGCAGCCTCACTATTTTATTTTGGGTATAATTTATTAATTCCTGGACTATTGGCGTAACGTTTTACATATTATTTGTCAGCAAGCCCTAAGGAACCCAAAAATACAAATTTAAAGGAGCTACGTGGCTGCGTTCAAAATATGTATTTTCTACCTCCTGTTTCGAAGATATGCTGTCTGGGTACTGTTATGTTTTCAACCGTAAACCCATCTATTGTTATCTTTCCTAATAAGCGTTTTTATGATTTTAAAACCTAACTCTGGGGAAGGGTAGTGTATTTTATCACTGTCCGTCTGAAAAAAAAAGTTAGTGCTTGTAGCCTAACACGCGTGATAGTAGTAATTGTGTATCGCGCGACGCGTGTTTAATGTTCGGCTTTCTGCCTCTCCCTTCTCGCTATCCTTTTGTCCATCTGTTCGTTCGTTTTGGTAACGTAATGTAGAAAAAGACATGAATGGAATTTAAAATTTAGGTCATTACGCAGTCTGCCTCTTAATGTTTTTCCAAGAAATACAGCACACGTTTCATTGAAGAAAGCGGGTATAATACA
Organism: Oreohelix idahoensis; assembly: GCA_024509875.1. Lineage (NCBI taxonomy): Eukaryota > Metazoa > Mollusca > Gastropoda > Stylommatophora > Oreohelicidae > Oreohelix > Oreohelix idahoensis. The sequence continues at coordinate 4,326 of JAMPIV010001177.1, forward strand.
GTAAGCTTTTACTATCAACGTGAAAGCGTTACAATTTGCAGACGAAGCAGAAAACAAGGGGGATTTCGAGTACATTCTTTGTGACAGCACTGTCATTTTACCATTGCTCTTTTCTTTATTATATGTATTTATTAAGCTTTATATTTAATTGATAATTTATATATGTGGATTAGAATATTCCATGACAGTGGTGAGAAATCAGGATGGGGCTTCTCTGCGAGAATAAAGGGCAGGGTCGTCGCTGAACAGAGTGCAGCCCACATGACAACAACCACCAGCATGAGAATGGAGGTAGAGGCAGTTACTGCAGCACTGAGGTGGCTGTCTGAAACTCCATCAACCAGGGCAGTTATATTGTCAGACTCTCAAGCCATGCTTCGGAAAGTTCAGATCAGATGGCTGCAGCAGGAATGGAAAACATCAATAGAATTCTCAAGTCTTTATGAACTGGTGTGGATCTACAGTCCTGGTCATGCAGGTGTACGAGGCAATGAGAGAGCTGACAGACTGGCCTCGACAGCACCCATAGTGGGGACACTGGACATGGATAAGGGAGAGATACTAAGGGCAATTAATGATAGGCTGCTGGATAATGATATTGCAATGGATGAATCAACAAGGCATAGACTGTTGGAGTTTGGCATCAAACGTGAGACTAGCAGAAATGGACGCGAGAGAGGATGTATCCTCCTATGTACAACCAGTGATCTACAGTTTAAATTAGCATTCATACTGGTCGACATTTGCTGAGGGAGACTGAGCACCTATGGGTTTGCCCGGAGTGCAGTAAGGTCGATTCTGATTAACAATAACAATAACTTTCAGTGGGCAGAAAACTGAATGGCAAGATAAGCTGAAATACCTCGGAATAACATTTGATCACGGGTTATCATACAAATACCATGTTGATCTAATCATACAGAAAGCAACAGAGGTCAGGCAGCAGTGCACCTGGAACAGAGACTACTGTCTCTTTTGTATCGTCAGCTAGTGATGTCAGTCGTTGAGTATGGTTTGGGAATACTCACGCTGTCAATATAACAATGTGAATGATTGGAACACATTCAAAATGAAGGAATACGTGTAGTCTTGGGCTGTACGCAAGATATTCCCATGTGATGATACGGTACATGCTTGAATTACTGTCAATTAGATCCATAGAAGCCTCAAATCTTCAGGAACTGGTGTGGATCTACTGTCCTGGTCATGACAGAGTATGCGACGTTGAAATAGCTGACAGACTAGCTTCAAGAGCACCCATAGAAGGTGCAGTGGATATGAATAAGGGAGAGATACTGAGAGCAATTAATGATCGCCTATTAGAGAATGACACTGCAATCAATGAATCATCAAAACTAAGATGTCTGGAATTTGGCATCAAACGTAAGACAAGCAGAGATGGACGTATGAGAGGATGCATCCGGCGTGCATACAACCAGCATGCAACAGGAACAATTAGCATTTATACCATTCGACATTTGCTGAGGGAGACTGAGCACCTATGGGTTTGCCAGGAGTGCAGTGACATTGATTTTAATCAACAATAGCAACTTCACTATGTCAATGGCTCAAGATGTCACGCTGTGATGCTATATGATTTTTTTCGTCATTGCATTTTCCACTTACTCCATCATGATATCTGCATTTAAATTTGAAAAACCTATAACTTCAAGCATCTCTTTACTGAGCTTTGCTAGAGTTTTTTTTTCCTCAATGTCCTATCTTTTTGCTGGAGCTAACATTATGGTAATATCAAGCCAGTACATTTGACTTTTGCTAATTTGTTTATAATTTCTGGAATTTTTATAGTGGGTAACATCATCTTTTTAATCCTGTCTGGTATGACCTTTAATTTATTCTACAAATTTTTTAACATAGTGTATTTTAAGATTGAGCCTTCGATCGAGTCTGGCATGAAGGCTTATGGCAAATAATGAGAAATTTCAATTTTGATACCAACATCATAGATATCATTGAAGCACTATACAAGGATGCAAGCAATGACATTGGAGAATTTTTCAAAACAACTGTAGGAGTTCGCCAGGGATGTATCCTGTCCCCAGTGCTCTTTAATATACAGGATGGTCATAAAGTCTTTCCCTGATTTCAAAAATTTATTTTTAAAAAAGTATTCTGTGCAGACACACTTGGTTTTTTGGAAATTATTCTAGAACTAAAACAGTTTTTTATGCTATTTGTAGATTTCAACATTTGCGATTTTCAACACTAATATTCGAGGGATTGTAAGTTCTCTTGAGGCACGATAGGTTCATTTCTGAGGATTGCATTGAAACGCCGTGCGCACTGCATCCAGTTTCTTCACTCACACGAGGCCTACCTGCTCTGGGCATGTCACCGACGCTGCCAGTGTCCCTAAACCTTATATACCAAGCTTTGATGCTTTTAACATCTGGAGGATCTCGTAAAAATTTGAAATCGGAAATACTTTATGACCACCCTGTATATCTAGAACATATTATGCAGGAGGCTCTCTACGATTATAAAACAACCATATCGATTGGAGGCCGACCTCTTTGCAATCTACGTTTTGCTGATGATATTGATCTTATAGTTGGAACAGAATCAGAACTTCAAGACCTTACCTCTAGACTGGAGAAAGTAACAAGAACGTATGGGGTGGAAATTAATATAGAAAAAAGCAAGATATTGGTGAATAGCCATAAGAAACATGTTCCGACCAACATTACGTTAAATGGGCAAACGTTAGAAGAAGTTAACACCTTTAAATATCTCGGGTCCACTATATGTAGTGATGGAAGATCAAGTAAAGAAATCAAGACAAGACTTGAGATGGCCTCAGCTGCCATGACAAGGCTGAATGTGATCTGGAAAAGTAACATCAGTTTTCCTGTGAAGATCAAATTATACAAATCACTTGTATTATCTATTCTCTTGTATGGGTGTGAGGGCTAGACACTTACTGCAGATATGGAGCAAAGGATTCAGGCTTTCGAGTATAAATGTTATAGAAGAATGTTGCGCATTTGATATAAAGAGTACAAAACAAATGTCTATGTTAGAGAGAAAATAAACACCTATGCAGGTCACCAAGAACCACTTTTGTCAGTAGTGAAACGTCGAAAGCTTGCCTGGTTTGGGCATGTAAGTCGTCATGACTCCCTTTTGAAAACGATCCTCCAGGGAACAGTCGAAGGTAAACGGAAAAGAGGAAGGCAAAGAAAATCCTGGGCTGATAACATCAAAGAATGGGCAGGACACGGTTTTTCCACACTTGTACGCATTGCTGAAGATAGAGAGCAGTGGAGAACCCTGTCTGCTGATGCTTCCACCATGGCACCCCTACGACCCATGACGGGTTACAGGTTGAGATGATGATGATTTTAAGATTAAGTGTTCGACAGAAGTTTTTTCTTTTTTACTTTGAGTATTATTTTGTTTGATTTATTTTTATTTTCAAATATTCTTCTAATTTTTCTGTTGTTCTGTTTCTTATACACTTTGAAAGGCCATATCCTTTGTTTTTACTTTTCTATACATGTATTTGTATAACATCAATATATAGTGGTCCACCATTCAGATCAACTAATATGACTCGATCTGATACTGCCTAAAATCCCTTTAATGTTTTTTCTCTTTCTGCATCTTAAATTTTGCCTACTCCTCATTCTTATTTATTTCCATAAGAGTAAAAATTTTTTGAAGTTGTCAGAATATATTTCACCTGATCTGGTGTATCGCATTTCACACAGTTTGAATAAATTTATATTCATTCTTTTCAATTCCCTCTTGATGTTTTCTAATTTTCCATTCTACATTAGTGTCCAGACATTTCAAGTTCTTATGGTTAAGTTATTGATGACTGTACAAGGAACAGTATGACGGTGGTGTCCAGTTGCCATCTGGCAATGCACTGCGCAAGTTAAGTTACATTAGTGTTTTTATGTTTCACAAAAATATCAAAGGGTCACAGTGTAAAAAAAAAACATATAACAATGGGATTACTTTCTAGTGTGAAGGAGCCAGATTTTAGTATCAGATGGTAGACATAATATTTAATAAACAATTTTAGATATGTTGATGCTATTACTACAGTCTTAATAGCAAAAAGAGTTACAGAAAGTGATTGACACAATAGTAACATAAAGTAAAGCCAAAGGCCTTAGCCTAAACAGCAAAAAAAAAGAAGAAACTAAAGACAGAAGTAATGGTCATCTCAAAGAAAATGGCTTCCAGAATGCACTTTCAAAGTACATGGAAGATGTATGTCAGAGGTGAAGAATAAAATAGCCCAGGCAAAAGTAGCATTCCATCAAATAAAAAGTATTTTATTTAACAAATTTTTGTCAATGGAAGTAAGAAAGTGTTACATAAAGCCAATCCTGATATTTGGAAGGGAGACACAGATAATTGTAAACAAGTAGGAAATCACTGGAGGTGACAGAGATGTGGTTCTGCAGAAGAATTTTAATCAGCACATCACTGATCACTGTGTGACACGCTCCTTCAAATACAAAACACAATCTATATTAGCAGTTCCTAATTTCCTTTACTTTAAAACCCTTGCTTTAATACAGTTATTTCCACCATATTTTGCATTGTTTTAATTATTACATAAAATAGGTTGGCTAATGCCAGTCAAAAGATATGAAATTCAACAAATAATGCACTATTTCCTTGTTCTCAAGTACCATGCCAAACTGTCCAGTATCTCCTCTCTTTGTCACAACTGTCCAGTATCTCCTCTCTTTGTCATCCTGTAACTAACATTCCTTGAAACTTTCCTGTTATCACAATGTGTTCCAGCATTTTTCCTCTCTTTGTCATCCTGTAACTATCATTCCTTGAAACTTTCCTGTTGTCACAATGTGTTCCAGCATATTTCCTCTCTTTGTCGTCCTGTAACTGTCATTCCTTGAAACTTTCCTGTTGTCACAATGTGTTCCAGCATTTTTCCTCTCTTTGTCATCCTGTAACTATCATTCCTTGAAACTTTCCTGTTGTCACAATGTGTTCCAGCATATTTCCTCTCTTTGTCGTCCTGTAACTGTCATTCCTTGAAACTTTCCTGTTGTCACAATGTGTTCCAGCATATTTCCTCTCTTTGTCATCCTGTAACTATCATTCCTTGAAACTTTCCTGTTGTCACAATGTGTTCCAGCATATTTCCTCTCTTTGTCGTCCTGTAACTGTCATTCCTTGAAACTTTCCTGTTGTCACAATGTGTTCCAGCATTTTTCCTCTCATTGCTTGCCCAAAGAAAGTGGACAGCTTCTAATGTGAGCAAAATCTGGAGTGTGTCATGAAAACAGGAACGACTGAAGGAAAGAGCAATAGAGGAGAAACAAAAATATTGGACAGTTTGACATCGAGGCATGGGCAGACATCAAGAACAGAACTGAAAAACAGTATTGGAGATAGGAAGTTGTGGATAGTCATGATCATTGATGCCAGCAGACATGATCCTTAAGAAGAAAAACTGCATGTACTTATGCTCCCCTCTCCCCCCGTTTTGGTTTTTCACAGTGTTAGTTTTCTTTCTTAACCACTTTTATTTAAGGACACCTAGCATCTTTGATGTACGAAATCTGCTTTGCTCATCACCGACAGCTGAAAGTTTGTATGCAGGCCCATTTCTTGATGTATTTTAATCTATCATGTCCTGACCCGCAAATGTATGTAATAAGTAAACAATGTAATATAGAGTGGAAATAACTTAATTAAAGTAAGGAGTACGAATTTGTATTTTTGGAAGGGATCGGCATCATTTGGTGACTAGTGATGCGTCAATTAAATCAATGTGCTTCTTCAAACTAGGTCATTGAATCTTTTTTTTTAACAGGTCTAGTAATGACCAGCTTTCTTGTGAGCTTTACATAGGTGTTTAAACATACTTACTTACTTAGTCGTTCCCCTTCTACCGTGAGGTGTAGAGGTTTGGAAGAGAGAGCGCCAGACTATCCTATCGGCTGTCTTCTTCCTGGCCTGGTTCCATTCTAGTCCTCGGTCCTTCAAAGATTGTCTAATGTTGTCCTCCCAGCGGACTCTGGGTCGTCCTGGAGGTCTGGATCCCTGGCTCTTTGTTTCCCATGCTTGTCGTGGTAGCCGATCTTCTCCCATTCTGCAGACACGGCCAAACCATCTTAGTTGGGACTGTTCTATTTGGGTCTGCAGTGGGTGGGTGTTTAAACATAACAATGGAAATTTTATTCAAAGAGGAATTTTACATGATGGAGGTGACACCTTTACACAGGTGTTTAAACTTAACAATGGAAATTTTTTTCAAAGAGGAATTTCTCGCAATGGAGACGACAACAGTTGCACAAAATTAATATTCAGTTATGACTTAAAATTGTAAGGAGAGGACAAGAAAGTATTCAGTGGGGTGCTGGAGGATGAGACGTTTGTATTTCAGAGCTAGCATTTGCCAATGATGTTGCCCTGATTGCTAAATCAGAGGCACATCTTCAATCCAACCTGCAAGTCTGGTAGGAAGAGCTGGAGGAGGGATGGTCATCAGCAGCTCCAAAACAAAAACCATGGTAATATCAGGAGAGGAAAGAAGGCATCAGGTTAAGCTGGGAGAACAGGTGCTGGAGCAGGTCAACCACTTTATTAAATACCTCGGATCTGTCATAGACTGGAAGGGAGGCATCAAAGGGGATTTGGCTACCCGAAAAGCAGCAGCTGGGATACTTTTTCAGGAAATAAATCGAGGATTCCCCAGTAAAAGATAAGTTTTTTTTTTTTGGTCCAGTCTAGGTTTCATTTTCCTTCATTGAAGAACGCCACCTAAACTTCGCCCAAAGTAGCCTAAAATCGTCCAAAGTAGCCCAAAATCGCCCAAGTCGCAGACATCTAGGTTTGTTTGTTTGTTTTTTTTCAAAATTCAGAGTGGCAATGCTGGTTGGTAAGATAACAAAGATGGTTGTATACCGCTCCACTTATGTCCCAGTTTGGCGTATGGATGAGAGTCACTGGCAATGGCTACAACCCACAAACGCCAGATCCAAACCTCAAAAATGAGGTATCTGAGGAAGGTGGTTGAAGTAACAAGAAGAGACATGGTTCACAACCAGATGATACATCAAGGCCTAAAAACCCAACCCCTGCAGACCCAAGTAGGACAGGCCCAACTAATATGGTTTGGCCATGTCTGTAGAATGGGAGAAGATCGGCTACCGTGACAAGTATGGGAAACTAAGAACCATGGATCCAGACCTCCAGGACGACCCAAAGTCAGCTGGGAGGACAACATTAGACAATCTCTGAAGGACTGAGGACTAGAATGGAATCAGACCAGGAGGAAGGCAGCCGATAGGATAGAATGGCACTCTCTCTTCCAAACCTCTACACCCTACATTTGAAGAGAACAACAAAGCAAATTAATAGCAATGGGACTGCACAAGGTTGCCACTCAAGTTCTAGAGATAAACCTACATTTTCTTCTTTAAAAAAAACCCAGAAATACCCAGATTATTTTATGCCTCAAATACACGGGACTGACGATGCTTACACAATCTTTTAGTGCAACTTTAGCACAAATAAGCTGTGTGCTACCAATTTCTATTTATTTCTTCATTTTTATTTCATTTTTTATTACCAAAATTTCACAATTATATAAAAATGATTTTAGTAACACCCCAATATATGAACTCTTGAAAATGAGACATTTTAACAGTAACATACGTACAGTAGTTACATTAACACAAGTTTCCTCAAATCAAATATAAAATGTTAGTTGTAACTTGTTACTGTTGAAATTTGTCACTTGTCAGCAACTCGGCATCCATGTCAACAACTTCTCCTTCGCCAAGATCATATGCATGAACTGACAACGTGGAATCTTGAGTGTGGAGTTCCAAAATCTTTGCATATCTCTGCCGACAACGTCCTTCACGCACATCTTCAACCATGCTTTTACTAGGATTAAACTTATGACAAACTCCATCTTTGGCAACTGCTTCCTTGGCTAGTATTAAATTGGAAACTGTTTCACACAAAAGCTTGTTGGTTTGTTTAGTTTTAACTAATATAAATATAATGCTAAGTGCACAGAATATACATACGTTGTAAATGTCAAAAGTTAAATATACCCATTTTAATGCAGATTTGGAAATAAAATACCCAGATACCCAGACGGAAGCCAAAAAACCCCAGATCTAGTAAAAAATGCCCACCTGTGGCAACACTGGGACTGCAGATTACTCTCTCTTTCTCTCTCTCTCGCGAAGAAGCCAAATTTTAATATCCCCCCTCAAAGATCATATTTATTTGTGAGTCCCTATTATCTAAATGGAATGGTCAAAGCTACATTCAACAACATGAAACATATACTGACATCCAAACAATTATCTCACAAATTAAAACTGAGAATCATAAAGTGTTATATATATTCTGCATTTCTGTATGGTGCAGAAACATGGACGATGAATAAGAATTTGGAAGAAAGAATTGAGGCTCTTGAAATGTGGATATATAGAAGAATGGGGCGTATCTCATGGAAAGAGATGAAAACAAATAAGGAGGTCCTAGAAATTCTAGGTATGAAAAGAGAACTAATGAGGGAAGTCAAAGTTCGGCAGCTAAAATACTTTGGCCACATAAAAAGGCATAACACCTTGCAGAAGACCATAACAGAAGGGAGAGTTGAAGGCAAACGTGCAAGGGGAAGACAGCGCTATAAGTAGGAAGATAACATCAAGAGATGAACAGGAAAGAGTCTATCAGAGTGCACCACCAAGACAAGAGACAGAAGACGTTGGAGATCCATTACAGCCAATCTTCGTTGTGGAGATGGCAACTGATGATGATGATTATCTAAATGTAAAGGGTCGCCTTGAGACCGTTCACAGATTTAATCATGTCTCTAGCACTATAATTGCCTCTTTTAATTATGTATTCACCTGTATAATTATTTCTGTTAACGAAGAAGCATGAGAACAATAACATCCATTCAACTTGGCAATGTGAAACCAAAATCCCCGTCCTGCTAAATTTGTGGTATTTTTAGATATCACATGGCAACAGTTTTTTTTTCCACAATAAAAAAATCAAGATGGCAGTCGACCTAAGTTTAAGTTTCCATCTTATCATCTTTATTGCAGATGCTATATCAGTATATTATGATCTAGTTTTAATTGATCTAGGTCGCCATGGATTTGGTGGAAAATTTAAGTTTCTAACGATCTGGAATATTGTGAGTAGGCTACACAGTGCATCACCGTTTTGTATAGTGAATTGAACATTAAAATGGAAATTTTAAATGAAGTGGGCCCTTTGTTCCATACGACCTCAAAGAAAACAAATGATTAAGAGATGCAGTAATAAGGGCAAGAGCTAGTGTTAGGTTTATGAACCCACCTAACCCTAAACGATAACCTTAATCCTAACCTAATGACTTGGATGGCATCAAGGAAAACGTCACGCTGTACTTCATTTCAACCGAAACGTTAGGTCCCTATATGTTTATATACATTGTTCATTAAGACAACAAAATATGACTGATTTGAAGAATAGTTGGATGTGTGTCCAATTTTGCCCAGATGTCTATCGATGTGGGGCCAGGATCGATAGAAATTTTATACAAAATCGAAAACACGCCCACTATTCTTCATTTCAACCAAAAATATTATGTGAATAAATATTTTTGTTGAGATAAAGTGTGTGGGGCTACACGTGTGATTTCGCCCAATTGGCTATCAATACATCGGTCTGATGAGTCGTTCAGGTTGAAACGAAGTTGGTAGTACAATTGTTTTGTTTTTTTAAACTAGAAATTACTCTAAAAGCTAGAGTAAGGGTTAAGGTTAGCATAAAAGGGTTAAATGTAAGAATAACATATGGAAATATTTACTGTATCTGCATTATGATAATCAGATTGAATAAAAATAATTCAGCAACATACAGCAGTGTGGTCTAATGATAATGCACTTTGGGGCATAGCTGGCTGTATGCATGCATGCATTTGTCATCTGCTGTTACTTTTGCTCATGCAGTCTATGCAAGTCTTCACGCTCATTTCCTATGGAAGCTATGTTCTCGATAATTCTCCAGGTTTATGCTATGATGATACATATTGCTCAGTTCTTTCTGAATACAAATTGCTCAGTTCTATCTGAATGCTTTCTTTTCTTTGAGGAATGTTTTATGCAGTGGCTGTTAGTAATATGAGTGCTAACTTCGATGTTGCATGCTTTCAGAGGTTGTAATGTATAATGGACAAAATTGTCTGCTTGATTTCTTTATCAGCGAGGATTTTGATTACTGATTGCTATGAAAGTCCAAAGTGTAAGAGAGACCTGCATCTAGTTCAAATGAAAAAAATGTCAGTGATTGTGGTTTGAAGCAAGTAGGTTGAGTAGAAGTCAGATTATGATGAGAACATATTTCTGGAATGAAAAGAAAAGCTACCACCAGTTTTATAGCAGACGGGTTGAAGGTTTCAGTACCAGCTGTCACAAAGTGGAAAAGCTTTTCTCGAGAGATTTGTGTTGAACTGTGTGGTCATGCGAAAATAAGAATCTTCAACTCAAATGTGAAGTCAGTCCAAAAATATTATGTGAATAAATATTTTGGTTGAGATAAAGTGTGTGGGGCTACACGTGCGATTTCGCCCAATTGGCTATCAATGCATCGGTCTGATAAGTCGTTCAGGTTGAAACGAAGTTGGTAGTACATTGTTTTTTTTTAAAACTAGAAATTACTCTAAAAGCTAGAGTAAGGGTTAAGGTTAGCATAAAAGGGTTAAATGTAAGAATAACATATGGAAATATTTACTGTATCTGCATCATGATAATCAGATTGAATAAAAATAATTCAGCAACATATAGCAGTGTGGTCTAATGATAGGGCACTTTGGGGCATAGCTGGCTGTATGCATGCATGCATTTATCATCTGCTGTTACTTTTGCTCATGCAAACTATGCGAGTCTTCACGCTCATTTCCTATGGAAGCTATGTTCTCGATAATTCTCCAGGTTTATGCTATATATGTGTGGTGAAAAATTCTAATCCACATATATAAATTAGAAAATAAATGTAAAGCCTAACGAAGTAATTCAATAGAAAGAAAGAAGAATGGTGAAAGATCAGTGCTTTCACAATAGCGGATGCCTGTGTTGTAGAACGCCATAATGGCTGAACACGAAACCCCCTTTTTCTACTTCGTCTGCATAACTGTAACGCTTCCACGTACGATAGTAAAAGCCTACTGCATAAACTAATCGCGTTTCTAAAAATAAAACTGGTACTGTATTTCTTAGATGACCTTGATAGGCACACTGCTTAATGACCTAGATATAATACTACATTAATGTCATTATACACACTACGTTAACCTAAAAGACAGACGGGCTTAGAAGAGAGAGAGAGAGATGCACGGAGGAACGCAGGCAATTGTACCACGTCGTCTCGCGATTAAAAAGTGAACGCCAATCACACACGAAAGGCATGAAGACCTGATTTTTTCAAATAAACAGTGATAAAAAACACTAACGATACGAGGTTAGGTTTTGAAAACGGGTTTAAAATCTTATTGGGAAACCTGACATTCTACTGATTTATGTCTAAGCTCCTGACATTAGTCTGACAGTACAGAAGACATCCCTTGGTATAGAAGTGAACGGGTGGTAAAAACAAATACACGACTATCCTATAATAATACATATTTTGAACAAAGCTACTTAGCCCCATTAAACTTATATTTTTGTGTGCCTTAGGACTTGCTGACAAAGAATATGTTATGTGTTACGCAAATAGTCTAGTAATTAACAAATTATAGCCAAAATACTATAGTGGGGTTGTCTGACAGCACAAGATCATATTTGCTCATAATGGCATGTTTGAAAAACACTGCTTTAGGGGAAATGAGGCCAACAAGTTAGATACGATTTGATTGGCTGTAGTAATATGTAAGGCGAAACCTTATTAGTTGAACTGCAAATACTATTATTGTGGTTAATGGCAACGTGTAGGATGGGTAAAATTTTTTCAAAGGCTCTTGTAAACATGGTCTCATTGGTTAGAACGTTCGATATAGTCAAATAGAAGCGTCAGTTCAGGGCCAGTTTTGAAAATAAATTTTGTGAGAAGCAAGTGCGTTGAGATCAAGCTAATATTTTTCTAATAAAAGCCTGGGATAAGGCAGATCGAAATTGTGCCAGAATTCATCGCCAGTCAACGTTACTTGTGTATATTTCCTTGAATTGTGGTAAGCTAGACATATTTCCTATATATATATATATATATATATATTATATGAAAATTGAATATGAAATGATAAATTGTGTCTGTATGTGTGTGGTTCAGTAGCAAACAGAAGGCAAAGCCTAGATATTGCTCCACCATGTAAAAGCTTGTCAGAGAGGAGTATAACTGCATAGGCATATATGGGATTGCCAAATAGTAACATGACACCTATCCTATTGTATAGAAGGAATTAACGCTGGAATTGCAGAGGCGTTGTAACCATTAGGGAGAGGAATACTGGTGTATATTGTCACATGAGAAGCTAGCAGTTGGCCTACATTGCTGAACTCTGTGTTTGTAATGTCCTGTACTTCAGTGTGGAAATAGATTATATATATATTAGTTCTGAAGAAGGAGGTACAACCTTCTTATTTCAGGGACCGTGGTACTGAAGTATTAGAGCAGCACCTGGTCTGAGTTTTGCTGGATCCAGAGGGCTGGCAGCAGACTCCTTGTCCAAGATATCGACCAGTGGTGTATTTCCAGATAACTGAGAAGCCAGCGAGCAGAGGAGACAGTTTTCCTGCCGCCGACACATGAGCTAAGAATTTGTCAGCCAGAGCAGCTCACCCTTGTATAACCCACCCTAACATTGACTGTAATACTAAATCAAGAGGGACAGTTATTGTTTTACCAATAAAAAGAAACTGTGATCCCTTCAATATTATTTCCACCAGTAACAAACACATGAAGTCGTGATGACAAACAACAACCTAGCTTCAAAAGCCAGTATTACCTCATAATACTACATCACAACCCTACACACATATTGTAATAATATTATATGTCAGGACAAAGATCCTTTGTATAAATTTTGTACATAAACATTGTGTTTACATTTGATTGTGATTCCTGATTCACTCTGTAGTTGGATCAGGATATCTATTATTGAAAGAAACTAATACCATAAAATCTCGCGTATAATACGCACAATTTTTACTCATTTTTGCCCGCTAAAACTCGGGTGCGTATTATACGCGAGTACTAAAACATACGTAATTTTCGATATCGAAAGTAACCTACATTGGAAAGTCTGTCAAGTTTTTGTCACAATTTGACAGTGAAAATGGCGCAAAATTGAATGTGCCATGTGTTTTCTTATGTGTCAGACATTGTTGCAAAATGCATTTCGCACTCTTGGTCTTCAATCTGTTTATATATTAAGCTTGGTTGTGAAGTTTGTCATTTGATTATTTTGAGCCCTAAAAATGAATTCGAGAAAATGTTGTACTGCAGCAGAAAAGCTCTTAGTGGTAAAATATGCAGAATCTAACGGCAATCGGGCAGCAAGTCGACATTTTTCCATTAACGAGTGCAGCATTCGATTATGGCGAAAAAACAAAGCGGCGCTGCAAGTGTTGCCTAGTAATAAAAAGGCGAATCGTGGGTCACCACTAGATCTTCCAGACCTAGAAAAATACATTATTGGAGTGGGTAGTGGATAGAAGGCAACAAGGCATCGGCGTTTCATGCATTGAAATCCGACTTAAAGCTCTGGAACTTAAACAATCTCATACAGGCATAACAGCATTTAAAGCGTCATATGGATGGGCAGTTCGTTTTATGAAGCGACATGGTCTTTCAGTTTGTCGAAGAACTACTATCGCGCAGCATCTTCCATCTTCTTTCAGTTTTTTAACAAAGGTTTCATAAAAAAAAATCTTGAAAAATTATGGTGCGTATTATACACGAATTTCCATTTTACCAGAAAATTTGGGGCTAAATCAAGCATGCGTATTATACACGAGTGCGTATTATATGCGAGATTTTACGGTACATAATTTAAAAGTTAACACTTGACTTACTTAAGCTAGTCTTCTAGAGTGTTATATGTATGTGCTTGTCATAGTGTTGTAAAGTGTTGTGGATCTTAATAAAAGTGTTTATCTGTCTGTTGGTTGTTGTGAACTTACACTTCATCATTATCATAACCCTAGACATTCAACGTAGTCATCACAATATTCCAGAATAAGTCTGATTGAGGTCTAAATGTGGTAGCAAAGTAAGGTCATCTGTAACACACCACACTTATTAGATACAGATACCTTCACAGCTGATCTCAGTCAGTACACTAAGTCCCCTATAACTATTTTTATAATCCCAACTTACCACAATATGGCTCTGAGACATGGAGAACAATAAAGACAACAACCAAAAAGCTACAGACTTTCATAAATGGGTGCTTGCGTAGAATAGAAGGATTAAAATGGTATGACAAGGTTACCAACTTGGAACTGAGGACAAGAACTAGACAAGTGCCAGTGGAACAAGAGATGAGAAGAAGATGATGGCGATGGATAGGACACACACTGAGGAAACCTGTTGATAGCATTACAAGGCAGTCCTTGTTCTGGAACCCCCCAGGGCAAGAGAAGCAGAGGTAGACAAGAAGCATATGGAGAAGAGAGCTGGAAACAGAGGTGAAAATGATGAGGAAAACGTGGAAAGAACTTGAGATGATGGCACGTGACAGGAGGACTTGGCATGTGTTTGTTGAAGGCCTAAGCTCCTTTGGGAGTGGAGGGTTAGGAATATGTGGTCATTAAAAGCTGATGCTTGGAGGACCAAAAGTGATTGGGAAATAGATGAGAGCAAGTTTGGTAAACTTAAATAGAGAGAAACATGTGGTTGGTAAATAGGTGTTTGGTGGCATGGAGAAAGGGTCTAGTAAATGTTGTTTTGAAATAATGGAAAGCTGAAGTACAGGTGCCTTGCTTGAAGTGCTAATGAAATGTATTTTGCCAGGAAGTAGGATAGTGTCCGATATCTGGAAGGCATATGATTGTTTGGATAAACATGGTTTCATAAACCTGACCGTAAATCAAGCCACTCCAATTCAGTCAAGGGATCATGGATTGCTGTAAAAAGAGAGCTCCACACGCAAGGCCACCAAAGTTGTACATACCAGTTGTTGTCATATTTGGTGGAATTCGTGTGAAAATTGCATCAGGGCAAAATTTCTGAAGTGTATTTCAAGCATTATTAATAAGGCATAAACAAGGTATGCACATCCTTTAATAGGGATCCGGAAACTGATAATAAGCAGTAAGTTTGTTTGAAAGAAGGGACATGGTCCACAACCAGACGATATAGCCTCGAGACCCAAGCCCTACAGATCTGAGTGGAGCAGTCCCAGTTACGATGGTTTGACCATATCTGCAGAATGGGAGAAGACCAGCTACCATGACAAACATGGGAATCCAAGAGCCAAGGATCCAGACCATCAGTATGACCCAGAGTTTGCTGAAAGGACAACATCAGACAATCTCTGATGGACTGAGGACTGGACTGGAACCAGGCTAAAAGGAAGACAGCCAATAGGATAGCATGGTGCTCTCTCTGGCTAACCTCTACAAGGTAGAAGAGGAATGACTAAGTTAGTAAGCAAGTTTGTTTACTATCGTTTGATTAATGTATGACCTCGTTGTTTGCCTTGTGTAACAATTGTGTATCTAATATTTGTCTCTTTTCATTCTTCTTCTTCTTTGATCCTTAGCCGCCGACCGTCAAAGCAGTCAGTGGCCATCACGCCTAGTGGCGTCTTGTAGGGCAACAACAAATTGATTCCACTTTGCTCGGTCAGTGGCCATCCTTCATACAGTGCCCCAACTCTGGTTCATTCTCTGCATCTCAGCCTCCACAGTCCTCCGCCAGGTTGTTTTTGGTCGGCCTCTCTTTTGTTTTCCTTCAGGGGTCCAAAGCATAGCTGTTCTTGTGATGGCATCGGGGTCTCTTCTGAGGACATGGCCAACCCAGCTCCAGCGTCTGCCAGCTATGATGGTGTGCATGTCCTCTTGCTTGCTCCGAGTAAGCAGATCTTGGTTGGTGATGATATTCAGCCAAAAGATTTGGTGAATTTTTCTTAGGCGTGTTGTGTGAAAAGAAGTCAATTTCGACATTTCCTTCTCTGTAACTCTCCAGCATTCCGCACCATAGAGAAGCACAGAAAGCACACAGCTCTGATATAATCTTAATTTTGTGCTTTTGCTGTATTGAGAGGACTTCCAGATGTTGTTTAGGCTAAAAAAGGCTGTTCTTGCCTTATTCATTCTGATGTTGATGTCTTTGCCTGCCCCGCCGTCTGGTGTTACAATGCATCCTAGGTATGTGAAGGTGTCTGTCTGTACCAGTTGCTGATTCCTTACTGATATGGGCTCAGGGTTGCTCACATTGAGCGTCATGACCTCTGACTTCTTTAAATTGATGTTCAAGCCCACCTGCTGGCTAAACTTATTAAGTCTATCCGTTTTTTTCCTGGATGTGTTGATGTGAATGTGCTAGTAGTGCAATGTCATCTGCATATTCCAGATCTTCCAATGTAGAAAATGTAGTCCATCTTATTCCTCTTGGACTGCCCTCTGTTGTCTGGCGCATCACCCAGTCTATGACTGTTAAAAATAGAGTGGTTGATAAGGGGCATCCCTGTCGTACTCCTGTCTTCACCTCAAAAGTTAGGTTGCTCTGCCCAACACTACACGTAAAGTTGGCATAGAGGCTTTTTATGATTGACACTATGCAGCTTGGAATTCCATAAGCCCTCAGTATTTTCTATAAACTGTCCCTATGTATGCTGTCAAAAGCCTTTTCAAAATCAACGAAATTAATGTACAGCTGTCTTTGCCATTCTGAGCACTGCTCTATAATGTTCCTGAGAGTGAATATATGATCTACACATCTTCTGTTCTTTCTAAATCCTGCTTGTTCTTTCCTCAGTTTGTGGTCTACTGCTTTTGAAATTCTCTGTATAATTATCCTGCCTAGTATTTTGCTGGGAACTGAGAGAAGAGTTATTCCTCTCCAATTATTGCAGTCTGCAAGATCTCCCTTCTTGGGCAATTTGACAATTATTCCTTTGTTCCACTCTGATGGTGTTGTCCCCGTATTCCAGACTTGTGCAAATAGTGGTTCTAATAGTTCTGCTGCTAGCTCAGGGTCTGTCTTAAATAGCTCTGCATTTAAGTTATCATGGCCAGGAGCTTTTCCGTTCTTTAACCCTTTGATTGCTGTGATGATTTCTTCTTTTCGTGGATTGTCTGTATTTACATCTAGATCGTTTTCAGCCTCAGGAACATTCAATTGTGTCTCTGGTGGTTCCTTGTTCAGAGTTTCTCTGAAGTGCTCTGCCCATCTTGTTTCCTGTCCCTCTGCTGTCATGATGAGATTTCCTTGCTTATCTCTTACTAATGTAATATTGTTTGCACCTCATTTTCCGCTGATGAATTTAGTTATTTTGTATACTATGCTTTGTTCATTTCTCATTGCTGCCTCTTCTGCCTGTCTTGCAAGATCGTCTAGGAAATTCCTTTTGTTGGCTCGGGTTTGGCGTTTAACTTCCTTGTCCAGCTGACTGTACTGTTCACTATATAGTTGCTTTAACCTGGGGGACTTCGCTTCTGTTTTCTTTCGTTTCATTTCCTTTTTCAGTGTTATGGTGTTTAATGTTTCTGGTGTTATCCAGTCTTGCTTCTTCCTTTCCTGGAATCCCTAGCATGATTTGCTGCTTTCCTTATATATTGTTGAAATGGTGTTGGATTTCTGGTCTATATCATCAGTCAATGTCTTTTCCTGACTTTTGGCAAATTGATATCGTTTCTTTATGTCAACCGCAAAAGCTTT
Source organism: Oreohelix idahoensis (assembly GCA_024509875.1). Classification (NCBI taxonomy): domain Eukaryota; kingdom Metazoa; phylum Mollusca; class Gastropoda; order Stylommatophora; family Oreohelicidae; genus Oreohelix; species Oreohelix idahoensis. The sequence goes on from JAMPIV010001177.1 coordinate 22,170, forward strand.
TCTGGTAAGGGGGTCCTTCAATTTGCTGATGTCAAACCTTTTCTGTGTAGTTACAGTTGGTCCAGCCCTTCTTAGTTTCACTTTCAGTTTTGCTACTACTAAATGGTGATCACTTCCCACATCTGCACCTCTTCTTACCTTCACATCTTGTAATGCATGTCTCCATCTACCATTAATCATGATGTGGTCTATCTGGTTTCTGTCCCGACCATTTGGTGATTCCCATGTTAATTTGTGAATTTCTTTATGTGGGAAAAGTGTTCCTCCAATGACCAGGTTGTTAATACTACAGAAACTTATGAATTTATCCCCATTTTCGTCTGCTATTCTGCTGCCGCATTTCCCCATTACTCTTTCATTATATGTATTGTGTGTACCAACTTTCGCATTGAGGTCTCCCATTACTATAATAAGATCATATCTAGGTGTGTCTTCCATTTCTTTCTGCAGTTGTTGATAGAATTCATTCTTGACCTCTTCATCGCTGTCATTCGTTGGTGCGTAGCATTGTATTATTGTAGTATTGGTGAATCTACCTCTCAATCTTAATCTTATCAGTCTGTTGTTGATGGGTTTCCATTCCAGTAATGTCCTTTCTATTCCTTTCTGTAAAATAATGGCTACGCCTTCATTGTGCTGTCCATCCTCTCTTCCAGAGTAAAGTACTGTTTCTCCTGTTGCTGTTTTAACTTTTCCTACCCCTGTCCATCTGCTCTCGCTTATCCCTAGAATGTGTAACCTATAGTTTCTCATTTCTGCCGTGACCTGTTTTAGTTTTCCCGTCTCATTCATTGTCCTGACATTCCAAAATCCTATTCTTGTATCATGTTTTGCGGTCAGGATGTACGTGCTCATGTCAGTGGCTTCCTTTCGGCTTTCACCACTGACAGTCATACGAGCCTCAGACTCCGGATGTCCGTCCCACAGCAAAGTTTGTTTATTCGTTGTTGTTTCCGTAACTTCAATTTTTTTTACATAGACAGGGGTGTCAGCCCTATGCTAAAACCCCCAACCTGGAGGACCAGGATGTCTGTTTTCGTCTGACCCCTGCCCGCGCAAACCTGTCCAGCTTGGTAGAACCTTCCAGGAGTAAAACTCACGCTGGCATAGCTCTGAGGGTAATCAGGGTACGCAAGCCGCCATACCTCGACAAGGTATTGACACCGGTGATGGCAGTCTCTATTCATGCTATAAGACTAATTTTACTGAACACCCCAAACCTATCCTGCTAATCATAACACTGTTTAGCATGTTGTAATTGCAGATGACAAAGAGCGCACATGCTCAAAACCGATTTTGACTAGGCTAGCCTAGCAATCGTAATGCTATATCATGAGTTATTATTGCAAATGAAAATAAGCTCAAATGTACAAAACTGACTGTGGCTGTGGTAACATGGTAATTGTAACGCTGTATTGCAAGATGTAATTGCAAGCGAAAAAGAGCCCAAATGTGTAAAACACTCTGTGTATCACGAATCTGTAGCCATTTGGACGAAAACATATGTTTGACCTCACAATCTTTATTTGAACCACAAAGGTTTACTACAAACACTGAAAAATTGGAAGTGATAATCCATTTAAAGTGTAAGAATTGCAAGAAATATGTAGTGAATATGGTGAACTCAATCAAATCATTTGCCACACACTGACATTCACACATTTGCCACACATGTACAACAATAACAGTCAAGACTACACAAACTCAACACCCTACTAAGTGACCACACTTGGAACTGCACCATCCAGATCTGTTCAGTAAAATGAATTATTAGTAAACCGCACATTGTGATAATGATGCTAATATAGCACAGTGGGTTGTTTCTTGTCGAAATCATACTGTTATGTCTGTATTTGAGTGGCATATGGATTGTAGGTTCCAAAGGTTGTTATAGCTAGGAGTTGTAGTGAGGATAAGCTCTCACTACAGATAAATGCTTCTATGGCACGTGTCTCAAGTAGCCTCTGACAACCAAGTCCAGCTCCCGGCCTTCACGTGAGGCTCAATTTGAGCCTGGCGGAACTGTTTCCTTCACCCGTGTGTTACCGGGGCCCGAAAGGGGAGCAAAGAATAGTAACACTGCACCCTACCACGCATGTCGTAAAAAGCGACTAAGGAGGGTATGGGCATGGGGCTGTTTACCCCATCCCGTAAAAACTTCGCACAGTGGGCTGATCACCTGCTTGCCAACCAATCTGATTACGGAAACAATGATAGATTGTTTGGTCTGTTTTTGTTCCACAAAGACGCCACTAGGCGTGGTGGAAACAGCGATAGATCGATCAATTTGTTGTTGCCCTAAGACGCCACTAGGCGTACTGGCCACATACTGCTTTGCCGGTTGATGGCTAAGGATGGAAGAAGAAGAAGAAGAAGGAACTGTTTCCACTGACGGGAGAAGGGGTGAAGGTGAGCGACTGGCACCTTAAAACCAGCAGCTTCGGGCAGATAGGGCTCGTGATCCTTATTTGGCAGCTTATCTAAGAGAAGGAGCTCTGAATTCAAACCACCGCTGCCTTGCGGAAATATCCATTTATGGAATTGCCTTCGGGAGTAAACCCTGAGGATAAATCCGGAGTCGGAGTCCCTAAGGCAGTCTAATGTTGATTCGACATTATTCTGGCAACTCCTGCAACGTGGCTGGTACCAAACTGTATTGGCTACTGTCGTTTTAATGGATCTGCCAGCTGCATGGAGAGGGGAGCATGCTGCATGGGCAACAGCTTGATCTCCATATAACTGTGCCCAAGCTCGCGCCCTGGAGAGGACACTCCAGCTTCACCCTATAGGTGTCGGCAAAACACAGGAAGTAGCAGTTACCGGTTATAAGCATTTTGCACAATTGGCGTAGAGCATGGCGCCAGGGGCTACCTCCGACAGTGGGAGAGGTTCTAGGATCTCACTGGACAGCTACCGCCCGCTTCAAGCTGGGCAGCCCCCAGTCAATAAGGTGTTGTCCCGCCACTGTCTGCTTTCCCCATTGGGTGCATGGGGATTAGAGTCAAACTCGAACAGTGGACAGAAAATTTTGCACCAAGCAATTATCATAATAGAAATAAGCAAACTCTCAGATTGGGATGCTGGAACGTCCAGACTATGTTGACTGGACTATCTGAAAACCTACAGGACAATGATGATGTCAGGAAGACAGCCATAATCAATGATGAACTTAAACGACTTCAAGTGGATGTAGCTGCACTTCAGGAAACACGCCTGGCAGGCTCTGGAATGGCGAGTGAGAAGGACTACACATTTTATTGGCAAGGGAAAGACCTTAATAAAACTAGAGAACACGGAGTAGGTTTTGCAGTAAAAAAAATTGCAAACTACAATGGTTGAACCAGGTGAGAATGGATCAGAACACCTGTTAACACTGTAGGCGGAAAAGTAGCGCAGGTCCCATCACCCTTGTCAGTGTGTATGCTCCTACTCTGTACTCTGCCTCAGAAGCTAAAGATGAGTTCTTTGAGAATCTAACAGCAGTCATCAAAAGCACACCTAGGCAAGAACAGCTTGTTTTTCTTGGTGACTTTAATGCTAGAGTGGGTGCCAATAATGTTTCATGGCCTTCATATCTGGGGAGGTTTGGTATTGGCAAGATGAATGAGAATGGACAACGGCTCTTAAAGTTGTGTGTCCTTCATGACTTCAGCATGACCAACACCTACTTTCAGACAAAACCCCAGCATAAGGTGTCATGGAGACACCCACGATCCAAGCACTGGCACCAACTTGATCTGATCCTCATCAGAAGGACACTTCTCAGGTCTGTGCTCTCCATGCGCTCATACCATAGTGCAGACAGTGATACAGATCACTCCTTGGTTTTCTGTAAAATTAGAGCACAACCAAGAAAAGTCTATCATGTCAGACATGAAGGGAAACCATGCATTGATACCACCAGCAAGATGTCAGACCCTGTCATGATCGCTCAATTTACTGCGACCTTCAAGAAAGTGCTCAGTAGCCCTCAGCATGGTGATACTGTTACAGAGAACTGTGAGCATCTACAGAACACCATTCAAAGTATTGCACTTGCCACCTTTAGTAAGAAAATAGCGAAGTCAAATGACTGGTTTGATGCTTCATCAGATATGATATCATCTGTCATTGAAGCTAAGCGCAGTGCTGCGAATGAATACAAACGTTCACCGAGTGCTAGAACCCTACAGGTCCTGAAGGCTACGAGAAGCAAAGTTCAACAAACTGCTCGACGCTGTGCAAATGACTATTGGCTCTAGCTCAGTGAGAGCATCCAGACCGCAGCGCAAACAGGCAACATTAGACAAATGTAAAAAAAGTGAAGAAGAAACTCTGAACAAGAATAATAAATTGGAGGGGTGTAAAGGCCTGGTGGTTCCCCGGCTGTATAAAGAAAGCCCTTGGTCCCCAAAAAAGCAAAACGACACCGCTAAAAACCATCAGCAGAGAGAAGCTAACCGATAAGGGTAAGCAGATGGAGAGGTGGGTCGAGCACTACTCTGAGCTTTACGCTAGAGAAAATACTGTTACGCCTGCAGCCCTTTATGCTGTCAAATGCCTGCCAACTATGGAGGAGCTGGATGCCAAACCACCATTAGAGGAACTCAGCAAGGCCATTGATAGCTTGGCCTCTGGCAAAGCACCAGACAGTGATGGGATTCCTCCTGATTTAATCAAATGCTGTAAGAGCACGCTATTACATCCCCTGCATAGGGTGCTGGGAAGAGACAACTATTCCTCAAGACATACAAGATGCCAAGATTGTAACACTATATAAAAATAAAGGAGACAGAAGTGATTGCAATAACTACAGAGGCATCTCTCTCCTTAGTATTGTTGGTAAGGTTTTTGCCGAATCATCTTAATGCGACTACACTAGTTAGCTGAGCGCATATATCCAGAGTCACAGTGTGGATTCCAAGCTGGTAGATCAACAACAGACATGATGTTTTCTCTTTGCCAGCTTCAGGAAAAATCAAGAGAGCAGAAAAGGCCCTTATATATTGCCTTTATAGACCCACAAAAGCATTTGACCTGGTTAGTGGGGATGGACTCTTCAAAATCCTCCTGAAAATAGGCTGCCCTGCTAAATTGCAGGAAATGATAAAGTCATTCCATGATGACATGAAGGGAACAGTCCAATATGCTGGAAGCACAACACAACCCTTTGACATACGAAGTGGCATTAAACAAGGCTGTGTTCTGGCTCCGACCCTCTTTGGGATCTTCTTTGCCTTACTCCTGAAACATACATTCAGAGATGCAACTGAAGGAATATGCCTTCACACTAGGTCAGATGGCCGTCTGTTTAATCTTTCAAGGCTGAAGACAAAAACAAAAATCAGAAGGGTCACCATAAGGGACTTGTTGTTCGCTGATGATGCTGCAGTCTCACTCAAAGCCAACAGGAGCTTCAGAGCTTGATGAATCGCTTCACCCAAGCATGCAAGAACTTTGGCCTCACAATAAGTCTAAAGAAAACGAATGTGCTGAGTCAGGATGCGGGTACTGCACCAGTTATCACTATCGATAACTATGAATTGGCAGTGGTGCACCACTTCACATACCTGGGGTCTACCATCAATGACAAACTCTCACTGGATACAGAAATTGACAGCCGCATTGGCAAAGCTGCAGCTACCTTTGCCCGCCTAACATCGTGTGTTTGGGGAAACTCCAAACTCACAGCGAAGACCAAGGCTGCGGTATATAACGCCTGCGTCACCAGCACTCTCCTATATGGCAGCGAGACATGGACATCCTGTGCTAAGCAAGAAAGAAGGCTCAATAACTTCCATCTACAGTGTCTATGCCACATCCTCGACATCTCGTGGAAAGATAAAGTGACAAATGTCGAGGTGTTGTCATGTGCTGGCCTTCAAAGCATGTATACACTGCTTAGACAGTGCAGACTACGCTGGCTTGGCCATGTCCGCCGCATGGAAGATGGTTGCATCCCAAAAGATATCTTCTGTGGGCAACTAGCAGATGGCAACAGAACAGTTGGGCAACAGCAGCTGAGGTTCAAAGATGAGTGCAAGAGAGATATGAGGACGCTGGACATAAATCCAGCAACCTGGGAGGATGAAGCTGCCGATTGCACCAAGTGGCAATGCTATTTACGGTGCCACCTCAGATTGGGCGAAAAGAAGCTCACACAACAAGCCGAAGAGAGGAGAAAACGTCAAAAGGTGCATGAGCAAAATAAGCAGCTGAGGGCTGTCACCTCAGGGGTGCATTCCCATAGTCAGTTATGACTGAAGGGGCTATTATTATTATAATGGCTTTTTACTAAGTTTATGTGGTTTGAGAAGGAATCACATTAAAAATTATGTTTTTTGTTCTCATTGTATATAGCCATTGCTTTTACTTCAAACCCTTGCTTGAAACCTGCAAATTGGTGCATACTTAGTCCAAAATAAGTGTTGGATAAACTAATGTTTTCATGATTTGAGATCTTCATTCAAAAACTCAAAATTTCTCTTCTAGTAATACTACCTTAATTTCTTTACAACACAAGTTACACGTATTTGGTCTAGCTGTTAACTGAGAATGTTATAGTTGCTTTAAAAAAAAACGTATATTGGCAGAAATGTGGGCTTTCATTATATATTTAATCTATTAGGGTTTTGTGTTGGAATTTAGGTCAAGAAAGAGAGTTTACAAAAGTACCATTCTGTGGCAATGAGTAATCAATGTATTGCAGTTGTTGGTATTTAGCCAAGGCTGTAGAGCTTTCACTTTTTCGCAGCCAGTGCCAAATTGATTTCCTTGGCGTTAATCACATTATAAATCTAGGGTTTTTCTGTGGCTTTTCTACCATCCTCACATCTGGTTTTAAGCTAGCAGTGGAAACGAGGGGCAGCATGTTATGCCTTTCTAACTTCCTAGACTGCCACTTTTAAAAACTATAAAACATTTTTTACTCATTTTCTGGGTAAAAAACACATTCCAATGTCACCAGTAAAAAAGGTATAACAGTTGTAGTGCACTTAGACTCTCATAATGTAAATTTGTTGAAGTAAATTTATTTTTTTAAAATTATATGTAAGATTTACAGCATTATCTTGAGAAGAGAAGTTATAAATTAAACAAAAACAAAATATATGTTAAAATATTGAGATAGTTTACAAAAATTTTTATTTTTCCCCAAATGTCTTCTTCGTTAAGTACTATGCCTAGTGGTATAGGAGATCATGTCTCCCCACAACTTCCTGTCTCCAGTACAATTTATCAATTCTGCTTTTGACTTTTTTCCATGCCACGATGTCAAACTGTCCAGTATTTGCTCTCTTTGTCTTCCCCTATCTATTTTTTCCTTCAATCTTACCTGTTGTTACGAATAGTCCAGCTTTCATCTTCTCATAACATGCCCCAAAAAAAAGTGCATTGCTTCTTTCTGACTTGTGAAATAAGTTTCCTTTGCACCGTTGCCTCTTTTTGGCTGTCCATGGTATTTTTAAAATTCTTCTGTAAACCCACATCTCTGTGGCCTCTAGTGCCTTCCCTACTTGTTTACTAATTGTCCTTGACTCACTCCCATATGTCAGGATTGGTTCTATATAACACTGAAGAACTCTCTTTCTTACTTCTAATGGCAAAGAATAGTTGCATAAAATGCTCTCCATTTTATAGAATGCTGCTTTTGCCTGAGCTATTCTTCTCTTTTCTTCTGAGATGCATGTTCCATCCGTAGTTTTTAATGTGCCCAGGTATTTGGATTTATTGACCTGTTGTCCCAAATGTACCAGTAACAAAAAGTGGTGTTACTTGATTAAAGTACAGTAATTTTTGCAACAGATATCCAAATATAACAAAAACAACTTTTAAAAAAATAAATTTTTTTTTTTTTACCAGCTAAGGTGTTTTGCTTGTTACTAAAATATGAGAGAAAGAACACTCATCCAATAAGACATACACCAGTTGAATGAGAGATGAGAAGAAGATGTTAGCGTTGGTTAGGACATGTATAAAGGAAACCAACTGATAACTTTACTAGACAGTTCATGCTCTGGAAACCCCAGGGTATGAAATAAAGGAAGACCAAATGTATCATGAAAGGGATGAACAAAAGTATCATGAAAGGGATGAACAACAGTATCATGAAAGGGATGAACAAAAGTATCATGACAGGGATGAACAAAAGTATCATGAAAGGGATGAACAAAAGTAAGACATAGAAATACCTTGAATGAATGGCACTGGACAAGAAGGCTGGGCATGAATTTGTTGAAGGCCAGTGCTCTGTAGGAAGTGGTAGGGTAATTAAGTCTGTAGGAACCCTGATCCTTTGAAATGAACTCTGATTCCTTTGAAATGAACCTTGAACTGAACCCTTGAAATGAACACTGAACCTTTGAAATGAACCTTTAGCCCTTGAAATGAACACTGAACCTTTGAAATGAACCTTGAACCCTTGAAGTGAACCCTGAACCTTTGAAATGAACCCTGAACCCTTTAAATGAACCTAAATTAGAAGTCTTCACCATCGTTTTCATTTGCGCTCCTTACAGAGCATAGAGCCACCACTGCAGCAGGTCCCCTTGCAGGAAACCTGTGCCAAGCAGTTACGTGCTCTTGCATTTTGGTTTTTTATGGCAGTTTGTTTTACATCATCGGGTTAACAGCCCTCATGCTCAGCCTAATATTATTCACCTTCTATGACATGCTTGAGGGTCAGTAGACATATTCTTTATTTGTCTTTTCAGAGACCCCAGGAAACTGCAGAGGGTTAAATTAGAAGTCAATCAATCAATACCCTTTAGCTCCCTAAGGAGCATAGGCCTTCAACAAACACATGCCAAGTCTTCCTGTCCTGTGCCATCAGCTCATGGTCTCTCCACATTTTAAATTAAAAGAAGCCCACAAAAAACACTGTCACCAGTACTGAACACATTATCAGCTGTTTAAGTAACACCTGCTACTAGAGATTGATGTGTGAGGCAGAAGTACCTGGGCCATATTTTATAATGCACAGGTGCACGACCAGTTAAAAAAGATTGATTGAGGTGATCAAGGAGATTTGAATAAAAGTCTTTTTTTTTTTTACTTTCCATTCTTCACTCTCTTTTCTGTTTCCTCTTTTTCACCTCCTCTCCGCCCACAATGAAATCGTGGCAATGAAAACTTGAAAGAGTAAAATCACTTAATGGGAATCAACATTACATACAATAGGAGCAAGAAAGATAAGTAAATTTTGTCAGCATTTGCATCTGATTGCATAAAGCATCAGTTTCCTTTCAGAGACTGAAACACGCATTTGCAGTTTAGCAGCGGTGTCATATCCTCAGAAGGGATAAGGGATCTTGCCCACCACACACCCTCTCTTTGTTGCCAAAGCATTCATATTTCTGTTTTTTAGATTTCATACCATGTCTGTCCATCGTGCCCTAACCAACACCCACACTTTTTGTTTATGTTCAATTTTTTTTTTTAAATTAAGTGAATGAATTGGGTACCAAAGCAACTGGGAAGGTTAAAGGTGGCAGCATGATGCTGATAACATCACCCCTAGTGTGCCGTATGGTCAAGAAAATATCGGCCTAATACCATATTCCCAATATTCCTCAATGGGCATGTAACGGGATCCTTTACCCCCTTTTTTTTTTTAAATTTGAAAAGTGGGAATTTGAAATGGGATACAGTTTGTGCATATATGCTAGGTAGCTAAGAATGAAGATCAAACATAATGTCTAGGGAATACTACATATTTATAAGACAAATACAGTATCACCGGCAGCTGTGCTGTTCATTTTCTTGTGTGATGTAGTCATCAGTTGTTACAATTTTACATCAGCTACTGCTACAAATTACATCATGAAGTCAAACAAAGGAACATCAGTGATACTATCTTGTATCTGAATAGTCATTTGAGTGTGAATATTGAACATTGCATTGAAAAAAATAAAGATGTAATAGAACCACAATGCTTTGCTAGACCTACTGTATAAAATGTGACAAAGGAGTACTGCCAGAGTGTGTGTATGTATGTATGTTAGATGATAGTAGAGTGTATGTACGTAAAGTTGTTTATTTATTAGTGATGAAGACTTCTTTTCTTTGCTACCTTTCACAGTGTATCCAAACTTTGTATTTTGGCCTGTGTGTCATCAAGGATTTGACAGAGGATGAAAAGTCACCATCTGAGCATTCTAAGAGGTCAAGGCTGCAAAAATTCCGCGATTTTTTCCATGCTGTAATAGCTTTTCCAATGGGGCTGGTAAATAGACATCTGTAAAATTGACTTGCGTGTGTGTTTTTGTGGTTGATTGTTTAGCATTGCCACTAATGTGTGGGTGTAGTCTTTTAACTACACATAATATATATATAAACATTGGGGTTATTGAAAATAGGTAGCCTGTGTCTTAGGCAAAGGAAAAAGAAATGGCCTACATTACAGCCACAAAATAATTGTCTTTGAAAAATGAATCAAAACTAGAGAAAAGAAAGTGAAAACTAACTTGAATGCACAAAGTAATTTTTTAAAATGATATAAGCTATAAATGTAAATTGCTGTTGTCACTGTGGTAAAATCCAGAGAGAAATGCTGCGAGAACACAGTGGAAAACAAAGAATGATATTAAAAAGATGGAGCAGCTAATGGGACAAGAGCAGAAGGTAAAAATAAAAAACAGTAAAAGACATTGGAAGATTAAAAAATAAAAAAGATAAATAAATATAAACAGAAAGGTCTATGCATAATAGAATGTAAGTACGGTTGTAGTAAGCACTTGTTTTTCAAAGCAAAGTTACCAGATTCAAAACCTGATAGTTTCATGCTCCAGTCTGCTCATCTGTAAATGGGTACTTAATTCCACTCTTGGGTTAGGGAAAACAAAGGCAGCGAGGAAAGGAACTGGTAACCTTATCTCATAAAGGTGAGACCTATATAATGAAATCTCTCTAACATTTCACTCCCCTATGAAGAACTAAAAACAGCTGCAATTATCATTGTGGAAAACAAAGATTCTGCAAAAGACAAGATGATGTTCCTCACAGACTTCTCATCAGTCACCGCTGCCCTCAGTTAAATTCAATTCATTAGACAGCCTAGCAGAAGCACTAATAGAAACAAGCTATAGTTTAAACAAAGTAAAAGTACAGTAGATCTGTCCACAACAACAGTATAAATGGAAATGAGAAGACAGATAGACTTGCCAAAGAAGGAGGAAACAAAATTCAAATTGAAGACTGGGCAACAAGGATAAAATCAATAATCAAAAATAACTTGATATGAAGAGATAAAATCAATAATCAAAAATAACTTTACAGAAAAATTACATAGGGTAGGGAACACCCAGAGTCCGATACAGCAGAACCATACCGCTCTTTGCCAAGAAGAGATCATGTGATAATTTTCAGACTGAGAACTGGCCATTGCAGATTCAAATACCATCTGATCAACAGATTGAAAATTGGATAGACTGATATGTTTCCATGATGAGAAGACAAACAAACAGTAGAAGATGTTAACTCTGTGAGAGGAGCAAAGTGGCAACAAGGCCTTCTCCAACCCAGTTGAGGGAGAACGTATTGGTGATGATAGAATTCTGAGATGGACCACCATCTAATGAGAGATAGATGCTGTTGTTTGAGAGCAATCAAGGAAGAAGAAGATTCTCAAATGGTAATATCTTCTGTGGCACAACCTTTTAAAGAGTAATAATGAAATAAGTGAAAAAGTGGAAGTAAGGGGGAAATTATATGTTTAATATAACTAAATCCTCACATGACAACAGAACACCTGGGTCCTATCCTACATAATATTCAGTCTAGAACAACCTTTGCACCATTAAATCAAAACACATGATGACAAACTACTCACTTTACAATACAACATATATATATATAATGAGTGTTCAATTGGCAGCTTAACCCTCTGTGTACTATGGACCCCTTTCATTGTTCGGTGAAGGCTACGGGCCCCTTCTTTAAAAAAAAATGTACATAAAATCATAATCGCTCTAGTGGTCAGTCAAACGGCCACAGTGGTTCAAGTGCTGGCCTCTCGCAGCAAAAGTGCCAGGTGTCATCATGCACCAGTCTTCCCAGATGTAAGTAGGTACCAGACTCTACTCTTGAGTTAAGGAAGGAAAATACAGTGAGGAAGAGAGCTGGCCACCCCCACCTCTCAATGCTGGACCTAGTATAGTGAAGTCTTTAACACTTCTCTCCCCTATGACAGTATCTACTATGGGACTACCTTTTTATATATAGAATACCTGACTAGCAAGGCATTTAAATCAAGGATATTTACTAACACACAATTGCTGTTACTCATTGTGATGACACTGATGTATGATGGCAAAATGTTGGTATCAGTTCTTGAGCTGACAGTTAATTTTGACCATCGGAAAATGTGTTTGAAAGAAATTGACTTGCCATCAAGTAAATATGACATTAGAGAATATTCTTTCCAGAACTGATGCATGACTTAAACAAAATGTTGTTTATTTCAGTTTGTTGTGATGACATTCTGGATTCTCTATGCGGTGGATAGAGAATTGGTGTACCCAAAACGATTGGATACGATCATCCCACCATGGCTGAATCATATGCTCGTGAGTGTGTATTTCATCTTTGTCTGCTTTCTGAGATCACAAGAGTCTACTACAGTTGCAGTCTTTTTTGATTCTTCTGTGTTCTTGAATGTCTTTTTCATGTCTGTCTTCAAAATGGATGTTTAAAATAAAAGTGATTGAAATGGTGTGATACCTCTACACTGCAGGGTAGAAGAGGAATGACTATATAAGTAAGAAATGGTGTGGTACGGTCACCAGTGTAGAACTGATGACAAGAATCAGACAAGTGCTGGTGAAACTCCAGTTAAGAAGAAGATGCTGGAGATTTAAAGGACATACAGTGAGGAAACTTGTTGATAACATTATCAGGTAGGCCTTGTTCTGGAATCCCCAGGGTAAAAGAAGCAGAGGTAGACCAGACAAACAACATGGAGAAAACAACTGGAGACACAAGTGAAAATGATGAACAAGACATGGAAAAAACTTGAGCTGACGGCACGTGACAGGAGGACTTGACATGTGACAGGAGGACTTGACATGTGACAGGAGGACTTGACATGTGACAGGAAGACTTGACATGTGACAGGAGGACTTGACATGTGACAGGAGGACTTGACATGTGACAGGAAGACTTGACATGTGACAGGAAGACTTGACATGTGACAGGAGGACTTGACATGTGACAGGAGGACTTGACATGTGACAGGAAGACTTGACATGTGGCAGGAAGACTTGACATGTGATAGGAAGACTTGACATGTGACAGGAGGACTTGAGATGGGACAGGAGGACTTGACATGGGACAGGAAGACTTGACATGGGACAGGAGGACTTGACTTGTGACAGGAGGACTTGACATGTGACAGGAGGACTTGACATGTGACAGGAGGACTTGACATGTGACAGGAGGACTTGACATGTGACAGGAGGACTTGACATGTGTCAGGAAGACTTGACATGTGACAGGAAGACTTGACATGTGACAGGACAACTTGACATGTGACAGGACGACTTGACATGTGACAGGATGACTTGATATGTGACAGGACAACTTGACATGTGACAGGACGACTTGGCTTGTGACAGGGGGACTTGACATGTGACAGGAGGACTTGACATGTGACAGGAAGATTGACATGTGACAGGAAGACTTGACATGTGACAGGAGGACTTGACACATGACAGGAGGACTTGACACATGGCAGGAAGACTTGACATGTGTTTGTTGAAGGCCTGTGCTCCTAGGGGACTGAAGTGAAATGGATGAATAGTATGTCTTTAAAAGGTGGACACTTTGGCAGAATCAGCATATGTCAATGTTTTTTTTTTACAGCACACGACTGTCATGCCATTCCTCTTGCTGGATAAAGTATTGATTTATCATCATCATCCTAGGCGGCATATTGGTATTCTGGGTGCAGGTGGTGTAGCTTTAATTTATATAGCTTGGTAAGTAGTCGTCACTATCACCATCATTACTCTACAGTTTCCCATGGAGCATAGGCCTTCATCTGATTCATACCAAGTCCTCCTGTCCTGTCCTGTCCTGTCCTGTCCCATCAGCTCAAGGTCTTTCTATGTCTTCTTTATCCCTTTCATGTCTGTCTCCAGTTATCTTCTCCGTGTGTTTTTTTTATCTCCCTCTTCTTCTCTTGCCCAGGGGGTTCCAGAACAAGAACTGCCTTGTAATGCTATCAACAGGTTTTCCCAATATGTGTCCTATATATGTCAGCATCTTTATCTGACCTCTTGTTTCCCTGGTTCTTGTAATTAGTTCCACACTGAGGGAATATAATTAATGGACATTTTGTTTTCAGAACCATGGTCCTAATGATGTCATACTCCCCCTGGTCTCCTGGGTAGTGAGATCGGATGCCTAGCCTTTTCGGATAAGGGTGAAAAAATAGGAGGTCCCGTGTGCAAGTTGTACATGCTAAAAATCCCTCGGCAGTTGGAAATCATAAAGTATAGGTTATACGGTCACTGTCCTGGCAAAATTTAAAAATGAGAAATCTACCCACCACAAAAATATTTATAGAATGTGTTATTCCTATACACACACATTGGGATTCTCGCCGGTGTGATGGAGTTTGTGCACTGTGATGAGATCCTCCTCGTGTGATCTAAGAGAGGAGATCAGAGCACTGATGGAGTTGTCCGTGTGCAATGAGGATAGTCCTTAAAAACCAAACCAAACCGAAAGGCTGTAACTTCTTATTTGGGTTTGTAAGTAGCTGTCATCTGATTCACACCATTAGTTTGATGTGCTGTCCTTCATTAGCACAGGAATGTTGTACAGACACAAAATATGTATGACCAAGCTTGCACTGTATAGAACATATACATGTTGGATAGTTTTACAGATACTCATATGCCTTCATATGGATCAGAAATGGAGCCCAAATAGAAAAATTACGAAAGCGCAGATGTAAGAAAACAGGCATTTTTTTTTTCAGTTCCTAATGCAGAAAAAAGGTTAAGACAGAATATATGTGAACACTAAGGATTCATAGTTCATGATGGATGGAGACTAAATGATTCATGTCTGAACATTTAAAACTCATGTCTTATGTGCCAGGTGATTTTGGCAGCTTATTAACTTAGATCATAATAAAATCAGCAAAAAATGACTTTTGGTCAGTAATATTCTCATCAGTGCAACCCCTTTCTCTCTCTCTCTCTCTCTCTCTCTCTCTCTCTCTCTCTCTCTCTCCCTCTCTCTCTCTCTCTCTCTCTCTCTCTCTCTCTCTCTCTCTCTCTCTCTCTCTCTCTCTCTCTCTCTCTCTCTCTCTCTCTCTCTCTCTCTCTCTCTCTCTCTCTCTCTCTCTCTCTCTCTCTCCTCCCCCCCCCCCCCCCCCCCCCCAGCTATGCATCAGAAAATCTTGTTTGTACTGTCAGGGTAAGCTAAAATGGTGACCAGGCATGATTTTTACAGGCTAATGGTGCATTTAACTAATTGAACTAAAATTTGCATTTAACAATACCATTGTTTTTGTGTTGCTTAGTGCATGAAAAATGTGACAACTTATTGTTATTGTTAATCAGAATTGACCTCACTGCACTCCGGGCAAACCCATAGGTGCTCAGTCTCCCTCAGCAAATGTCGACCAGTATGAATGTTATTTTAAACTGTAGATCGCTGGTTGTACATAGGAGGATACATCCTCTCTCGCGTCCATTTCTGCTAGTCCCACGTTTGATGCCAAACTCCAACAGTCTCAGCCTTGTTGATTCATCCATTGCAATATCATTATCCAGCAGCCTATCATTAATTGCCCTTAGTATCTCTCCCTTATTCATGTCCAGTGTCCCCACTATGGGTGCTCTCGAGGCCAGTCTGTCAGCTCTTTCATTGCCTCATACCCCTGCATGACCAGGACAGTAGATCCACACCAGTTCTTCAAGACTTGAGAATTCTATTGATGTTTTCCATTCCTGCCGCAGCCATCTGATCTGAACTTTCCGAAGCATGGCTTGAGAGTCTGACAATATAACTGCCCTGGTTGATGGAGTTTCAGACAGCCACCTCAGTGCTGCAGTAACTGCCTCTACCTCCATTCTCATGCTGGAGGTTGTTGTCATGTAGGCTCCACTCTGTTCAGCGACGACCCTGCCCTTTATTCTCGCAGAGAAGCCCTATCCTGATTTCTCACCACGCACTACAGACCCATCAGTGTACACAATGGCGTCATCATCCCCAGCATGCTCACTTATCAGCTGATTAATCTCCAGCTCTGCTTTTCCATTGCCCCAAGATCTGCACTCTCTGCCAAGGCTAATGATGACCTGCTGGTAGTTTATCCTGTTCTCCACTGACTTACTTCACTCTTCCCCTCTGGATACATTTTCAACCCTGGTCACCTGACCAATCGTAGCCTCTGCCTGTGCAATCCATGACATCCCCCTCTTGATTCTTGCTCCTTTATTGTCAGCTATGTTCTCGTGTAGGGGGTGTCTTTTGTCGGTGGTTACCTGCATATAGGCTTTTGCCTGGGCCATCGCATATCTGGATCTAATCGACAGCAACCCGAGCATGTTTCTCATTGTCACAATGGGGGTATCACCCATACAGCTTATGAAACTGAAGCTAGCGACAACTTATGAACCTGAAGCTTGTGAATCAAAGAAGATACCACAAAATGATCACCAGGTCAAGTTGTTATAATCATTTGGAAGGTACAGTTAGAAACAGAAAACCTGGAGAGGAAATAGTAGAACTGGAAGCTAAAGCAGCCAGGACCTCATGAGCAGAGCTGAAAAAGACAGTCTAGAATAGAAATCCATGCTGAGCAACAATTACAGTTTCTTGTCCATGGAGAGTAGAAATAGATGATGATGATGCACAGCATGCCACACAAAAGAAAACATAAACATTATTAGCAGTTATGAAATCCAAGAATGAGTCTTGTGTGCAGTCTTTCTTGCTGTTTTCAGGTGCCTGGTGTGTTGTGTGTCTTATAGTTCTTATAATTTGCTGGCCATTGCCATTGTTTTGTCTACTTTTAAAAAATTGATGAGCAAATATTAAATATATTATAACAGATATATGCGCTACTTCTTTGTAATAATAATAGCAACAGAACAGCAGATGTTTGTGCAAAATAAATCTTTTTCAAGACATGGTACACATGAAAATGATGTGCGAGCAAGTGAGAGACCTCAGTAGCAGTAAACATTGCGCAGAGATGTACACAGAGAGCACATCCAATTGATGGACTGATGAAATGGATTAAACAATCAATAATGAATGTTATTTGTAAAAGAAGAAGAAGAAAATAATGTTAAAAAATGTTATGTGGTGGGAATTTCTGAAAATATAAAAGAAAAAAAAAAGCTTGAAAGAGTATAATAAGAGTGACAAATGGGGAAAAGAAATTTTTTTTTTTTTTAATATATAAATTAATAACGCAAAGTCATACTGAACATTCAACTGCTCTGGAAAAGGTAAACGATTTTCAAGCACAAGTTAGCTTCCATCATCGGCAGATCATTATCAGATAGGAGTTGCCTGAAATTGCTGTGGTTGTCATGAGTGTTCAGATAATTTGAATCAAAGTATCATCTCTGTTTTAGATGTGTAACATCCACTTCCTTCTGTTGTTTGAGATAGATATCATATTCACTCTTGCCTGTTTGTTTGGTTTTCATATACTTCACTTTCTTGTTTTGTTTGCCTTGGCAAAGCTACATCTTATTGAAACTTTTTTTGTGATGTTATGTTTATGGAATGTAGGCTTGCATACCTGTGATAAATTGTATATTGATTGTGTACTTTCCTCAGTTTGTAAATATTTAATTATGGGCCCCTTTGAAAAGTTATCACAAGGCATTTTAAAAGTGGTGAAATGGTACAAATAATGCCTGCTAAATATTTAAAATAATTAAGCATTATTGCATTAAACTTTGCTGCCAGATTAATTCTTCATTGTTGTTCACTGTCATATAATACCATCTATTTCTCAGTAAATTTAACTGAATACATGTTTTTTTCAAAACTTTTCATGAGACCAGTCAGACCAACCACAAATGTCATAACAGCAAGTATTGCATTACTAGAAAAAGAAAAATGTTGCAGTCATTAAAATTCAATCTGTTTTATAAGTCAGCACCTAATTTTGCTTTCAGGATCCTTTTCATCGCATATTATGACAACTTCTGGGTTTACCCTATTCTAGAAGTGCTGCAGGCCAGCGAGCGTGCCATTTTCATATTTGTGTGCTTCATGTTCTTTGCATCCATCTACATCCTTGGAGAGTCTATCACAACATTTTTGTGGCGTAAGTATTTTATGGTTTCTGCCTTGGTGACTCAGCTTGGCATTTACAGACAACAAAATAAACCAGTCCCTTCTTACTTCTGTAGTACATGAGCATTACCAACTGTTTGCTATAAGTATCTCACATGGTGCCTGACCAGAGATCAAGAAAGGAAAATCACATCAAATGAGTTGAAATGTTTTAGGAGAACCTTTCATGTTACCCAGGAAAGACAGAATGAATAATGATGACATCAGAAAAATTGTAGAAACTACATCCTGAATGAATATATAGTGAGAGAAATTTAAGTGATTTAGCCATCTCATGAGAATGGAACCTGAACAGTTGCCACTACATGACTATAAAAGTGGAAGATTTGGTTTTACGGCACGAGGAAGATCAAGAGGCAGATGGATAGAGAACATTACAGAAATCCTATAGCAACATTAGTTCCCACCAGCCAGAGTGACACACTTGGCTTAACACATTAACTACCGAATTGAAAAACACACTGTGGCCGAATTAAATTTTTTTTTTTCCATTTTCATCCTGTAGGTGTTTGCACAAAGTAGGCTGTAGTTTTCGTAATTGTTTACAGATTTTTATGAATTACACGTCATTTTAAAGATAAATGAATGTACTATTACAATAAATACCGGTTGTAACTCTAGTAGAGGTTTTTGCTATTTCACGGCCCTCCGATGGACCAGGACTTGCAATATCTTCACACTTATAACTGCTTGCGCCCCATCTCTATCAAAATCACAATTTCAATCAATGTGCACACTGTTTTCGCTCTATTTCTTGTCGCTAGATCTATCAGTCAATTGTTGAACCAAGTTTCTATCCTATTCAGCCGTTAGACGAGATGTACACGCATTTTTTGTAGTCCTATCACTAGTTGCCACGGTAAACAGTTTTACACGGTTTGGTAACTAACCTAAAACGCTGAAAAATATGAACATAATATCAATTTTCCAGTGTTCTACAACAACCATGCTTTGAGAATTTAATTTCCGGTGGCAACTTAAAATCTCGAACCAGATCAGAGAGTGTTTCAGTACATTTTTCATTCGTTTTATTACTAAAATTAGATTAGCGCTCTGAGCAGCTTGCGGTCCAAATGTGATTATTTTGCGAGCCGCTGACAGCGGCTTGCGGTAGTTAATGTGTTAAGATAAAAAACTTCAACTTCCCACAATGCCCCATGGCAAAAATTGACTGAAGAAGTAAGAAAGATTGTATTCTGAACTGACATTTAGTTGTGAACTCCATTTGTAGCAGATGTTCAGTGACAGCATGGGGCTGTTAGATCCAGGCACATGACAGATTAACCCCCTCAATGGTAGCATCATTGAGTGCAACATGTGAAATTATATGATGCATACACATGTACTGTAGGGAGTCAGTCATGGCTTGCTACAGTACGTTTTTGTAATCCGTCCTTTAGTCATGAAGTTTGTTTACAGAATGACTAATAATAGTATCTCATTAATTTCTGTGGTATGCAATAACTTCCATACTGAACTTTGTAAAATTCTTGCCAGCATGTGGTTAAATATGTGTGGGTGCTACACAGTGTCCATTTGTGGGTCTGTGAGACATGCTGATGAAATGATACTACCAGCGGCAATGGAAACTGTGGTTCCAGAATGATATACCCATTTATTACGGACTTCACTCTGACTTTATTTCATTCAGCTATGAAATTTTTCAGAAAATTGTATTTGTTAACATTATAAATAAATGATTATGTCTCTGTCATTGATAAGTCATAGCTCACTGTATAAAACAAATTGCTACAGCAATCACTGACAAGAGCGCAGAGTCTTTGACACAGGTTTCCTGAAAGTGGGACTAGTTGAAGTAGTGCTTCCATGCTCTGTAAGGAGTAAAAAAAATGGAAATGAAGTCATAAGTTAACAATTTACTTGCTCCTCTGGTTCTGTATTGTCAGCTATGGCTCTGTACTGTTTATAGTCCAGTCAGGTGCTGTGTCTTGAGACACAGGTGATTATGTCCTTCCACCGATTTCGATATTTGATGCTGTCCATCTGTTGTGTAGTTGATCTCTTTTCATGCTTCAAGGTTTACAGGTGGTGGATAGTGAACATCCTTTCAGATATAGTGGATAGCTGCTGAATAGAGTTAACTCAAATTTGCAGCCATAGACCATCTGCCAGCAGTTGCAGAAAGTAAGATGTAATAGCAGATGGGGCCCCTACCACTAAAGTGGGAATTATTTTTTGCTTGCAATCTTGCTATTATGATTGTGAGTGTTACTGTTTCCCACTCTTTCACTGTCTTATTTGTTTCTGATGACATAATGGCAGACCCCTGTGTGTGTGTGCATTATCTTCACGTTCTTATCAAATAATGCTTTCTCCAGTATTCTGTGTCCTGCTGCATTCCATCTGCTCCCAGCTAGTCTCAGTAGTTTTATATTGTGACATCTTTCTTATTTCCTTGGCTACTTGGACTATTTTTTGGCCATTTCATTCAGCATTCTAACATTCCACATAGCTATTCCATATTTGACCCTTATCAACAGAAGGTTAGCTGGCTATCAGACAAACCTGTTTACAGTTACTTGAGTTTACCTGTTTGAGTGAAACTTTATTGCCCAAGCATTTCATTTCCAGTGTGAAACTGATGACAAGATCACCAGTGTGAAACTGATGACAAGATCACTAGTGTGAAACTGATGACAAGATCACCAGTGTGAAACTGATGACAAAATCACCAGTGTGAAGCTGATAACAAGATCACCAGTGTGAAACTGATGACAAGATCACTGGTGTGAAACTGATGACAAGATCACCAGTGTGAAACTGATGACAAGATCACTAGTGTGAAACAGATGACAAGATCACCAGTGTGAAACTCATGACAAGATCACCAGTGTGAAGCTGATAACAAGATCACCAGTGTGAAACTGATGACAAGATCACTAGTGTGAAACTGATGACAAGATCACCAGTGTGAAACTGATAACAAGATCACCAGTGTGAAACTGATGACAAGATCACTAGTGTGAAACTGATGACAATATCACCAGTGTGAAACTGATGACAAGATCACCAGTGTGAAACTCATGACAATATCACTAGTGTGAAACTAATGACAAGATCACCAGTGTGAAACTGATGACAAGATCACTAGTGTGAAACTGATGACAAAATCACCAGTGTGAAACTGATGACAAGATCACTAGTGTGAAACTGATGACAAGATCACCAGTGTGAAACTCATGACAAGATCACCAGTGTGAAGCTGATAACAAGATCACCAGTGTGAAACTGATGACAAGATCACTAGTGTGAAACTGATGACAAGATCACCAGTGTGAAGCTGATAACAAGATCACCAGTGTGAAACTGATGACAAGATCACTAGTGTGAAACTGATGACAATATCACCAGTGTGAAACTGATGACAAGATCACTAGTGTGAAACTGATGACAAAATCACCAGTGTGAAACTGATGACACGATCACTAGTGTGAGGTTGATGACAAGATCACCAGTGTGAAACTCATGACAAAATCACCAGACAAGTGTCAGTAGAACATGAGGTTAGAAGAAGACAGTAGCATTGGATAGGACACACATTGAGGGAACCTACATTACCAGGCAGTTCTGGATAGGACACACATTGAGGGAACCTACATTACCAGGCAGTTCTGGATAGGACACACATTGAGGGAACCTACATTACCAGGCAGTTCTGGAAAGGACACACATTGAGGGAACCTACATTACCAGGCAGTTCTTATTCTCAGATCCCCAGTGCAAGAGATGGAAACTGGAGTCAGACAAGAAAGGAATAAAGAAAATACAGAAAGATCTTAAATGGATGGCACAGGACATGAATGCTTGGCTTGAATTAGTTGAAGGCAAGTACACCTCAGGATGGTAAAAGGTAATGAATGATTGAATATATTTCTTTCATTTCCTGCAGTTTTTGATAATCTTTTTAATCTTTCATTTCTCTCTCTAATAGGTAAAGATGTTAACAAGCGATCCAAGACCAAATAAAGTTAAATTATTAAGACAGCTGTCTTGTGCGGCCGACATCACACAAGCTTTTGATTGTCATAAAAGTATCAATAATCACTAACTGTGCTTTTCAATTTATTTATATACCAGAATAACTTACCTTTATTTAACTGTGACATTTGTAAGTTAATTACAGTGTTTGTTACAATGGAGCATGAATAATGCTTGATGAATTGAACAAAACATGCGAAAATGTTATAATCCTGTTATTTTAAATCAGAAATTGTTTTTTTATAGTAAATTTACTGGTCCCTTGTGACCATACACTATACAAGCAGTTTGATAATTATTGTACAGATTATAGTACTTGTCTGAGAATGACATACTTATTTCAAATGTTAAGCTGACCTGTAGAAAATACTGAACAACAATAGTATTCCTTGCTGGAGCTAAATGGCATCATTATTGTTATTGTAGGTTATTTATATCTATAAGGAACAGTCTATATCTATAAGGAACAGTCTATATCTATAAGGAACAGTCTATATCTATAAGGAACAGTCTATATCTATAAGGAACAGTCTATATCTATAAGGAACAGTCTATATCTATAAGGAACAGTCTATATCTATAAGGAACAGTCTATATCTATAAGGAACAGTCTATATCTATAAGGAACAGTCTATATCTATAAGGAACAGTCTATATCTATAAGGAACAGTCTATATCTATAAGGAACAGTCTATATCTATAAGGAACAGTCTATATCTATAAGGAACAGTCTATATCTATAAGGAACAGTCTATATCTATAAGGAACAGTCTATATCTATAAGGAACAGTCTATATCTATAAGGAACAGTCTATATCTATAAGGAACAGTCTATATCTATAAGGAACAGTATATCTATAAGGAACAGTCTATATCTATAAGGAACAGTCTATATCTATAAGGAACAGTCTATCTATAAGGAACATCTATATCTATAAGGAACAGTCTATATCTATAAGGAACAGTCTATATCTATAAGGAACAGTCTATCTATATCTATAAGGAACAGTCTATATCTATAAGGAACAGTCTATATCTATAAGGAACAGTCTATAATCTATAAGGAACAGTCTATATCTATAAGGAACAGTCTATAATCTATAAGGAACAGTCTATATCTATAAGGAACAGTCTATATCTATAAGGAACAGTCTATATCTATAAGGAACAGTCTATATCTATAAGGAACAGTCTATATCTATAAGGAACAGTCTATATCTATAAGGAACAGTCTATATCTATAAGGAACAGTCTATATCTATAAGGAAAACTATATCTATAAGGAACAGTCTATATCTATAAGGAACAGTCTATATCTATAAGGAACAGTCTATATCTATAAGGAACAGTCTATATCTATAAGGAACAGTCTATATCTATAAGGAACAGTCTATATCTATAAGGAACAGTCTATATCTATAAGGAACAGTCTATATCTATAAGGAACAGTCTATATCTATAAGGAACAGTCTATATCTATAAGGAACAGTCTATATCTATAAGGAACAGTCTATATCTATAAGGAACAGTCTATATCTATCAGGAACAGTCTATATCTATCAGGAACAGTCTATATCTATCAGGAACAGTCTATATCTATCAGGAACAGTCTATATCTATCAGGAACAGTCTATATCTATAAGGAACAGTCTATATCTATAAGGAACAGTCTATATCTATAAGGAACAGTCTATATCTATAAGGAACAGTCTATATCTATCAGGAACAGTCTATATCTATCAGGAACAGTCTATATCTATAAGGAACAGTCTATATCTATAAGGAACAGTCTATATCTATAAGGAACAGTCTATATCTATAAGGAACAGTCTATATCTATAAGGAACAGTCTATATCTATAAGGAACAGTCTATATCTATAAGGAACAGTCTATATCTATAAGGAACAGTCTATATCTATAAGGAACAGTCTATATCTATAAGGAACAGTCTATATCTATAAGGAACAGTCTATATCTATAAGGAACAGTCTATATCTATCAGGAACAGTCTATATCTATCAGGAACAGTCTATATCTATCAGGAACAGTCTATATCTATCAGGAACAGTCTATATCTATCAGGAACAGTCTATATCTATCAGGAACAGTCTATATCTATCAGGAACAGTCTATATCTATCAGGAACAGTCTATATCTATCAGGAACAGTCTATATCTATCAGGAACAGTCTATATCTATCAGGAACAGTCTATATCTATCAGGAACAGTCTATATCTATCAGGAACAGTCTACATCTATCAGGAACAGTCTACATCTATAAGGAACAGTCTACATCTATAAGGAACAGTCTACATCTATAAGGAACAGTCTACATCTATAAGGAACAGTCTACATCTATAAGGAACAGTCTACATCTATAAGGAACAGTCTACATCTATAAGGAACAGTCTACATCTATAAGGAACAGTCTACATCTATAAGGAACAGTCTACATCTATAAGGAACAGTCTACATCTATAAGGAACAGTCTACATCTATAAGGAACAGTCTACATCTATAAGGAACAGTCTACATCTATAAGGAACAGTCTACATCTATAAGGAACAGTCTACATCTATAAGGAACAGTCTACATCTATAAGGAACAGTCTATATCTATAAGGAACAGTCTATATCTATAAGGAACAGTCTATATCTATAAGGAACAGTCTATATCTATAAGGAACAGTCTATATCTATAAGAAACAGTCTATATCTATAAGGAACAGTCTATATCTATAAGGAACAGTCTATATCTATAAGGAACAGTCTATATCTATAAGGAACAGTCTATATCTATAAGAAACAGTCTATATCTATAAGGAACAGTCTATATCTATTAGAAACAGTCTAAACTAAAGCTAGCCTCATAAGATCTTATCTGGGGGAATGCTTAGAATAGCATAGACACACAAGCTATTAAGACTTTCAGCAAAAACATTAGCTGTGAAAAGAAACGGCATGGTATATTCTGGATGTGTAATCAAAGAAGGTTAAGAGAAACCTTGTTGGAGAAGATGATCAAGGGCTAATGGGGTGAAGGATGGTTGAGGAGGACATTTTTTTGTGTACTCTGAAGATAGTTGGGATTACTGTATCATTAATTATTTTTATTTTTTCAAAGAAGGAAAAAAAGAGGGAGGGAATAGGTGATCTATGTCCTGAAAGAGGGGGAGGGAATAGGTGATCTATGTCCTGAAAGACCAGGGGG
This sequence comes from Oreohelix idahoensis, assembly GCA_024509875.1. NCBI lineage: Eukaryota > Metazoa > Mollusca > Gastropoda > Stylommatophora > Oreohelicidae > Oreohelix > Oreohelix idahoensis. Next base: position 47,689 of record JAMPIV010001177.1, read on the forward strand.
ATAGGTGATCTGTGTCCTGAAAGAAGGAAGGGAATAGGTGATCTATGTCCTGAAAGACCGGGGGGGGGGGGGGGTCTATGTCCTGAAAGAGGGGGGAATAGGTGATCTATGTTCTGAAAAATGGGGGGGGGAATAGGTGATCTGTGTCCTGAAAGAAGGGGGGGGGGGAGAGAATAGGTGATCTATGTCCTGAAAGAGGGGAGGGAATAGGTGATCTATGTCCTGATGGGGGGGGGGGATAGGTGATCTATGTCCTTAAAGATGGGGAGGGAATAGGTGATCTATGTCCTGAAAGGGGGGGGGGGGGGATATGTGATCTATGTCCTGAAAGACCGGGGGGGGGGGGGAATATGGCCCACAATAAAACAAAATTGGTGGCAAGCAACATTTACAGCCCTATGCTCCTTAGGGAATAGAAAGAACTGTCGGTGATGATCTCTAAACTGGTATTGCTGTTAGTACGTATATTGCTGTCATTACATATATTGATGTCAGTACGTATATTGCTGTCAGTACGTATATTGCATTCTGTTGCGGGTCTTTTGTAGAATAATAATAGTTTGAGTAAATTTAATATTACTCTGGCCAAAGTCACATAGGGGATGTCTAGCAGACCACGCACACAGTAAAACCACTCCACATCTTCATATTAACGTAAAGCAGCCTGGACAAGCTCCATAGATCCATTCGTGCAATGCATATACAGTAGCTTATGGCGTCAACTCTACAGTCTTTAGTATCGAACTGTAACGTCTGCTAGTAGAACCATGTCGGAGACATTTTCATGCATTTTATTAAAAGTCAAACACTCACGGTATGCAGATACAGCATCAGTCCTTACAGAAATAAACTAGCCTCGCCTCACGGCGTTGTATGGGCGAGCTAGTGATGGTACATAGTAGGAATAGGTCTTGAAACATTATCATATTCAGGAGCTCATAAATACACGTCCATCTGCCACGAAAGACACACACTGAAGACCCAGAAAGATTGCTGACAGCAACCGTAGACTTTTGCTACTAGGCCCAAAAGGCAATGACGTACTTCCTGTAACCAAGGGCACCGGTCATCAACAAAGATGTCAACTAGTCGAGCCGTATTGATATCGACATATATGTTATGAATTTTACTCATAACACTGTCAGTACATATATTGCTGTCAGTACGTATATTGCTGTCAGTAAGTATATTGCTGTCAGTACATATATTGCTGTCAGTAAGTATACTGCTGTCAGTAAGCATATTGCTGTCGGTACGTATATTGCTGTCAGTAAGTATATTGCTGTCAGTACATATATTGCTGTTAGTATATTACTGTGTGACAGCCTATTGCACATAGATTCGTGTATGAAAACCGATGATGTGCTTCAGTGTTTAACATTTTCATTAATAGAAACTGATGTTTAACAGCACTGTACATGGGCTAGTTGCTTGATAAATGGCTTCAAAATAAAATTTGTATCCTTCTCATAAGCTATAACTGCCATTACTAGACCTTGTCACTCAACAGCTATAATCAATATACAGCAAATCTGTATAAAAAATGTGTACTTCTGTTTGGAAAAGCAGAAGTTAAAAAAAATTGGACTTTTTAACAGAATATAAAAAAATCAAATTATCTATGATGTCATCTGCTCAAATTTTGAAATGAACCTTTCCATTGGCCAAAGCATACACATCACGGCAAGGGCAAGAGAGACAGGAGAACAGCTGATAGTGATACAGCTTCTCTAGCACCACTATCATCATAGAATGTTTACAAAAATACATTTTTTTTTTTTTTTCTAACCAGCGGCACTCGAGCTTTCCAGCTCTTTTGGCCCAATGACATGTCATTGCGAGGCTGGGGGGTCAGTAAACTTTCCTTCTAACCCGGTCAGGAGCTTCGCTCCTTCCCATCCACACGGGATTTATGTGCAGGAGCCGTTCAGGTTATTCAGTCAAATTTCCGGTCTTAAACATTCCTTCAAACGCTGATGCCCGGGTTTGAACCATGAAAACCTGGTCACCAGTACAACGCCGTAGCCATTACACCAGCGCGGCTTCCAACAAAAATACATAAAAAATATGAAAATAAGAATTCTTAAAAAAATCTGTAGTAAGATTATTTATCAAAAAATTTCATCATTCTATAGATAAATAATTTTTTTTATTATTCAGAAAAACAAGCAAATACTAAGCCAGTCAGTAGTGGCTGTTTGATTGCATGCCAATAACTAGTACAGATGACGTTATGAATCTTTATTAAAGCTTTAGAATATCATATCTGACTTAATGTTAAGAAGTTTCACTGAGATCATCATATTGTTTCATTTAAAAAAAGTTATTTCATACTTACTTTGAACTATATATATATATATATATATATATATATATATATATATATATATATATATATATATATATATATATATATATATATATATATATATATATATATATATATATATATATATATATATACACACACAGTATTTTTCGCTATAACATACAATCAAATCACAGAAGACAAATAAACCAGAGAAATGACTCTGACATCGAAAGTTGGCAAAGTTACTTGCGCAACCCAGAATCTAGGGGACAGAATTGACCTTAAACATATTTTGACATAGGTCAGGTCCACCAGTGAGCATAACCAACATGAATGTCAAAAGGGTTAATATTCCTTCATAGCTGATCATAATGCAAGTCATGAGACCCTACCCTGTATGCATGGTGTCAAAGTTTAGTAAGACCATAAAATGTTCATTGTTTGACATCCCGAAATGTAGGGAGTGCAAATTTTTCTCAGACTATGCTACATTCAAGAATAGCAAAGAAAAATATAGGTTATAAAATTTACCTGTCTTTTAATGAACCACCATAATTAACAAGAAGTTACAGGAGGAGCTTTATAATTATTAGCAACATGTACAAGGGAAATCACTCTAATCATTAGCAACCTGTATCCAGTATATACACCGTATATCAACAAGAAACTTTCCTAATGTACACTTTTGTAACTGTACTTTATTGAGCGATGCTAATGGCAGCATATAGTCTGACAGCTGTAACATTTATAGGAGGCTTTCAGTCAGAGAGAAGGTATGCAGTAGAGAAATAACTTAATGAAGCAATAATTAAGGGAATGTTTGGTACAGGGCATGGGGACATGACCGTTTCATGGGTTTATCAGAAAATTAGAGAAGTCAGAACTTAATTTTTGGATGCAACAAGGAAATCACCCGTAGGGAGTAATGAGAAACTGGGGCATGCTATGACATAAACAGAAGAAATTAAAAGAATGTTATATAGGAGTGAAGTCGCTTCCTATCACTACTTTCTGGGGTCTACTACCCCCCAATGTGCCAGGTCTACATGAGAGGGGTGTTACACCACAGGGTACTGGTCTAGAAAGCGGGCCCCAGACTTTTTCCGAAACGAAACACAATTTACGAAATGGTAAACGAAATATGTATCGTATGAGGGGGAGATAACCCAACCGTCTTGCCGTTGTTTTGCAAAGGGGGAGATAACTGTGCATACTTAGTGATACTCGGTGATTGTTGATTGTTAACTTTGATAGATATTCAGACCCTGAAAAGGACCGTAGCTGGCAGCCGTAGCTGGCATAAAAATGCAATGTCTATTCTGGAGGCCAGTAAAGTGAAATGTCCTCAAGGATAGCTTCAAATACATTTCTAGTTGTAGGTACTCTCGACCTCCACATAAACTCGGCTAGGTAGGTTTTCAGATGTTGTCTATCTGTACCTCAATGTTTTTTATTTCTCCACTTAGCGCTGCCCCACATTCTTTCCACTGTTTGCGTGTGTACTCCCGTGTCTGGATCAATAAAATTGTATCTGTGGTTGACTTGAAAATGAGAAAATCCAGATGCCTCGATGTCAGCGCTTCTGTACCCTCTCCATGAGTCAGAATAGATGGTTGAACCTTCCTTGATATGTTCAACTATTGCTTTTAAGAGAGTTGCTGCGCTCCTATCTGGGATTGGCACCAAGAAGACTTCACTTGTTTCGCGACACACTCCTCCAAAAATCCATTGTTGCGGTAGGATTCTTCCAGTGTTGTTTTTCCGTTTCGAAAATAAAACTCTCATCGATTTCAACAATGTGACCCTCACCTCCAATCTGACAATGTTGCACTTTTGAAAGAGAAAAGACGCATACTTCACGTAAGAACGCATTCATTTCATGGCCAAGAGTACAAATTCTTTCAGCCGGCAATATGCCACGCGCCTGTAAAAATTTGACAGCGTCATTTTCAGTGCGTGGCAAGATCGATAAATTGAACTCCATGTTGATACAAAGGCGGTCGGATCGTCGAATGGGCGGTTGATAAAAAAATCGGATCGTCGAAGGGGGGAGATAATCAATATATGTAAAATGTGATTAAAAGTCCAAAAGTCGGATCGGGAGTTGTTAAATAAAAAGTCGGATTCGCGTTTTCAAAAACCTGAACTTCCGGGGCCCGCTTTCTAGACCAGTACCCACCACAGTTATCACATTGATGTATACAACCATAATCTCTCAAACAGCAGTCTATCTCATCAGTGCTTTTTATTCCCTTGAGGACCATTGATCACTCAGTTCTGTCAGATCTCTCTTCATGTGTTCCCTCTTCACTTTTGTCATATTATCACAATGTTATTTGGCGTCACTTCTTATTCCATGTAGGTTCTATGTCAGTCCCTGATGGCTTACACTAGAGGCCAGTTGTCACATTGTGTGTCCAGTCCACTTCCACATGCTTGTTCACTTGGTGAGTAAGCTCACATTTGGGTCTGTCCTGTAAGTCTTCACTTTATCTTGCTGCACTACCAGTCTTCATAATCACTCATAACATCAGTTTTTTTTAGTTATCTACAGTATTATGCATTTTTATAGTCATGCTGCAAACGTTTTGAAGTAGGTGCAGCAGTTATACATACCAACTGCTGCCTTTATTAATTCTCTAAATGTCTGCACCAGCTTCAGCTATGTATTTCATTTTATAAAGCTTCAGAATAATTACTTCTTAAAACTATCTATCCTCTGTATAGTTAATACATTTGTTCATTATTATACACTATTGTTGGAAGTACTTACTGAAAATTATTAGTACAGAGAGTCCTCGATATACGTCATTTTGCATATCAGTCGATATATAAACTTGATATACATCGTAAATATTGGCACTTATGTCGTTTGAACTGGAACGTACTTGTATATCTCTTGAGTCTTCTCTTTCTCCTTCTGTATTTAAATTCATAATTACATACTGTATATAAAATTTAAAACACTCAACCTCAACAACTAGTCACAGAAGCAGTAGGAACTTCAGCTACAGTTGCAACAACTTCCAAGTGCTGAGGAGGAGCAATTGTTATAGGAAGAATAATTGTTTTAAAATTTATTTTTATATTTTATCAATGATTTCATTGTGTATTTTAATTATTATTTAGCAATTACAATACATTATACTGTATTACAGTTTAGTGTACAATAAAATAAGTATTTCCTATTCATTTGCCGATACACTTCCATATAAATTCAAATATTTTAGTTGGTCTGGAACGTATCTCCCACATAATACATTAGTTCAATGGAAATCGATGTCCAATGTATGTCATGCTTTTTAGGAACATAACTACAACATATATTGAGGACCCCCTGTATGTCACTTTTACTGTAAACTGCATTTATTTGATACAGTTTTGATTTTACATCATGGAGACATGAGCAGTAAGACATGTTAAGTTATTCGAATCAGCGCTGAAGCGTAACCAGCATATGAATATACAATATTTTTATTCATGAAATAAAATTATAATTTATGAATTACTTATCAGTTTATATACTCTGCTAAATATTTATAAAAAGTTACAACTTCTTTAAAAAAAGTTATCATCTTTTTAAAATTGTGCTTATATTCTCATTACACCTTTTTTTTTTTTCTGTAACAAGCTAAGATGTATTGGCTTTAAATGGATGCTTTGTAAAAAGGCATATCCTTTTTTTAAATCCAAAGTTGTATGCTAAGCTATTTTCTGATTAAGAATGTTGTTGAACACAATCATTCTTTGTGGTCAAACAGTATGACACTACCTTTTATTTTGATAAATTTTCAGAATAAGGGATCCCGTTACATGCCCATTGAGGCATATTGGCAATATGGTGTTAGGCCCACGTTTTCTTGACCATCGGGCACACTAGGGGTGTTGTGGTCAGCATCATTTTTCATAATAAAATGCTTAATAAAGTTTTGTAATAAATTGTTCGAAGAAAGAAGACATCAGATTAAGCTGGGAGAACAGGTCCTGAAGCAGGTCGACCACTTTAAATATCTCGGAGCTATTATAGACCGAAAGGGAGGCATCAAAGAAGAGTTGGCCACTCGAAAAGCAGCAGCTGGGAGACTTTTTCAGGCCATAAATCGAGGATTCCTCAGCAAGAGAGAGGTTGGTAAGAAAACGAAGATGGCTGTATACCGCTCCACCTATGTCCCAGTCTTGACATATGGATGCGAGTCATGGGCAATGACTACAACCCATAAAAGCCAGATCCAAACCTCAGAAATGAGGTATCTGAGGAAGGTGGTTGAAGTAACAAGAAGAGACATGGTCCGCAACCAGACGATATGTCAAGGCCTAAAATCCCACCACCTGCAGACCCAAGTAGAACAGTCCCAACTAAGATGGTTTGGCCATGTCTGCAGAATGGGAGATCGGCTACCACGACAAGCATGGGAAACAAAGAGCCAGGGATCCAGACCCCCAGGATGACCCAGAGTCAGCTGGGAGGACAACATTAGACAATCTTTGAAGGACCAAGGACTAGAATGGAATCAGGCCAGGAGGAAGACAGCCGATAGGATAGTCTGGCGCTCTCTCTTCCAAACCTCTACACCTCACGGTACAAGGGGAACGACTAAGTAAGTAATAAATTGTTCTTTTTTCCTTCATCCCATAACCAACTCCCTTTCTCAGTATTTTCACCCTGGTCTCCTGGGACGGTCCCTTGAAGTGTAGTATTAGATTGTCCATTATATCTTGACACATGACCATACCATTGAAGTTTGCATGTATTTACGATAGTTAAGCACATCTTTATATGGCCCCATAGTCTGTTTTATGATGCGACATTATCCATGTATTATATGCCATGATCTTTCTGAAGCATTTTGCTTCCGTTACTTGTATTTTTTTAGTTCTAGCTCAGTTGTTGTTGTTGTTGTTGTTGTTGTTGTTTAACTAGGGCTGCTGAGCTTCTCGCTCTTTAGCAGCCAATATCAAGTTGAAGACTCCTTGGCATCATCTACACTGTAGATCTAGGTTTTTTCTGTGGCTTTTCTGCCATTCCAAAACCTGTGGAGTTGAAGTCATGAGCTCTAGTTTCTCCAGCTTGGCTTGCATTTAAAGGATCGTCACATCTAGTCCCAAGCTAGGAGCAAAAAGTGCATGGCATACTGTTCATTCCCCGCCATCCAAGGGGGCTCTCCGTTGTGACCTATGAAAATGTCTGGCATTATTTTCTCTACGATTGTGTTGAACAAGGTGCGTGATGCCAGGCAGGCTTGTTGCAACCTGACTATGTTATGGAACCATTCTCTTTTCTTTTTCTCAATTTGTAAGATCTGCGCTTGTGGTATTTGAGTATAGATTTTCAGTTGTTTGGATCCGATTATTTCCCATATACACAATATTGTTTTGTAATAGTCCATCCTGCCACACATAATCAAACAACTTAAAATATCAAAAAATACGTGATAAATGTTTTGTTAGTTTCATGACATTTGTCACATGTCATTTGTTGGTTAAAGAATTATTACGTGGTGCTTTCCTCACTGTCATCATCCTTCAGCTGCCCATGGAGCATAGGCCTTCAACAAACGTATGTCAAGTCTTTCTGTCCCATGCCACAATGTCAAGTCTTTCTGTCCTATGCCACAATGTCAAGTCTTTCTGTCCCATGCCACTATGTCAAGTCTTTCTGCCCCATGTCACAATGTCAAGTCTTTCGGTCCCATGTCACAATGTCAAGTCTTTCTGTCCCATGCCACAATGTCAAGTCTTTCTGTCCCATGCCACAATGTCAAGTCTTTCTGTCCCATGCCACAATGTCAAGTCTTTCTGTCCCATGTCACAATGTCAAGTCTTTCTGTCCCGTGCCACAATGTCAAGTCTTTCTGTCCCATGCCACACTGTCAAGGTCTTTCAATGTCTTCATTCCCTTCATGTGTCTCCAGTTCTCTGCTTCATTTGTTTCTTGGTCTCCCTCTACCCAGGGCTGGATTATCCGTTAGGCTAAGTAGGCTGGAGCTCTTCGGGGCCCGTGCAAAAGTTTAAAAAATGCATAGATTTATATACAAAAAGAAAATGTTTGCACGTTGCTCTCACATTCATAACATTCTAAAAAGACAAGTAAAAAAAACAAATATCTTAAAAGACATAATGGTGCATGAACTATTTGCTACACTAATAAACATTAATAAAAAAATAATTACTAATAAAAAAGGTAAGCAATGCCAACAAACTAACATACCAGTCTATTAACAATACTACTATATACCATCAACATGCCAACAAACTAACATACCAGTCTATTAACAATACTACTATATACCATCAACATGCCAACAAACTAACATACCAGTCTATTAACAATACTACTATATACCATCAACATGCCAACAAACTAACATACCAGTCTATTAACAATACTACTATATACCATCAACATGCCAACAAACTAACATACCAGTCTATTAACAATACTACTATATACCATCAACATGCCAACAAACTAACATACCAGTCTATTAACAATACTACTATATACCATCAACATGCCAACAATACTACTATATACCATCAACATGCCAACAAACTAACATACCAGTCTATTAACAATACTACTATATACCATCAACATGCCAACAAACTAACATACCAGTCTATTAACAATACTACTATATACCATCAACATGCCAACAATACTACTATATACCATCAACATGCCAACAAACTAACATACCAGTCTATTAACAATACTACTATATACCATCAACATGCCAACAATACTACTATATACCATCAACATGCCAATAAACTAACATACCAGTCTATTAACAATACTACTATATACCATCAACATGCCAACAAACTAACATACCAGTCTATTAACAATACTACTATATACCATCAACATGCCAACAAACTACCATCAACATGCCAACAAACTAACATACCAGTCTATTAACAATACTACTATATACCATCAACATGCCAACAAACTAACATACCAGTCTATTAACAATACTACTATATACCATCAACATGCCAACAATACTACTATATACCACGAACAATACTACTATATACCATCAACATGCCAACAAACTAACATACCAGTCTATTAACAATACTACTATATACCATCAACATGCCAACAATACTACTATATACCATCAACATGCCAATAAACTAACATACCAGTCTATTAACAATACTACTATATACCATCAACATGCCAACAAACTAACATACCAGTCTATTAACAATACTACTATATACCATCAACATGCCAACAATACTACTATATACCATCAACATGCCAACAAACTAACATACCAGTCTATTATCAATACTACTATATACCATCAACATGCCAACAAACTAACATACCAGTCTATTAACAATACTACTATATACCATCAACATGCCAACAATACTACTATATACCATCAACATGCCAACAAACTAACATACCAGTCTATTAACAATACTACTATATACCATCAACATGCCAACAAACTAACATACCAGTCTATTAACAATGCTACTATATACCATCAACATGCCAACAATACTACTATATACCATCAACATGCCAACAAACTAACATACCAGTCTATTAACAATACTACTATATACCATCAACATGCTAAGGGGTTTGAAAAAAAAATTAAAATTATTGCCTTTTTAGGTGAAGGGGGGCCCAAACACTACAAAGCCTAGAGGCCCTTCTTGTCTTAATCTGGCCCTGCCTCTCTTACCCTGGGATGTGGTACCTTCGCCAGCATAAAATTCAGCTTGTTCTTTAGTACTGATCTTCACTGCTGTCTAATATTGAGCACTGCTTTTCTGGCATGACTAATTAGGCTCATGCTTTTGTAACCGGCACTTTTGAGGATTTCCACTCGTTAGGAAAGTGATGATTAGAGACTATGCCATCCATCTGTCTGCCAGATCATAATTACACATTTGAGTGACTTTGTCTCCACCATGCTTAATTAGTTTTTCTGGGATCTTATCAACTCCCACTGCCTTTCCTCTCTTTTTTGCATTTATTGAAGTTTGCACTTGTTTTTGAGATATATGAGGTTAAGTAATACATTTTTGTATTTTATTTAACCCATCTTATTTTAGAATTTATAAATTATTTGTCCTGTCACAGCTGGCCTCATTGATTGACAGAACAAGCTGCTGTGATTGTTATTAATTGTTTATGCCTGTATGTTTTCTTACTGCAATCAGTATCAACTGGAGTACATGACTTAATTGTCATGTTATTTTAACCCACAAGAACCACCATTTCAACAAGGGCAATTATCCAGTTTTTTAATGTACCATGCTTTATTGAAGTAGTTAAGGCTAATTTTATTGTTTTTATTTTGTCATGTTGAAACATTTGGGCATTGGGATTAATCTATATTTTTAAAATGTTCGATATTTTTCTTTTTTTTCTTCCTTCCTATTTTCCATTACTAGGGTGTTCACATGCATACTCTACATTTTACTTCCGATTATTATTTTTATACGTTTCATTCATTAAGTAGATGAATGTGTGCATTTAAGTTGCTTTATCCAGCCTTACATTTGTATTATTGTTTGAAGATTTTAACATCTTGTATTTATAATGAAGAATCTGAGGAAGGTGGTTGAAGTAACAAGAAGAGACATGATCCGCAAACAGATGATACATCAAGGCCTAAAAACCCAACCCCCGCAGACCCAAGTAGAACAGTCCCAACTAAGATGGTTTGGCCATGTCTGCAGAATGGGAGAAGATCGGCTACCATGACAAGCATGGGGAACTAAGAGCCAGACCTCCAGGACGACCCAGAGTCCGCTGGGAGGACAAAATTAGACAGTCTTTGAAGGACCAAGGACTAGAATGGAACCATGCCAGGAGGAAGACAGCCGATAGGATAGAATGGTGCTCTCTCTTCCAAACCTCTACACCTCATGGTAAAAGAGGAACGATTAAGTAAGTAAGATTATAGCAAGTATTATTTCTCAGTGCAAGAATAATTTTAGTGATCTTAATAAATTTCTTTGTCCTGTGTAGTCCAGAGCGTCTCTGAGAAGGTACAGAAAAGAACCCTGTCATGTCACATGAGGCAATGTATTATATGAGGTTGGTTCTGTGTAGTTCCCACACAACACACCAGACAACTGAAAAGAAAAAGGCAGGCACTTATTAAACTAGAACACTCAGAAAACTCAAATACAGTCCCCAAAATGGTAACTGCCTTGTCTTAACAAAATAGATGTGCTAAGCACTTTGGCTTGCTAAGGATAATACAAAAAAGGGGAAGTCATTAGCCAGTCCTTGATACTCTCAAATTTTTTAACTGGGGAACACAGACCTAGTTCAATGCATAAGTTTCTGTAGCTGCTATAAATCTATTTTTAAACTGGAACACAGACCTAGTTCAGTGCATACGTTTTGGTAGCTGTTAAAATTCTATTTTTAAACTGTTGAATACAGACCTAGTTCAGTGCATAAGTTTCTGTTGCTGCTATAAATCTTTTTTTTTAAAATTGGAACACAGACCTAGTTCAGTGCATAAGATTCTGTAGCCTCTATAATTCTATTTTTAAACTGTGGAACACAGACCTAGTTCAGTGCGTAAGATTCTGTAGCCTCTATAATTCTATTTTTAAACTGTGGAACACAGACCTAGTTCAGTGCATAAGATTCTGTAGCCTCTATAATTCTATTTTTAAACTGTGGAACACAGACCTAGTTCAGTGCGTAAGATTCTGTAGCCTCTATAATTCTATTTTTAAACTGTGGAACACAGACCTAGTTCAGTGCGTAAGATTCTGTAGCCTCTATAATTCTATTTTTAAACTGTGGAACACAGACCTAGTTCAGTGCATAAGATTCTGTAGCCTCTATAATTCTATTTTTAAACTGTGTAACACAGACCTAGTTCAATGAATAAGTTTCTGTAGCTGCTATAAAAAAGAAAATACAGAGCATGGATCCACCATTGCCAGCTGGTCCCCACTACAGAAGCTTGTACCAAACATTCATGTACTTGTAGCGTTGGTTTTCTGTGGCAATATGTTTGACATGATGAGGTTGGCAGCCTCATGCACAATCCCATATTAGTTGCCTTGTACGATATACCTGTGGGTGAGGTAGTAGAAATCATTATAGGTTGACCTTAGTATTTTTATCTAGTGCTTCGTGTACGCTGGCTTGGCCATGTCCACTGCATGGAAGATGGTCGCATCCCAAAAGATATCCTCTATGGACAACTGGCAGATGGCAAAAGAATAGTTGGGCGACCGCAGCTGAGGTGCAAGAGAGACATGAGGGCACTGGACATAAATCCAGCAACCTGGGAAGATGAAGGTGCCGATCGCACCAAGTGGTGATGCTATCTGCAGCGCCACCTCACATTGGGCTAAAAGAAGCTCAACAACAAGCAGAAGAGTGGAGTAAAATTTGAAAGGAACACCAGAAAAATAACCAGCTGAGGGCTGTCACCCCAGGGGCACATTCCCATAGTCAGTTATGTCTGAAGGGGCCATTATTATTATTATATTATTCCTGTACTTTAGAGTGCTTAATTTCCTTGCACATTCCTTTCTTGTGGAGTGGAGATGTTATCTGTTGGACACACTGTCTTGGAATCTTCAAATTCTTCTATCATTTCTTTGTGGTTGTTATTTATCATGTTATGTGTGCTTATATTTTCCTTCTTGTTATTATTTGTCAATAAGGATGTGTTGCAGTGTTATTCTGAATCTGAAATACTTAAGAATTCAAACTTTTTTAAAAACAAATCTGAAATCCAGCTGATATTTCTTTTTTTTAAATTTGTAATGTATTTCCGATTGTTTCACAAATAAATATTTATTTATTTGTGGCTGGATATCCAGTTTTAAAACAAGTACCCACCTGTAGCAAATAAGTGGTTCAGTCGATGACTTGCACACTTACTTTCACATGTTTTATATTTTATCCAAATAATCCAGTGGCCATTAGGGCGCTACTGGATCAGCACTATTATTACATCAGAGTTTTGTTGGCATGTTTTATTCATTTATGTTGACATCACTGATAAGTGGATTTTTGTCAAGTTGAGTGTTTTATATTTGCAATAACATTGTCAGCAAATACTTGGGTAAAGACCAGAATTGCCTGAGAATAAACGGCATGACTTAAAATTTGGGGCTGCCATCTCACGCATGTCCAGTTTGTAAAAGCAAAATTGCATAGGTTTTCAGCATCATGACCATTTACCCGTCTGCGTTTGAGGCATGCCCCAAAAACTGGTGCAAGCTTAACATAACAGCAGTGATACTGAGCTAAGAGTTAACACCTCATGACTGATTCACCAGTTTACTAAAAAATAATTCCAATATTATATATATTCTATAAACAAGAGGTCACTGTAATTGGTTTGAATGTGTGTGTGTGTATATGTATATATACACACACACAGGCAACTTCATCATGTAAAACAGAGTGCTTCATAAACCACTTCTGCAACAACATGTGAATGCAGGCTTCCTGTACGTGAGTCAGATGTAGTGTGGCTCCATTCTCCATAGGGAGTGAAAAGGAAAATGTTATGTATATACATATATGTGCCATATTTTGTAGTTTTCTTTTTCTTGCATGCTAGAAGATAATGAGATGCAAGTCTTCTTAGTGTGCTTTAAAAGGGGTACGAGGCTTCTTAATATGCTGTAAAGGGGTACGAGAGTACTTAAGATGCTGTAAAAGGGTGCAAGGCCTCTAAAAGTTTAAGATGCCCTGGCCTACAGCCATGGTGTGGCTGCATTTGAAGGAGGCACATAGTTTCATTAAGGGGAGAATATATCTAGACTTATTAACCAGACGGTTGCCGAAACTTGTTTAAAATCATTCCAGAACTGCCAGACAACTTTATTCTTATTTGTGACATTGAGCAGTAAATGAATTGTTTCCCTACATTTTTAGAAACACCAGAATAGTCAATTCTGTTTTACTTGAACATTGTTGACATAATTTTATTAATATATACACATTTGATATTAAGTTAATACTTCATTGTAAGATATTTTACAACCTGATTTTGTTGATAAGGCACATGAGATTAGTCAAAACCATTGTTAACATCAATGCATGAAGATACAATAAAGATATATTGTATGGTTTGTACAGGTTTCTGTTGTTAATGTTTATAGTTTTATTATTTATTTAGATTTATTAGATGTAGACATTTTGCACAAGTTTGATCAAGAATGAATGGAACTTGTTTTTTTAAATATTTTGTTGTTGTTGGTATATTTTTATTACCCTAACAAAAAAATATGTCTTCAAAATGTCCTTATGTGAGTATAAACCACTGAGGGTTTATGCTCAGGAGCTGTCAGATTACTCCAGTCCCCGGTCAAAGGCACTCCTTCAAATGTCTTCGCCAGGACTCGAATTAATCCAGTCCAGTACCGGCCAAAGACACTGCTCCAAATGTACTCGTCAGGGCGCGAACCTGGATCACCCAATCGCCAGCGCAGTGTGGTAACCACTACGCTGCGCGGCTCCCAGAACCATACAATAAGAATTACATGACATTTGAGATGAAGATTTTTTAATCTGTGTTGGACTTGATTACCATATGAAGACCTCATTGAAAATACCTGACATGTCACATCTTTAGAAAACCTGAGTTAGTGCCCTAAGTACATTAAACATATTCCAAAGAGGGTGTGAAAGTTAAAATTATTTTTGAAAACACATTCGTCTCCAAGAAAATTAAGCATAAAAACGGGCCATCCTTATATGTGTCGTAGCATTTCAAAGTTTAAAATTTAATTTTGTCATATTGTTTGTGACATGTCAGGATATATATACAAGGTATGTGTATATATGAGAGTCTGAACTTGTCTTTGGCTGATGCAGGTCGACTTGCCCAGAATCGTGATGCGTTCAGAGCAGCTGTAATGGAGACAACGTTCTGGAAAGAATATGTCACATGATGATGATGTGTATATATATATATTACAAGTTTGTAGTGTCTATAGTATTTTTCTTGAATCTGTCTATATGTCTATGCTTCTTGTTCTGTTGCCTATTTGTTGTAACTGTGGCTGACGAAGGGTGAAACCTGAAGCATCCCATGTTTCCTGTTTACCATTATTATGTAAAACTGATTCAATACTGTTTTATTTGTTAGTATATGTATTTATTTCCTTACCAGTTTTACAGCAGCCCTCTAATTTATTTACTTACCTCATTAGTCAGGTTAAATATTTTATGAAGTAATAGTTAAAAAACTAGTGGATAAGCATTGATGACTGATGGTCACACTCTGGTCTCGAGTTTTCTGGTCTGAAAATTTAAAACAAGTTCTCAAGTGTAATCATTTCTGCCTCCCAGTCTTTTGTCAGTTTATGATTAGTTAGTGATTATGTTTGTATGAATGCTATCTTGTACTGTGATTTGCCCTGATGAAGAGGACTTAGAATTGTTGTCACTTATAGCTTCATACTGAATTTAATACACATTTAAACAAATAAAGAGGGGAAACCTGAGGCCTGTAAACAGTAAATAAATAAATATTACACACATAAAGATATATTTCAGGCACTTGTGAGAAATAAAGTAGAAAACTAGAAAACAGAAAAACAATAGTGAGTAATAGTGGTGCCTGGTTGGCAGGGAGGATAGTGTGATTCACTTCCACTGCTGGCGGTGGTGCCATTCAGAAAGTCCTGGGTTCGATTCTCCAGTAAGCCACTCACTCCTGTTGTTTTTCTGTTATCTAGTTTTCTACTTCTCTATTTCTCACCAGTGCCTGTAACAAACCTTTATGTGTGTAACATTTATTTATTTACTGAATTAAATAATAAAACAAGAGAACAAGTGTAAAAACATCTCCTGATTCCCTCTTGTCTCTCCATCTTGCAATCTCCTCATTGTTGTTCCTGGATTCTGTTCCTCTTATGTTTGCACATTATCATGTCTTGTATATTTGTTCTTTCTGTAACCTTATATTTATATGCAGAATTCATCATCATCATCATCATCATTTTGCTTCATGTGCCTCCTTTCTAGAGGACCTTCTTCTGCCTTGGGTGGCTGAGTTGATGATTTATATTCTGTATTTGACTTGTCCATATTTGTTGAAGTTTTTTGGTAAAAAGTTTTTTACGGGATGGGGTGTAACCAGCCCTATGCCCAACCCTCCTTAGTCGCTTTTTACGACATGCATGGTAGGGTACAGTGTTACTATTCTTTGCTCCCCTTTCAGGCCCCGATAACACACACTGAGGAGACCTGGTGATAGCATTACAAGGCAGTCCTTGTTCTGGAATCCACAGGGAAAGAGAGGCAGAGGTAGACCACAAAACACACGGAGAAGAGAACTGGATAGAGAGGGGAAAATGATGAGGAAAACATGGATAGAACTTGAGCGGATGGCAGAGGACAGTAAGACTTAGCATGTGTTTGTGGGAGCCGCGCTGGTGTAATGGCTACAGCGTTCTACTGGCGACCAGGTTTTCATGGTTCAAACCCGGGCGTCAGCATTTGAAGGAATGTTTACGACCGGAAATTTGACTGAATAACCTGAACGGCTCCTGCACATAAATCCCGTGTGGATGGGAAGGAGTGAAGCTCCTGACCGGGTTGGAAGGAAAGTCCACTGACCCCCCAGCCTCGCAATGACATGTCATTGGGCCAAAAGAGCTGGAAAGCTCGAAAGCTGCTGGTTAGAGAAAAAAAAAAAGCATGTGTTTGTTGAAAGCCTATGCTCCTCAGGGAGCTAAAGGGTATTGACTGATTGATCATCATTTTCTTTGACGCTCATCACAGAGCCTGCAGCCGTTTGTTGCCACTGGTTCCCTTGCAGGAAGCCAGCACCAGGTCACATGTTCTTGCAGCAATGGTTTCTGTGGCAGCTAGTTATACATGATCAGGTTGATATACAGTTCTACAATTATACAATTTCTATGGTCACCAAGAGCTGACGCTCAGTGACAGTGGATCAAAGAAGAAGAAGTATACAATTTCTAATGTGAAAACTTAGCACTCAAATGCAAGATTTTAAAAAAAAGCCAAGAAATTATGAGCCACAATGGCAATTTAAAAACATAACACCCAAACACCAAAAAAAAACAAGATATTTCATTATCCAGTCATCAGAATAAAATACACCCACACAGAAATGGACAACTGTCCAGTTGTTAGGTTTAGCACCATTTATTAGGTGAATGTATAAAAAATAAATCATCCAAAAATAGAACTTTGTGTTCAGTTTAACAATAACATTGCATATTTTAATAATTTTTAAAACTCATTTCAAATAAAATTCTGATGATGTTATTTCATATCTTATCAAGCTGGACATCTTTTTCAAATGCCCTTTTTATGATTTCAGTGTAATAGGAATTACACATAAATTTAAATAACATTGATTAGCTACCCAGAACTTACTGACATAATAACAGATTAACACAGAGACAATGCATGTAATTTTGTGTGCGTTGTAAATTAGAGTTAACTTAATGCATACTGGTACATCACTACATTATTTCAGTCAAACATACAATATACTACCACACACATGTTACCACATACTATCATATTTGTAAAATGTAACATACTATCATACATGTAAAATATAACATACCATCACACATGTAAAATGTAACATACCATCACACATGTAAAATGTAACATACTATCATACATGTAAAATGTAACATACCATCACACATGTAAAATGTAACATACTATCATGCATGTAAAATGTAACATACTATCACACATGTAAAATGTATCATACACATACATGCCACACCTCAGAGATGAAAAACCTGTACAAAAAATTAAAAAAACCTGTACAAAGACCCGCAAAACCTGTACAAAGACTGAAAAACGTAACAAAAGAGTTTATTCATGTAAAAGTATATTCAATTAGATGGTTCTGCACCATCATAGTGACATGCGGCCTTTGCCTTTTTAAGCATGTCTTCACTTGCTTTAAAACCTAAACAACAAGAGTTAGAATTTATTTTGCATAGTAAATACAAATATTAATAATCAATTTGAAAAATATAATTATTTGTAATTTTAATATTATATAATGAAATAGAATCTTGGAAAAAAATTAATACAATTTATGGTTGAAATGAAGAACAGTTGCTGTGTTTTCTATAGTGCCTTATAAAAGTACAGGCCTAAAGAGACCAGTAATAAGCATTATGGGTTAGGAATCTTAAATTTAAAATCTAATAAATTTTTTGCTAAAGCTGGTAATGAAAATATAAACTAGCGCTGGCGTAATATTAGCCTGTATATTTTCTACCGAACTTCAAAAATTGGAATAGCCGTTAAAGCCCAACTGGTAGTTTTAAATAGACCTTCCCATACAAATTTTAGTGTCAATCAAACATTGATAGTAGGCTAATTAATTATTTAATAATTATAAATCATTGAATGACCGTAATGATGACCACCAAAGGCAAAATAACATTGTTTTTTAAAGAAACGAAATTAAAACTAAGAAGAGAAGTAGGCTAACTCCAAATAAACTTTTCTCTGATCGAGTTAAGATGTAAATTTTCCACGCTATTGTGGTTTTTTTTTTTTTGTTTTCTTCAGTTTCATAATTTGGTAATATCGGAATGACGTTCGCCGAATGCTCCGCGTGTATTTTCGTACCATTTAGATTTAGGGTTAACCCTAGCTGTAACCCTAATTATAACTCTAAATGGTACGAAAATACATGCGGAGCATTCGGCGACCGTCATTACGATATTAGGCTACCCATAATTTGTAGGCTATTGTATTATTTTTCAAATTTACATTTCTTACGCACTTTCTACAAGTTTTAGTGAAATCAAATAATATGTAGTGGTATCAGCCTTTTTTTTTTTACCAGCCGTAAATAATAAATTATGCTAAACCTTAGGGGAAAAGAAAGCATAGGCCTAAGTTATCTGACAGTTAAATCTAACTTCATCTAAACAATGTTATTGTAATATTTTTTTAAAAATGAATTACTTACCAATACTAAACTGGAAATTAATCCTAAACAATAGGCTCGACTCAAAAAAGATTTCAGTGCTGCGTAATCGTTCAAATAATCAGTAACCTCGCGCTAGCTTTAGCGAAAAATTGTGAATGAACACGCCACGCACATCCCGCGGCAATTGAAAAATAGGCAGCTTGATTTTCATTGGTTATTTTTTTTTTTTATCCACTTGGCTTAAAATCTCGCCGAATCTCATGACGCAAATTGTGTAGTGGCACAAGATTTATATGTATATTTAATAATTAGGCGAAAAAACCCGTACAGACCCGTGTACGGCCCGTACACATCTGAAAACGCAAACACCCCGTACAGATTATGGGTAAACCTTTAAGTGTGGCATGTATGCATACATGTAACATACTATTATACATGTAAAATGCAGCATACTATCATACATGTAAAATGAAACATACTATCATACATGTAAAGTTCAGTATACTGGAATCATTACATACAAATAAAAGAATGTTCCTAATTTGCTTCTTAAGAAGTATGGAGCCCCCATTGCAGCTGACCCAGTTGTAGGGAGCCAGCACCAAAACACATTTCATGTTCTGGAGGTGATGGTTTCTGTAGCAAACACTTGACACTGTCAGGTTTGTGAGCAGAGCTGGCTCTTGGGCAGCACGAGCGGTGGCAGTCTGAGCGGTATAGTCCAAAAGGCGCTGTTTTCAGGGGGCACCGACATTTTTTTAAAATGCAGTTATTATTGGGTGATCCAACTCAAAAGTATGAAACTGACCCTCATTAAGAGAATAATACAGTACAGCACGGGGTGGGGTGGGGAGGAGGATAAGGGCCGAAATGAGACCTAACACCACTCTGAAAAAATCTCTAAAGCCAGCACTGTTTGCAAGCCTCAAACACAAGGTCATCATAGTCATCTCTTACAAGAAGTTTGGTTGACACAGTGATTCTATCCCTGTTTAATCTTGTCAGGGATGTGCAAGAACCAGAAAGTGATCACTATATATAACCAGTACCCTATTCCCTTCTTTCCTCTTCATGAATTTTTACTGATGCTCTTGGACTAATCAAAGTAGCTTTGTGAAGATTTGAACAGTGTCTTCTATTTTTATAGAAAATCCACAGGAGACCATTAAAACAGGAAGGATGGATTAGGACTTTTCACAGTTTAAGGCTGGGTTACAGCTGAAAAGTTAAAGCTGAAATAAGAAAGCGTCAAAATACTGAAAGCTGAGTCCAGAAAATGCTTACATTGCAAAGAAGTCTGTATCTCCTGTGACTATTGAACACTACAAAAATAGTGTATTAAATGGATAAGGGAGATATACTGAGAGCAATTAATGATCGCCTGTTAGAGAATGACACTGCAATAGATGAATCATCAAGGTTAAGACTGTTGGAATTTGGCATCAAACGTCAGGCTAGCAGAGATGTGAAGATGCATCCATCGTGTATACAACCAGCAAGCTACAGGAACAGTTAGCATTCACACTCTTCGACATATATTGAGGGAGACTGAGCACCTATGGGTT
The DNA here is from genome assembly GCA_024509875.1 of Oreohelix idahoensis. Taxonomy (NCBI): domain Eukaryota; kingdom Metazoa; phylum Mollusca; class Gastropoda; order Stylommatophora; family Oreohelicidae; genus Oreohelix; species Oreohelix idahoensis. The sequence continues at coordinate 68,490 of JAMPIV010001177.1, forward strand.
TGCCCAGAGTGCAATGATGTTGATTTTGTTCAACAATAACAATAAGTATATTAAAAAGACTCACTTTAAAATACTTTTGCTTCACATGTTATAATAATAGCCCCTTCAGTCATAACTGACTATGGGAATGCGCCCCTGAGGTGGCAGCCCTCAGCTGCTTATTTTCGACGTTTTCTCCTCACCTCTGCTTCTTGTGTGAGCCTCTCTTCGCCCAATCTGAGGTGGTGCCGTAAATAGCATCGCCACTTAGTGCGATCGGCAGCTTCATCCTCCCATGTTGCTGGATCCATGTCCAGTGCCCTCATATCTCTCTTGCACACATCTTTGAACCTCAGCTGTGGTCGCCCAACTGTTCTCTTGCCATCTGCTAATTGTCCGTAGAAGATATCTTTTGGGATGCGACCATCTTCCATGCGGCGAACATGGCCAAGCCAGCGAAGTCTGCGCTGTCTAAGCAGCGTATACATACTTTGAAGGCCAGCACGTGACAACACCTCGACATTTGTCACTTTATCTTTCCACGAGATGCCGAGGATGCGGCGTAGACACCGCAAATGGAAGGTATTGAGCCTTCTTTCTTGCTTAGCATAGGTCGTCCAGGTCTCGCTGCCATATAGGAGTGTGCTGGTGACGCAGGCATTATATACCGCAGCTTTGGTCTTCATTGTGAGTTTAGAGTTTCCCCAAACACGCGATGTGAGGCGGGCAAAGGTAGCTGCAGCTTTGCCAATGCGGCTGTCGATTTCTGTATCCAGTGAGAGTTTGTCATTGATGGTAGACCCTAAATATGTGAAGTGGTGCACCACTGCCAATTCATAGTTATCGATAGTGATAACTGGTGCAGCACCCACATCCTGACTCAGCACATTCGTTTTCTTTAGACTTATTGTGAGGCCAAAGTCCTTGCATGCTTTAGTGAAGCGATTCATCAAGCTCTGAAGCTCCTGTTGGTTTTGAGTGACGACTGCAGCATCATCAGCGAACAACAAGTCTCTTATAGTGACCCTTCTGATTTTTGTTTTTGCCTTCAGCCTTGAAAGATTAAACAGACGGCCATCTGACCTAGTGTGAAGGCATATTCCTTCATTTGCATCTCTGAATGCATGTTTCAAGAGTAAGGCAAAGAAGATTCCGAAGAGGGTCGGAGCCAGAACACAGCCTTGTTTAATGCCACTTCGTATATCAAAGGGCTGTGACGTGCTTCCAGCATATTGGACTGTTCCCTTCATGTCGTCATGGAATGACTTTATCATTTCCAGCATTTTAGAAGGGCAGCCTATTTTCAGGAGGATTTTAAAGAGTCCATCCCTACTAACCAGGTCGAATGCTTTTGTGAGGTCTATAAAGGCAATATATAAAGGCCTTTTCTGCTCTCTTGATTTTTCCTGAAGCTGGCGGAGAGAGAAGATCATGTCTGTTGTTGATCTGCCAGCTCGGAATCCACACTGTGCCTCTGGATATATGCGCTCAGCTAACTTGTGTAGTCGCATTAAGATGACTTTGGCAAAAACCTTACCAACAATACTAAGAAGAGAGATGCCTCTGTAGTTATTGCAATCACTTCTGTCTCCTTTATTTTTATACAGTGTTACAATCTTGGCATCTCGCATGTCTTGAGGAATAGTTGTCTCTTCCCAGCACTGGCACAGCATCCTATGCAGGGGATGTAATAGCGTGCTCTTACAGCATTTGATTAAATCAGGAGGAATCCCATCACTGCCTGGTGCTTTGCCAGAGGCCAAGCTATCAATGGCCTTACTGAGTTCCTCTAATGTTGGTTCGGCATCCAGCTCCTCCATAGTTGGCAGACTATTGACAGCATCAAGGGCTGCAGGCGTAACGGTATTGTCTCTAGCGTAAAGCTCAGAGTAGTGCTCGACCCACCTCTCCATCTGCTTACCCTTATCGGTTAGCTTCTCTCCGCTGATGGTTTTTAGCGGTGCCATCTTACTTTTATGGGGGCCAAGTGCTTTCTTTATACCGTCATACATTTGTCTAATGTTGCCTGTTTGCGCTGCGATCTGGATGCTCTCACTGAGCTGGAGCCAATAGTCATTTGCACAGCGTCGAGCAGTTTGTTGAACTTTGCTTCTCGTAGCCCTCAGGATCTGTAGGGTTCTGGCACTCGGTGAACGTTTGTATTCATTCATAGCACTGCGCTTAGCTTCAATAACAGGTGCCATCACATCTGATGAAGCGTCAAACCAGTTATTTGACTTTGCTGTTTTCTTACCAAAGGTGGCAAGTGCAGTACTTTGAATGGTGTTCCGTAGATGCTCCCAGTTCTCTGTAATAGTATCACCATGCTGAGGGCTACTGAGCACTTTATTGAAGGTCGCAGTGAATTGAGCGATCATGAAAGGGTCTGACATCTTGCTGGTATCAATGCGTGGTTTCCCTTCATGTCTGACACGATAGAGTTTTCTTGGTTGTGCTCTGATTTTGCAGCAAACCAAGGAGTGATCTGTGTCACAGTCTGCACTATGGTACGAGCGCGTGGAGAGCACAGACCCGAGGAGTGGCCTTCTGACGAGAATCAGGTCAAGTTGGTGCCAGTGCTTGGATCGTGGGTGTCTCCATGACACCTTATGCTGGGGTTTTGTCTGAAAGTAGGTGTTGGTCACGCAGAGGTCATGGTGGACGCACAACTCTAAGAGCCGTTGTCCATTTTCATTCATCTTGCCAATACCAAACCTGCCCAGACATGAAGGCCATGAAACATTATCGGCACCCACTCTAGCGTTAAAGTCACCAAGGAGAACAAGCTGTTCTTGCCTAGGTATGCTTTTGATTACTGCTGCTAGATTCTCATAGAACTCATCTTTAGCTTCTGAGGCAGAGTACAGAGTAGGAGCATACACACTGACAAGGGTGATGGGACCTGTGCTAGTTTGCAGGCGGAGCGTTAAGAGGCGTTCTGATCCATTCTCGCCTGGTTCAACCATTTTAGTTAGCGATTTTTTGACCGCAAAACCTACTCCGTGTTCTCTAGCTTTATCAAGATCTTTCCCTTGCCAATAAAATGTGTAGTCCTTCTCGCTCACCATTCCAGAGCCCGCCAGGCGCGTTTCCTGAAGTGCAGCTATATCCACCTGAAGTCGTTTAAGCTCATCATTAATTATGGCTGTCTTCCTTACATCGTTTACATCCTGTAGGTTTTCGGATAGTCCAGTCAACATAGTCCGGACGTTCCAGCATCCCAATCTGAGAGTTTGCTTATTTCTATTTTTTCGATAATTGCTTGGTGCAAAATTTTCTGTCCACAGTTCGGGTTTGACCCTAATCCCCATGCACCCAATAGGGAAAGCAGACAGTGGCGGGACAACACCTTATTGACTGGGGGCTGCCCAGCTTGAAGCGGGCGGTAGCTGTCCAGTGAGATCCTAGAACCTCTCCACTGTCGGAAGTAGCCCCTGGCGCCATGCCCTACGCCAATTGGGCAAAATGCTTATAACCGGTAACTGCTACTTCCCGTGTTTTGCCGACACCTATAGGGTGAAGCTGGAGTGTCCTCTCCAGGGCGCGAGCTTGGGCACAGTTATATGGAGATCAAGCTGTTGCCCATGCAGCATGTTCCCCCTCTCCACACAGCCGGTAGATCCAAAGGAACGGCAGTAGCCGATACAGTTTGGTACCAGCCATGTCGCAGGAGTTGCCAGAATAATGTCGAATCGACATTAGACTGCCTTAGGGACTCCGACTCCGGATTTATCCTCAGGGTTTACTCCCGAAGCCAATTCCACAAATGGATATTCCCGCAAGGCAGCGGTGTTTTGAATTCAGAGTTCCTTCTCTTAGATAAGCTACCAACCAAGGATCACGAGCCCTATCTGCCCGAAGCTGCTGGTTTTAAGGCGCCAGTCGCTCGCCTTTGCCCCTTCTCCCATCAGTGGAAACAGTTCCGCCGGGCTCAAAATGAGCCACACGTGAAGGCCGGGAGCTGGACTTGGTTGTCAGAGGCTTTTTGATGCGCGTGCCATAGAAGTATTTTATCTGCAGTGAGAGCTTATCCTCACTACAACTCCCGGCAATAACAACCTTTGGAACTTCACATGTTAGTAAACGCAAATTTAGATATATAAACATACATACACATTTGAATTTCCCAAGAAATAAGAGTAAATATCTTAATGTCGAAAAAAATCCATTTCTTACAATATAACAAAGGCAACAAGATATGGCATATGAACAATATATACATTACTACAAATAATAAAACAGTATATTTCTTGCTATGTAACAAAGGCAATAAGATACAGCATATTATTAATATATTACTTATTGCTATTATATATTATAATATATTATTAATAGTATATATACGAAGTCCAAGAAGAGCAGCTTGGTTTTAGATGGAACAGCGGAACAAGAGAAGGAATGTTTAGCCTAAAAATGTTAACAGAAAAATATACAGAGGGGGAAAAAAAAGTATTTACACGTGCTTCATTGACTATAAGAACGCTTTTGACAGTCTACCATAAGAAAATAATTGAATGCATCGAAGACATAGGTATTGATGGAAAAGACATAAGAATACTCAGTAACCTTTATTGGGAACAAACAGGTACAATAATATCTGGCAGGAATTACTCACCATATATAGACATGAATAGAAGTGGCAGACAGGTTGCGTACTGTCCTTCTGTCTATTTAATTTATACGCAGAAAAAAATTTTCTAACAGATACAGGAAATGCCAGGAGTGAACATCAGTGGACAGCCAATAAACAACTTTAGATACACAGATGATACTGTTTTGTTAGCTGAAAGTGAAGAGGATTTACAAAAACTAGTGAAGCAAGTAAACAGCATAAGTCATGAATTTGGATTGGACTTGAATATCAAGAACACAAAAACTAAGATAATTAGCAAAACAAACAATTAACCATAAGCATAAATGGGAAAATCCTGGAACAAGTCAAGAGTTTCTCATATCTTGGTCATATAGTAACATAAGATGGCAGATGTGAAACTACTTCTTCTTCCTCATTCGCCCTCAGACTTCCAAATTAATGACTAATAAAGACAGAAGCAGCTCATTGTTTCTGACATCTCCAAACGGTTTTTCGTGGAGTGAGGTAGGTTGTTATCATATGCTACACCGTTCATTGATGTATGTTGGGCAGGATTGCAACAGATGTTCAGCAGACAGACACATGTGAAACAGAAATCGAAAGAGAATAGGAATGGCCAGAGCTACATTCAACAACATGAGACAAATACTGACATCTAGACAATTAACTCAAACATTTAAACTGAGAATCATAAAGTGTTATATATATTCTTCATTATTGTATGGTGTAGAAACATGGACAATGAATAAGCAATTGGAAGAAAGAATTGAGGTCCTCAAGATGTGGATATATAGAAGAATGGGGCACATCTAATAAAGAGAAGAAAAAAATAAGGACGTCCTAGAAAACCTAGGTATGAAAAGAGTATTAATGAAGGAGATCAAAATTAAGCAACGAAAATATTTAGGCCGCATAAAAAGACATAACGCCTTGCAGAAGACCATAATAAAAGGCTGAATTGAAGGCAAACGTGCAAGAGGAAGACAGCGCTATAAGTGGGAAGATAACATCAAGAGATGGACAGGAAAGAGTCTATCAGAGTGTACCACCAAGACAAGAGACAGAAGACGTTGGAGATCCATTACAGCCAACCTTCGTTGTGGAGATGGCAACTGACAATGATGATTAATAATATACATATTACTATAAATAATAAAACTATGTCATACCAGTGTGTTTTATAAGCTCCCTGGGAAGACAAGGAAAGAACATAACCCCTGCCTCCTCCATCTACTGCAGCGATGGACACACACTCTTTACATAAGAAATGACAGCAATCTCTATGATTTACTGTATGATTTACATTATGTCATGATATACATAAGTCATGATATACATGACATGTATACATGTGTGTGGAGAATGGAGTAACCAGTTAAAAGTGTGTACCAATATTGTTTAAGTATGCAAGCTTGAATTTTCACATATAAGTTCAAAGTTACAAGCACATAGCATGAGTGAATAGATCAGAGGTCCAGTGTGGATTGAGGTTTACGAGCGCCTGTGAAAAACGTTTACAGTGAACGTTGTTAGCATTCTTGGGAGAGAGAATACTGAGATGTGAAAGTGGATTCTGTGGCAATCTGTTGTAAGAGACAGTTGGTGTTTGTAGATCTGTAAATATAGTCTGTGACTTTTTGATTCATATATTTTGGATTATATGCGAGATATGTCATAAGTAATAAATTTTATGATAAGTCATTTAAAACACAGAGGACTCTATAGAGTTTTTAATGTTCGTTTATAACTGTTGGAGAAGTCATTCCTAACTCTTGCAATTCTTGATCACTTTCTGCTAGTAACATTAAACCATCCACATACCAAATATTATGAAGTCTTATATTAAATTATGGCATTCCTTTGAACTGCTTAATTACTTTCCTTCATGGCTTGCCATGTGTCAAGTCAGAACAAACTGGGTGCAATAACTTAGCTCATACATAAATTTCCTCATCCTCCTCCACGACATCTTTTGGTGTTATGACATCTATCTCCTGATAAGTATGATATGTGTCTGGTACATAAGATGAAGCATCGAGCGCATGTGTTACTGTTCCATAATGAGAATGTAGACATGGTGCACCTGATTCCAGATATCGATAGCCTAGAGGCATTTGTTCAGGTTCAGAGTAAATAGGCTCGAGATCATCTGCATTTACTCTCTTAGGCATTGGGACATTTGTATAATCTTTGGATAAATGAGCTGGACTGCTGGTGGCATCAACATATGCATCTAGCAAACTCTTATCCACCCTATCATGACAATTAACATCATCAGCCTCCACATAACTCGTGTGAGGTGTAATATCTTTTGAATTTTGCTGCTGTATTGGAAAAACCAGTTCTTTGCAAAACGTATCTGATTCACAGAATGAGTGAAAAGCTGAGTCAGTAGAACTTCTTCTCTGATGAAGGCATTTAGGCATAACTTCACTGTCAGAGTCAGACGGGAATGCCTTCATGACTGTTGTTTCAGAGTTAGAATGGAATGCCTTCATGACTGTTGTTTCAGAGTCCCAACTATTTTCTTGATTACCAGATCTGGGCCTTGCTTGTGCACTGAAGCTTGAGAAAAGTACAATGAATTATCAGTAATGCTGTCACAACCTTCACCCTTAAATCTTAACTATGAACATGCTATGGAATAAAATGTTAATTAGCTGAATAGCATATAAATTATTACCAGTATGAGTTTACTAAATATCCACCATACAGCAATACTTTTACATCTTAACAAACATAATAGCTTAATGTTGAAATGGAATTCTTCCTTCAATATTATAAGAACAACATAACGCTCTTCACAACAGATGTAGGGAGGAGAAAGCATAAGCCATTTACCTCTTAATCTTTTGGATGACAGAAGCCAATGCCAGTCTTCGATCTCTGTCAAAGACCGTGCACTGATCTGCAATTTCCATTAACAATTTTGAACACTTAGGGTGTGTCACTGGCTGACTCTTGATTGGTGCCTGCATGAAATACATAATATAATATGAAACAGGACAGCTTTTTGTATCTGTTGTTTGGTTTTCAATCAATCAATACCCTTTAGCTCCCCAAGGAGCATAGGCCTTCAACAAACACATGCCAAGTCTTCCTGTCCTGTGCCATCCGCTCAAGTTCTTTCCATGTTTTCCTCATCATTTTCACCTCTGTTTCCAGTTCTTTTCTCCATGTGTTTTTTTGTCTACCTCTGCCTCTCTTTCCCTGTGGATTCCAGAACGACTGCCTTGTAATGCTATCAACAGGTTTCCTCAATGTGTGTCCTATCCACCGCCAGCGTCTTCTTCTCAACTCTTGTTCCACTGGCACTTGTCTGGTTCTCGTCATCAATTCCACATTTGTGATTTTGTCATACCATTTCAGTCTTTCTATTCTACACAAGCACACGTTTATAAAAGTCTGTAGCTTTTTGGTTGTTGTTTTTGTTGTTCTCCATGTCTCAGAACCATACAATAGGACTGACTTCACATCTGAGTTGAAGATTCTTATTTTTGTGTTGGACTTGATTTCTCTTGTTCTCCATATGTTTCCCAATGCAATGAAAGCTCCTCTTGCTTTTTGTATTCTTATTTTGATATCTTTGTCTGTCCCTCCAACTTTGTCTATATTACTTCCAACATATGTGTAGGATTCTACATCTTTTAGTGGTGTTTCTTAAGTTCAACCTTGTTATCATTTCTTGCATTTATTCTCATTATCTTTGTCTTTTCCCTGTGTATTTTCAGGCCCACTTGTTGTGACCTCTAATCAAGAATTTTCATTTTCTGTATAATATCTCTGTAGAGGTATCAATATCTGTTTTGATGGCCTCTGCTGGAATGCAATCTGGACCAGCTGCTTTTCCATCTTTCAGAAGCTTTATGGCTTTCTTTATTTCTTCTCTACTTGGTCGTTCGCAACTTATTTGTAGCTCCTCTTCTGCTGGCTGGATGTCTGGGGGATTAGTTGGAGATGGTCTATTGAGAAGTTCCTCAAAATGTTCTGTCCATCTCTTCATTTGTTCTTGTATATTACTAAGCAATTTTCCATTCTTATCTTTTGTGAAGCCATTTGCTTGCTTATATTTTCCTGTTAGCTTCTTTGTGTTGTTATACAGGGCCCTCATATTTCCTTTGGCTGCAGCTTCCTCTGCCTTGGCTTTGGAGCTTCTGGTTTTGCTTGTGTTTAAATCTGCTTTCTTGTTTTTCCTGTCTTCTATCTTATTAATGGTTTCTGTTGTTATCCATGCTTTGTGCTAACATTCTCTTTTTCTCAGTACTTCTTAACGTCTTGTTCCATATATTTTTTACTTGTTGCCAGTGGTCTTCCGTATCTGTTTCATCTTCCAGCTGTTGGAGTACTTGGTATTTGTTGGATACTGTGATTGAAAATTTTTCTCTTATTTCCTGATTTTTTAGATATCCCACATTATACTGTTGTCTATAGCTATACGCTGTTGTAAATTTCTTGAGTTTTAATTTTGTTTTAGTCAACAGAAGATGGTGGTCTGATACAACATCTGCTCCTCTACACACTTTCACATCATGCAATGATGATCTAAACTTCTTACTTATGCATATGTGATCAATCTGATTCTCAGTTCTGTGGTCTGGTGATATCCATGTTGCTTTATGTATTCTTTTATGTGGAAATATGATTCCTCCTATAGCTAGTTGATTTGAAGCACAGAAGTTTGCTAATAGTTTCCCATTCTCGTTCATCATTCCTAATCCATGCTTTCCCATGATTTCTTCAAAGCTAGTGTTGTTTGTTCCTATTTTCGCATTTAGGTCCCCCATCAAAATTGTGATGTCCTTTCTTTTCTTATTGTCCAAGACATTTTGTAGTCTGGTGTAAAAGTCTTCTTTCACAGATTCTTCTTTATCGTTTGTTGGTGAATAACACTGGATGATGTTTATATTTACTTTCTTTTTGGCTGATTTAAACCTTGCTGTTATAATTCGGGGTCCCATTGCTTCCCATTCTATAAGTGCCTTCTGTGCTTCATTGGACAGCATTAGAGCCACCCCTTCACTGTGGTGGGCTCTTTCCTCCTCATGTCCTGAGGACAACACCATTTCTCCTGTGACCAATTTCCTCTTCTCTGTGCCTTTCCACCATGTCTCGTAGAGACAGAGGATATCAATCCTGTAATTTTTCATTTCTGCTGCTACCTGTGCAGTCTTCCCTTGTTCACACAGAGTGCAAATATTCCAGGTGCCAATCCTGGAGATTTTCCTAGACGAAAAAAGGTTAGTCGGCAACCCAGACTCCCTTCGGCTTTCTCTAGGTTGCTTCATGCATCTCCTTTCCAGAGGACCTTCTTCTGTCTTGGGCGGCTGAGTTGATTTATATTCTGTATTTGACTTGTCCATGTTTGTTGAAGTTTTTGTGGTAAAAATTTTTTACGGGATGGGGTAACCAGCCCTATGCCCAACCCTCCTTAGTCACTTTTTAACGACATGCATGGTAGGGTACAGTGTTACTATTCTTTGCTTCCCTTTTGGGCCCTGGTAACACACGGGTGGTTGTTTGGTTTTACATGCCCGTTATTAATAGGTCACACATTTTTTCTTTGACTTTCAATTATAACGATGAAACATGTCAAAACACTTTTGGCACACATTAAGCAGCACCACCACAGGAAGAGTACATGATGACCTTTGGCGTAGCTTTCTTACAAGAAATCCAGTTGCATGTGCGACCTTTGCTTCTTAAATAGAATACTGCTGATAATGACTGCTGATACCTTGCACTTGCAGGGAGTTATCACATTGATAATCTGCAGCACACTGAACACTTAACAAGTTGTAATGATGAATATGGCAGGTGTTTGGTTACCAGAACATAATTACGGTGCACTACTTATCAAGCTTCTGTCTGTCTATCTATTTATATATATATATATATATATATATATATATATATATATATTTATATATATATATATATATATATATATATATATATCCAATCTCACTACTTAATGTGGAAGATATTCTTCTCAGTGATGGCGAAAAGGCTCACTACATACCTCCTGGCAAATGGGTACATTGACACTACCATTCAGAAAGGAGGTATCACAGGTACACCAGGATGTCTAGAGCATGCCACAATGATCTGGGAAGCAATTCAAAAGGCAAAGTCTGACAGAACAAACCTCCATGTAATCTGGTTGGATCTAGCAAATGCTTATGGATCCGTTCCACACCAGATGTTGTGGCAGGCCCTAGAAATGTATCATGTTCCACAAGAGATTGCAGCAATTCTGAAGCTGTATTTCGCAGGGTTTTCTGTCAGATTTTCAACCAGAGAGTACACAACGAAGTGGATTGGCCTTGAAGTTGGAATTGCGATGGGATGTACCATCTCTCCGATACTATTCGTGATGGCTATGCAGGTAATCCTCAATGCGGCTGAAGGGATGGCTATAGGTCCAAAGCTCGGTGGAATGTGTCACATGCCACCGCTCAAAGCATTCATGGATGACACAACAATTCTGACATTAGATGAACATCAGGCCCGGAGGATGTTAGCACGCCTGGATGAACTAGTCAGCCGGTGCAGAATGAGCTTCAAACCCAAGAAGTCGAGAAGCCTATCAGTCAGGAAAGGGAAGACAGCAGAGGTCATATTCATGGTTTCTAACCAAAGAATCCCTACTGTCATTGAGGAACCTGCTAAAAGTCTTGGCAGGGTGTACGATGCCTCATTAAAAGACTCGAAGGCAGTGCAACAGACAATAGAAATTGCAGGCAGAGGGCTACAGATCATAGACCAAAGCAGACTCCTAGGAAAATTAAAACTGTGGTGCCTCCAGTTCATGTTGATACCTAAGTTGCTGTGGCCACTGCTTATATATGAAATAAGCACAAGTACAGTGGAAGCTATAGAGCAGAAGGTCAACAAGTTCATGAGGAAATGGCTAGGGGTACCACCAGGTCTGTCAGATGTAGCACTGTACTGCAAAAAGTCAAAACTTCTGCTTCCTTTCAAGTCAGTTGTTGAAGAGTACAAAGTTGGAAAGGCAAGGCTTGCAATGAGTCAGCAGATGATGTGGTTAAGTCCATTCAGCCCACACTGAAAACGGGAAGGAAGTGGAGAATGGAAGAAGCTGTTGATGTTGCCCAAGAGTCGCTCCAACTGAGAGAGGTAATCGGATACACACAAACGAATAGACGGGGATTTGGTCATGGAGACATCCGCTGGTAGTCCAAGGCATCAAGCAGGGAACGTAGAGACATGGTAGTTCAGGAGATACGAGGAGCTGAGAATGATAAGAGGGTGCAAAAAGCAGTGCAGCAGGCCCAACAAGGCCAATGGACTACATGGGAAGGAGCCCTGCAAAGGTCCTTGACATGGAATGATATATGGCATATGGCACCTCTTAGGCTCAGCTTCATTGTTAGATCAATGTATGACCTCCTGCCATCGGCCACAAACCTTGTGAGATGGGGAAAGTCGGATGATGAGCAGTGCCCCCTGTGCCATGGGAGGTAGACACTTGAACACGTGCTCTCAGCTTGCAAGGTGTCATTAGGGCAAGGGCGATACACATGGCGCCACAACAAAGTGCTAAATGAGCTGGCTGCAACAATAGATCTGGCAAGGATGAAGGCAAATAGCAATGTCAGGCCAAACACGGCAAACACATACTTTCTGAGAGCGGGAAAGTCAGCACACCCAAAGCCGAGTAAATCAGGTAGCAGTGTACCATCTCTCCTTGACTGTGCAAATGACTGGGAGATGGCGGTAGACCTACCTGGACGAGGGGCATATCTAGAGAGTATCAGGAAATCTCGAAGAGGCCGGATATAGTGCTGCATTCTTCATCAGCGCACCAGGTTATATTGATTGAACTGACCGTGCCATTTGAATCCAGATTGGAAGAGCAACATTTGTTCAAAGCGGCCAAGTATAGTGATCTGGCCGCAGATCTGAGACACGATGGGTTCACTGCAAGGGTCATGGCTGTTAAGGTGGGTGCAAGAGGGCTTGTGGCTGCATCAGTGTATGATTTACTGAAACTGTTGGGGCTGAGGGGACAGTCGAGAACAAGGGCACTGAAGAGGCTTAGTGAAACTGCGGAAAAGGCATCATGCTGGCTGTGGAACAACCGCAATGGGCTATGGAACTCGGGTCAGTAAACTCTGCGATACAGGAAACATCAGGAATTTTTTTACGTCCACAATACGTTGAGTTTTTTGGTGTACTGGTGAAAGGGCTGTGACTGATGGCAACACGCGGCGTATTATAAGAGGTGTTGGGCACGGGGTTACAGTTGCTGGTGCGCAGTTGCTAGCCACATCGGCTTCATGCAGGTGTGTCAGTGTCTGTCCGTGGTCGTGGTGTGCGGCAGAATGAACGGAATAATCTGTCTTCTCTTTGGTTACTTTCACAATTGCCTCCACAGCTGGCGGAGTTGGGAATTTAAAGTTGCTACCAAGGTGAAATGGGTTCATTTTCGATACAAGACAACAGGAGGCTGAGACACTTGGGAGTCATGACCCAAGTGGGCCCGCCCCCCTTAGAGTTTAAAGGAGTATTGGGCCGAAACACTTGTTCAATGGGGAATACTTCTGATGATCAGATTGCCTCCTGTTGTATCGCTCTGTATAGAGTTTCCTATCATCTTTTGTATATATATATATACTCATGGAACAAAGTAAGTGTGCAACACTTTAAAGGGCACTGTGCGTGATTTCATTGACGAAATGAAATAAAAGTTGGCACACAATGTGGTTGAATATTGAATAAAAGACCAAGTGATCACTTTGATTTTAGTGAAAGTGTCACGAAAGAAAGATAAAAACTAAAGTCAGTGTGGCGTCCCCACGAAAAAATGAAATCTTGATTTCAGTACCGTGTATGTCCACCTTGAGCTGTTATCACTGCTTGACAGCGCCTTCTCATCGAGCCAATGAGACGTTGGATCTGTTGTTGGGGGATGTTATTCCATTCTTCTTGCAACGCTTATGCTAACTGGTGGTGGTTTTCAGGAGGATTTTGTCTTCTTCACAGCCTACGCTCCAGTTCGTCCCACAGGTGCTCGATGGGAGAAAGCAAAACGTTCTCCTGGACGCCTGTACATCAAATCACGCCATCATTGCCTTGCAAACAGAATCTTGACTCATCAGAGAACAGAATGCGTCTCCATTGATGACAGGGCCATGCTACGTGCTGTCTGGCTCAGGCCAAGCGCGCTTCTTCTTCTTTCTTTGATCCTTAGCCACCGACCGTCAAAGCAGTCAGTGGCCATTACGCCTGGTGGCGTCTTGTAGGGCAACAACAAATTGATTCCACTTTGCTCGGTCAGCGGCCATCCTTCGTACAGTGCCCCAACTCTGGTTCATTCTTTGCATCTCAGCCTCCACAGTCCTCCGCCAAGTTGTTTTTGGTTGGCCTCTCTTTCGTTTTCCTTCAGGGGTCCATAGCATAGCTGTTCTTGTGATGGCATCGGGGTATCTTCTGAGGACATGGCCAACCCAGCTACAGCGTCTGCCAGCTATGATGGTGTACATGGCCTCTTGCTTGCTCCGAGTAAGCAGATCTTGGTTGGTGATGGTATTCGGCCAAAAGATTCGAAGAATTTTTCTTAGACATGTTGTGTGAAAAGAGGACAATTTCGACATTTCCTTCTTTGTAACTCTCCAGCTCTCTGCGCCACAGAGAAGCACAGAAAGCACACAGCTCTGATATAATCCTAATTTTGTGCTTGTGCTGTTCTGAGAGGACTTCCAGATGTTGTTTAGACTAAAGAAGGCTGTTCTTGCTTTGTTCATTCTGTTGTTGATGTCTTTGCTTGCTCCGCCGTCTGGTGTTACTATGCATCCTAGGTATGTGAAGGCATCTGTCTGTTCCAGTTGCTGATTCCTTACTGATATGAGCTCAGGGTTGCTCACATTGAGCGTCATGACCTCTGTCTTCTTTAGGTTGATGTTCAAGCCCACCTGCTGGCTATACTTATTAAGTCTATCCGTTTTCGTCCCACAGGTGCTCGATGGGAGAAAGCAAAACGTTCTGCTGGACGCCTGTACACCAAATCACACCCATCATTGACTCATCAGAGAACAGAATGCATCTCCATTGATGACAGGGCCATGATACGTGCTGTCTGGCCCAGGCCAAGCGCGCTTGTCTATGGCGAACTGTCAGTGCTGGTCTAACTGCAGGTCTGTGAGGTAAGAGATTTGCCTCTCTGAGTCTATTCCGCACGACACGGGTCTTAAACCTGGAATGTTCCTGGCAGTCCATGTTGCCTGAATAAACCTGTTACGCAAGTGCATAAGGGGTATGTAATGGTCTTGTGCAGGGGTGGTAACTCGTGGTCGGCCACTTCTATGGCGATCAGCAGTGGATCCAGTTTGGTGGAAACGAGCTTGAATGCGTGATATAGTGTTCCTGTGAACATTGAAATGTTGTGATAAGCTAATATAGTCGCTCCAGCAGCTAACATCCCTATAGCTATTGCTCGCTGTTGTTGGTTCAATCTTGGCATTGTCAAAAAAGATGTTTCTGTTGGACTCTTGGTACTCTCTATTTCAACGATTACGTTTTCACATGCTTATGATTAGAGCTACACACTTACCTTCCTTTTATCTGTGATAAATTCTCCCCTACGGCACTTTTCACATGATTTATCTTGCACCGTGATTATCTCCACATGAATAGTGCGATGCAATTGTAATTGCACGGGTAAGTGAACAACACTCGCACAGAAATGTGTGCCAACTTGCATTTGAGTTCACCCAAGAACACACGCACAGTGCCCTGTTGAGTGCTGCACACTTGCTTTTTTCCATGAGTATATATGTGTGTATATATACTCATGGAAAAAAGTAAGTATATATATATATATATATATGGATATAAATATCCCCTAAGAACAGAATTCCACAGACATTAGTCAGTTCATACTAATCTCTGATTACATGCATTCTTACTGTTACATACCTATGAAACTTCTACATATTATTCTAAACTAGACTGCATCATCTATGAACTGTCCCATTTTACACCCCTGATCTGTGCAATTTTTTTTAACTTTGCCCATCACTAACTTGGTTCAAAGAATATTGATTATCCTCTTTTTTGGATCAGAGAACTGTTTTTTTTTTCTCATAGACTGTTGGAATCTGTTACTCATGTCTTGACATTTATTATCTAACAGTTATTCCCGTTACACACACACACGAGATATATATATGTATATATATGTATATATATCTGTGTGTGTGTGTGTGTGTGTGTATCTATATATATATATATATGTGTGTATATCTATATATGTGTGTGTGTATCTCTATATATATATGTGTGTGTATCTATATATATGTGTGTGTATATCTCTATATATATATATATATGTGTGTGTGTATATATCTATATATATGTGTGAGTGTATATATCTATATGTGTGTGTATATCTATATATATGTGTGTGTATATATACATGTGCGTGTATATCTATATATGTGTGTGTATGTATATCTATATATATATGTGTGTGTGTATATATGTGTGTACATCTATATATATATATATATATATATGTGTATATCTATATCTGTGTGTGTATATATCTATATATATAAGTGTGTGTGTATATCTATATATATATATATATCTCTTCTTCTTCTTCCGTCCTTAGCCACCGAATATATATATATGTGTGTGTATATCTTTATATATGTGTGTGTATATATCTATATATATGTGTGTGTGTATATATCTATATATATATATATATGTGTGTGTGTATATCTATATGTGTGTATATATGTGTGTATATGTGTGTGTGTATATATCTCTATATGTGTGTGTATATATCTATATGTGTGTATATCTCTGTGTGAGTGTGTATATATATATCTCTCTGTGTGTGTGTGCGTGCGTGCGTGTGTGTATATATATATATATATATATATATAGAGAGAGAGAGAGAGAGAGAGAGAGAGAGAGAGAGAGAGAGAGAGAGAGAGAGAGAGAGAGAGAGAGAGAGAGAGAGAGAGAGAGAGAGAGAGAGAGAGAGAGAGAGAGAGAGAGAGAGAGAGAGAGAGAGAGTTTATCACTCATGTTTTGGAAATACCTGATCCAAGTCTTCATAGATGAATTCATAGTTCTCATATTCACTGGTATCTCCGGTATCAAACTGAGTTCCTGTTGTTTGCATGATAAAGGCATGTAAAATGTCTTTCAGGAAACGTCCAAAACAGTAAACATCACTAGCAGGGGAATAGAGGCCACTGTCTTTCACTTCTGGAGCTGCCCTATATATGTTGTATAAGAACATGATAACAGTAGACAATTATAAAGGTAAGAAAAACTTCCTTGTTTCTCTTTTTAAATTACATTTTTTACATTTTCAATTAAAAACATTCATTTCTTTTCATTTTACTCACCGTACAAGCAAGACCTTCCATTTGCGGTGTCTACGCCGCATCCTCGGCATCTCGTGGAAAGATAAAGTGACAAATGTCGAGGTGTTGTCACGTGCTGGCCTTCAAAGTATGTATACGCTGCTTAGACAGCGCAGACTTCGCTGGCTTGGCCATGTTCGCCGCATGGAAGATGGTCGCATCCACTGAAGGGGCTATTATTATTATTACAAGCAAGACAGAATAATTTTTAGAAGAAAATTGGTGAGCATACTGTATGATTTGCTGTAATTAAATGTTTCATTTTATTCAGCTAAAATTTTGGATCTCAGCTATGGTTATAATGTTCAAATGACTGGTAACTTTCAATGTCTTGTTTTTTTTTTTTTTCCGTACGCCCGCTAATACTCGAGGCGAAATCTCAGGTTATTATTAATGTCTAACCTGACATTGATTTTACGTGAGTATCCCTTTTTTCTTGTACAGAGACAGGTGTCCCTCGCCATTCAGGCAGATACTCGTCGATTTCGGAGATACCCATTAGAGCTGGGTCGGCTCAGGAGCCGCCAATCCCTGGTCGACGACACTCCTTCAAATGTGGTCGCCAGGTCTCGAGTTAATCCAGTCCAAATCCCGGTCGACGAAAATCCTCAAATGCCGTCGCCCGGGTTTGATCCTGAATCACCCGGTCGCCAGAGCGGTGTTGTAACCACTACGTCTTGTAAATCCTGGACTAGATAGTACCTTGCACAGATCATCAAAGCAACTATTAAATCCCCATAACAGTATTATAAAAATTACTATGTAAAGTCTGAAAGCAATAAGAAATACCAGAAAATTGGAATTCAGTGATGAAATTTGATCAAGTTCCCAAAGAAGAGACATTTACAAAAGTGCACAAATTATAAAGAAATAATGTTACTGTCATTTCTAGGAATAATGTTAAACATGATCATCCTTCAGGGATTAAAAGAGGCATACACAATTGAAAGCAAAACAAGCAGGTTTTTGGTCAAACAGACCCAGCACAAACCAGATAGCCACAATGTGCATAATAGATGTACTTTGTTTGAAAATGAACTTACAAGAAGATGAGGTAAGCAGCAGAATACGTCTTTCTCAAAAACAGCTTAAAACATGATTTCCACAAGAAGTGTTCAAATGATTTAAACCAGCTTATGGTCAGGAGCTCAATTTGAGCCCAAAGAAACTGGAGAAGGGGCGAAGGTGAGAATGGGGTGACGGCGACTAGAGAAAGGGCAAAGGCGACTTGAGAAGCGGGGAAGGCAACTGAAGAAGGGACGAAGGTGAGCCACTGGAACTTTAAAACCAGCAGCTTCAGGCAAATAAAGCTCGTGATTCTTGTTTGGTTGCCTATCTAGAGCTTCCGTTGACAGAGTGGTTAGAGCACTGGTCTTTCAAGCCAAAGGTGCTGGATTCGATTCATGGCATCGACACGCTTCAGTCTGCCCAGCTGTTAATCAATACATGAAGGAAAAGGTAGCAAGGAAGGGAACCGATCACCCCATCTCTCAAAGCTGGACCTAGTATAGAAAAGTCTCTATCACTTTACTCCCATACATCAGTATCTGCTATGTGACTACCTTTACCTTCTTTTTTTTTTTTTTAGCCTATCTAGGAAAAGATCAAACTCTGATTTCAAACCTCGTCTGCTTTGTCAAAATATCCTTTCAAGGGAAAGACTTCAGGAGTCAACTCTGAGCATAAATCCGGAGTCCTTAAGGCAGTATAATGTTGATTCGACATTATTTTGGCAACTCCTGCGACCTGGCAGGTACCAAACTGTATCGACTACTGCTGTTCCTTTGAACTTACAAGCTACGTGGAGAGGGGGAACATGGTGCATGGGCAACAGCTTGATCTCCATATTGTGCCCAAGCTCAGGCCCTAGAAAGGACATTCCAGCATCACCCTAGGAAGTTGGTACAACACAAGAAATAGCTGTGACCAGTTATAAGCATCTTGTCCAATTACACTCGTTAGACAGAGCAGACTACATTGGCTTGGCCATGTCCATCACATGAAAGATGATCGCATCTATAAAGGTATTTTCAATAGACAACTGGCCCATGGCAAAAGAACAGCCAGGCAACCATAGCTGAGATTTAAAGATGTGTGCAAGAGAGTCATGAAGGCACTGGCCATAAATCCAGCAACCTAAGAGAATGAACTCTGGGAAGTTTAAGGCGGCCGGCGTGATGCTGAGCACATCACCTCTGGTGTGCCGATGATCAAGAAAATATGGGCCTAACACCATATTTCCAATATGCCTCAATGGGCATGTAAAAGGACCCTTTACCTTTTTTGAGAGAATGAAGCTGCCGATCACACCATCTGCAATGCTCCCTACTGTGCCACCTCAGACTGGACAACAAGAAGCTCTCACAACAAGCAGAAGAGAACAGAACATACCACAATGAACACCAGGAAAAAAAGCAGCTGAGCGCTACTACCTCAGGGGCACACTCCCATAGTCAGTTATACTATACTAAGAAGATGAGGGGGACTGTGATAAGATGTGGTGAAGTGTAGTTCATAAAAGGAAAAGTTAACACATCTTAATAGGACAAATGACAAAGACCATTGCCTACACTGTGACCACAAGACCTTCTTATGGGAAAGGAGAGAAGGCACTAACTAAGTAAGAGACATGGGGGGAAAAAAAAGAAACAACTTTATCACCCAGTTGAAATATCCACCATGTGTTGATATGCAAAAAGAAATTGAGCTTACCAATTTACACTGGATTTGCAGTTAATCAAAAGGCATTTGACAGTTTGGATGATCAAATTTGAAAACTGATCAGGCATTACGGAGTACCCTAAAGCTCATTAACCAAATGAAGAAAATGTATGAAGACATGGAATGCAAAACTCTTCACAAAGGACAACTGACAAAACCCTTTGAGATTAGAAATGGAGTGCATCACAGATGCCTTTTGTCACTATTTCCCAGCACGCTCGCTAAAGTCTAGGTTATGAAAGCAATGCCATCGATGAAAAGAAATGGAACTCAGTGAATTCTGACACACAAAAAACATGAGGACATAGATTTTGCTGATGCTGTGGCTCTTCTGTCCCATAACCATAACTGAGCACAAGACAAATGAGAATTCTTTATAAGAGGTCACAGATTATGAGAGGATGAATGAAAATAACGAGAGCCTGCCTACACTTGCAGAAATATACATAACAAATGGTGTTCTATATATAAATAATATATATCTTGGCAGCAATACAGACATTGTTAAAGTAACAGCCAACGGTATTAAAATAAGAATAAAAAGGCATGAAACCTGTTGATAGCATTACAAGACAAGACTTGTTCTGGAATCCCCAGGGTAAGAGAGGTAGAGACGAGCAAAGATAAATGGAGAAGAGAACTGGAGACAGATATGACAGGGGTAAATAAGACATGGAAACACCTTGAGCTGATGATGTGGAAACACCTTGAGCTGATGATGTGGAAACACCTTGAGCTGATGATGTGGAAACACCTTGAGCTGATGATGTGGAAACACCTTGAGCTGATGATGTGGAAACACCTTGAGCTGATGACGTGGAAACACCTTGAGCTGATGACGTGGAACTGGAGGAACTAGATGAACTGGAGGAACTGGAGGAATTGGCATATGGTTTTGGTTTTAAGGACTATCTTCACTGCACATGGACTACTCCATCAGTGCCCCGATCTCCTCCCTTAGATTACACAAGGAGGATCTCAGCACAGTGCACAAACTCTGTAGCACCGGCGAGAATCCCAATGTGTGTATATAGGAATCACACATTCTATAAATATTTTTGTTGTGGGTAGGTTTCTAATTTTTAAATTTTGCCAGGGCAGCCGCCTGATATGCCTACTTGTTATGATTTCCAACTGCCATGGGATTTTTAATGTGCGCAACTTGCACAAGGGACATCCTATTTTTTCTCCCTTATCCGAGAAGGCTAGGTATCCTATCTCACTACCCATGAGACCAGGGGGGAATTAGGACCACTGGTTCTGAAAAAAAATGTTTCCATAAATTATTTTCCCCCAACTGGGAATCTGGGCATTACAAGCTAGCAGTCCGCTGGGAATCTTTTAGAAATAAAAGAAAAGTCCACCACAATAATCAGAATCTTCATCAATCTCAAGGCAATTTTATTGTATGGCTCTAAAACATGGAGAGCAACAAACCCCACATGTCAGTCCTGAGATGTGAAATGACTATCTTCCTATACATCCCTCTATAGCCATCCAGTAATCTTCACAGGTAAAACATTTTTTGAATGAAATCTGAGAAAACTATACACATGAAAAGCCCCAGGTGATATACAACAGAATCAGACTGACAATTAGAATCAAAGACAGATTTTAAAATAGTGCCACAACTGCAAAAACATCTTCTTCTTCTTCTTTGATCCACTGTCACTGAGCGTCAGCTCTTGGTGACCTTGATGCCATTATATGGTACTGCGCAGTTCGTATAAGCTGTTCTGAGCTGCCATACAGTGTATTGTCTATGGATGGGTTGTGTGGTAGCAGTTGTTGTCTCAGTCCCTGAAGTGCAGGGCACTGTAGTAGGTGGTGTTCTACTGTCTCCAACGGGTTAGGGCAGTGTCTACATTTTGCTATATTTTGTGAACTTAGTCTGTTTCTGTGGCCATTTAGTGTAGAGTGGCCTGTTCTCAATCTGAAGATTTTGGTTTGGTACCTTCGTTCGATATCGTTCATAGCATCTTTCTTATTTGGGGCTGTTTGGTGAATGAAGAGTCTTCTTCCTGTTTTAGCCTGTGCCCACGTGTTCAGCCAAACTTCTTTACAGTTGTTTTTGACTATTTGTTTAACTGTTAACATACTCAGTGGTTGATCAATCTGTGGCATTTTTGCTTCCTTCTTTGCCAGTCTATCAGCAACTTCATTTAATGTGATGTTTATGTGGCCAGGTATCCATTGCATGTATATTTCTGTTCCGTACAAGTTCATAATTTTGTGGCATGTTTCTTGAACCTTCTGGATAGTACTGATCGAGTTGGTTTTCCAGTTTCCTATTGCCAAGAGGGCAGCCTGCGAGTCTGAGAATACTACAACATCATTTGGTTCCATTTCGTCTGATTCAAAGAGTTCAAAAATTCTAGTTAGGGTTTTCTGGATGGCGACTACTTCGGCTTCGTAGTTTGTACACCAGATACCACAGGGACCTGCAATTTTGACGGGTTCTTCAGTACTGGGTGGGATGATTATGGCCCCGTATCCAGCATTTATGACTGCTTTGAAATCTGACCCGTCTGTATAGGCATGGATAATGTCTTCATCGTACTGACAGATGGTTTCCATGGCAAGTGTTTTCAGCAGCGTAGATGTGAGGCTTTTATTTGCGGGTTGTAGAAGGTTTGTACGTATTATTGGTCTTTTTAGTTCTACGTGAGGTGGTAGGTCAGGCACAACTTGAGTAGGCAGTCTAGTCTCTGGTATGTAGTGCTTCCCTGAAAGCTCTTGGTACCTTCTAGTGAAAGATGTCTTTTTAATTCGGTACTTGGAGTTGTGGTCACCGATAACGTTTTTGCAGGGGTCATCTTTGTCAGCTCGCAAGAATCTTTCTGCCGTGATAATGACTGATTTCTCTCTCCTTAGTTCTAGGGGTTCCACATTGGCTGAAATCTCACATGCGCTGGTCGGAGTAGTTCGCAAGCCTCCACAGATGAATCTGAGTGCCTGGTTTTGTATGCGATCTAGTTTCAGTCTGAGTGTTGGGCTAGCAGTGGCTTGCAGGGGTAGAGAGTAATCCATAACTGAGCGCACATATCCCAAGTACAGTTGTCGTAGGGTGCTCTGATTGGATCCCCAATCAGTGCTTGCCAAACGCTTTATGAGGTTTAGTCTTCTAGAGGCCTTAGCAGTTAGGGACTCAACATGTGTTTTGTATGTGAGTCTGGTATCTAGCTGTATCCCTAGATAAGTCGGATTGTTCTCTTTAGCTAGCTTTGCATCATCAAGTTTTAAATCCAGTTCTTTCTTTACTGTTTTGTTGCTAAGTGTGAATATAGTGTAGACTGTCTTACTCGTGTTGATCACCATTTTCCAGAAGCTGCAGTAGGTTGTTAGAGCAGCCAGTGCACGGTTTAGTTTCTTTTGCAGTTGCAAGTGGGACTTCCCTTCTGCCCAAAAGACTAGGTCATCAGCAAACAAGGCGCTGGGTAATTCAAGGTACTCTGCCAGATTGTTTATGTATATGAGGAAGAGGGTGCAGCTTAGGGCCGAGCCTTGTGGGAGGCCTTCTTGGATGGTTCTTTTCCCTGATGTTGCTCCGTTGACCGTTGTGGAGATGGTTCTATTTGTGAGGAAATCTTTTATCCAACGAAACATTCTTCCTTCTATGCCCATCTTCTGCATCTTGAAAAATAGACCGTCTCTCCATACTCTGTCATATGCCTGCTTGAGGTCTACGAAAACTGCGGCCACATGATTTTTATCCTGGAAAGCATCGGCAATATGTTGTACCAATCGGATTACCTGGTCAACAGTCTGTCTTCCTCTTCTAAATCCTGCTTGGTTATGATGGAGGGCTAACCCCTTTCTCTAACCACCAGTAGAGGCGTGCATTTATCATACGTTCTGCCATTTTCCCAACGCATGAAGTCAGGGAAATGGGCCGGTAGCTACTGACTTCGCTTGGTGGTTTATCTTTTTTGAGTATTGGGATAATGTTAGCCGTTTTCCATCCTGTAGGTACAGTACTGCTTCTCCACGTCTTGTTTATGAATTCCAGGATCGTCAGCAAGCCTTTTCCCCCAAGTTTGACTATCATGTCGTTGGTAACCTGGTCTGGCCCTGGTGCTTTTTTGGGTTTGGTCTTTAGGAGACTGGATTGCAGTTCAGCTAGTGTAAATTCCTGATCAAAGATGCTGTCCACAGACTTGTGTGCTTTTAGCATGCATTTTGTAAGTGTCTTGATGGCTTTATCTAGATTGGCTCTTTTGTATGTTTTATTGACTTCAGCAAAGAATCGATTTAGGACTCGTGCTTTCCCTCTGTTGGAGGTAGCTGTGTTACTGTTTGGAAGTTTTATAGGGATTGGGTTTCTCTTCTGGGATGTCCCTGCCATGTTGTCAATGAGTTTCCATGCTTTCTTCCCTTCTTTATTTAGATCTAGGTTTTCGCATTTTTCTTTCCAGGTTTCCATTTTGGCTTTTCTGCTCGCTAGCTTAACCTGTGCAGTGAGTCTGTTGTATGTGGTTTTGTTTTCACGGCAAGGATATTTCTGAGCGATTTTCCGTGCCTTGCATCTTAGTTGTACTAGGTGTTCTAATTCCTCATTCCAGAAGATACTGTATTTGATACGACTGCCTTTGGGGATTGCCTGTTTGGCTGCCTGAAGTATGGCTGTAGAGATCTGATCGTTCAAGGTATTAATGTCTTGGTTCATGTCTATTTCAGTGAGAAGCTGGTCTGATGTGAGTTTATAGTGTTCCCAGTTTGCTCGAGCATAGTTCCATTTCGGCTGTCTTTTGGTTTCCGTTTTTGTTTTACCCTGCAAGATGGTGGTGAGGATGGGTAGGTGGTTGCTTCCTATGTCCTCCAATACCCTCCATTTATACCAGTTGGTGAGGTCTGCAGACACAAGTGTTAGGTCTGGTTGGCTACTGGTTCCGCTAGCTTTATGGTAGAGGGTTGGTGGGGATCTTTCATTTTGGAGGACTATAAGGTTGGAAGTGTTACATAGCTCTTCTACTGCCTGGCCTGAGGTGTTGGTGTCCTGGTATCCCCAGAGTGGGGAGTGGGCGTTGAAATCCCCTGCTATGATTGTTCTCTTATATTCGATATCATCAAAGTAGATTCCATTAGTTTCTCTGGGGGGTCTGTAGACATTAAAGATTTGGAAATGTCCATCACTTCCCCAGACTGTCACTCGTTGTATGTCAGTTTCATCATCGGTTCAAAGACTTTCGACCTCTGCCTGTACATCATTCCTTACCAAGGTTAGGATTCCTCGACAACTATTATGGCAATGACATTTGTACATTGTGTAGCCTGGGAAGTTGATGGATTTGTCCTTAAGAACAGTTTCTTGAATCAGTGCAATGTGAACTTTCTGGTCCTTCAGTAGTTTCTTTAATTCTAACGATTTAGTTCTTATTCCATCTACATTTAACTGTAGAATGTTAATATACTCCTCGGTAGCACACTTTTCGCCAGGAGCAGCCGAGGGGCGATCTGCCTGGCGCGGACCTTTTGCGAGGCGACGTCCGAGCTCGTATATCTTAGGTTGTATTAGTGTCATGGCATCATGAGTAGTGGGGGGTTGTGATGACTTTCTTTCATCCCGGTAGTTATCCTCTTTTTTCCATGCGGGGTGTGCAAGGCATGGTGGGCACTGTACCATCATCGGTGGGGAAGTATTATTTTCCCTTGCTGTTCTGTTCGCCTGATGTTTGTCTTACCCCCTGGGGGTAGACAGCCCCAATACCATGTTGCACCAACTCAGTGGGGTTCACCGTTGTGCAGTCCCCGCCACCAAATGACCGCTGTTTTCTGGAAACATCCATAATTTGTCAGCACTAGCGCTTCTAGTTGGTCAAAAGGATCATCATGTCGTGCACCCTGGTGCCTTCACTATGAGATGCTGTGGATGGTTTGTAGCTGTGCCATTCCAAGTTGGAGGACAGTCACAGGTAAAAGCAGGGCTTTGCAGGGGGGCTCAACACAGTTTGGCCAGTCGGTCGAGACTGTTACCGGGGGATGGCCGCCACTGTCTTTGTGGCTTCTGGGAGCCATATGTCAAGCTTGGAAGGTCAAGGTGGACCAGTAAGTTTGAGCCACTGGATCAGTTCTCCAGTGCGACTGCTCTTGCCCAAAGGTGCTACCCCTCTTGGCCTCCCCCATCCCCCATTCAGATCATTACCTAATGGTGATTAAAATTAAGTATAAGGCTGAAAAACACAGAATGCATGAGAAAAAAAGGAATCTCAGATAGAATGGTCAGCATTAAAGCAGACAAGCATAAAAAATAAATACCTATCAAAGTCAAAATAAATATGAAAGTCTTTATAACTTTGCGCAAAATAACAAAATAGCGTAATGAAGTGTTCATTCTCGAGGACAATCAGTCTAATGAGCCATACAATTAAAATACTGCACAAGAGCATTCAGGCATGAATACCAATCAAAATAGACAATGTAGTTCATGACGAACAGTTTTTTTTTTCTTTTAACAGGACCAGGAGAAGCCTTATTTTGTGTAAGAAGACTAGCAGAAAGATATGCACAGAGTTTAAAATAAAAAGTACAGTACTTATTTGTGCTTCATAGACTACAATGAGAATTGTGTCAGAATCCTGCATGGTAAACTAATTGAATGCTCTGAAGAAATAGGTCTTCATGAAAAATACATGTGACTGCATAGTAACAATTTAAAAGGTCCCCCTAATTTTCTTATACTGATATAAAAAGAGGAGCGAGACAAGGACGCTTATGTAACATCTGCACAAGGAATAATTTGACAAAAGTTAATATATAGTAATTGGGAAAGTGAAGGTCTGATGCTGTTCTTATAATACATATGACATTTGACAAGTGAAAGTCAATTAAATATCTGTTAAAGTCAGTTATATAACTGGAAACACCTGGCCTTTACACCCCTCCCCCTTCATTATTATTTTTGTTTGGTGTTTTGTTTGGTTTTATCTCGTTTTTGTTTGTTTGGGCTCTTTTTTTTAAACATGCAAGCATAATCGGTAATTGTGATTTGCCCTATTTACAACGATTTGACAGGTATGATGCCACTTTCCCGTATCGGCAGTTGTTTATATTATCATCATCATGTGACATATTCTTTCCAGAACGTTGTCTCCATTACAGCTGCTCTGAACGCATCACGATTCTGGGCAAGTCGACCTGCATCAGCCAAAGACAAGTTCAGACTCTCTGTGATGTCCTGGGTCCACCGTCGTCTAGGTCGACCCCTTCCCCTTTTTCCAGGGACCATGCCTTCCATCACTGTTTTTTCCAGACTATTATGTCTTTTTATATGACCGAAAAATTTCAGCTTCCTTATTGCGATGGTATTTAGGAGCCAATGTTCCTGTACGTTTAGTGAGTGCAGTACTTCTCTGTTGGTCTTTTTTTCTGTCCAGGGTATTCTCAACATCCTTCTGTAGCATTTCATTTCGAATGATGTAATCTTTTTTGCAACTGTTTTATTGAGTGTCCAAGTCTCGCAGCCGTATGTTGCTACTGGGAATATACATGCTCTGATCAGTTGTAACTTTGTTTCTTTGCTTGTGCCTTGCCATAGGTTTTTCATCTGTATTAGCTTATGTGAAGCAATTGCAAGTCTTCTTTTAATTTCTACTGCACAGTCGCCAGAGCTGTTAATGATTGATCCTAAGTATTAGAATTCATTGACACTTTCCAGTTCTTCGTTATCAATTTCAATTTCTGGTTTGGTCTTTACTTTGTCTGTTGTCAATACTTTGGTCTTCTTGGTGTTTAGGTATAGATTCTGGGCCTCGCTGTGTTTTTTTGGTGGACAGAAGTAATTGTTCAAGTCCTTTTGGGTTGGTCGATAGGAGGACTGTGTCGTCAGCATATCTGATTTCCGGGATCTGGTACCCGCCGATGTTAAATGAGTCAAACTCTGTGTGTTCTTGGTCATCTCTTACGTTTCTCATGATATTCTTGGCATAAATGTTAAACAGGTAAGGGGAAAGGGTACAGCCTTGTCTTACTCCTTTCTGTACTTCAAACCATTCTGATGTTTCCCCCTCTATTCTTACGGCTGCCTGTTGTTCTTGGTACAGCAGTGCGATGAGTTGTATAAGGTGGTTTGGAAATCCCATATTTTATCATAATAGCCCATAACTGCTGATGTTGTACACAATCGAAAGCTTTGGTGTAATCAATGAAACAAGTATGTAGGTCAACGTTGAATTCTCTACACTTTTCTATGATGATCCTCATGTTGAATATATGATCTCTAGTACCTCTACCTGGTCGAAAACCCGCCTGTACTTCATTTATTTCTGTTTCTAGCTTTTGTTGCATCCTTTTCATTATGATTTGTAAAAGTATTTTGCTGGCATGGCTTATAAGAGCTATAGTTCTGTAGTTTGTGCACAGTTTCAGGTTGCCCTTTTTTGGCAAGGGTATGTAAATTGATCGTTTCCATTCCTTGGGCCAAATTCCGCTTTGCCAGATCTTGCAGCATAATGCATGGTATATACGAGCGCTGCCTTCTCCTCCTGCCTGTATCATTTCAGCTGTTATTTCATCACAACCAGGAGATTTTCCACTTTTATATTATTTTATATTATTTGGAATTGAAAACAATATATATCCTAATCGGAGGTTGAATGGGATATTTTTCATCATTAAATTTTTAAAAAAATGAATAAAACAGACTGAAGAAATGCCAGGCTAAACTGGAAGATCAATAAAGAATCTCAGGTATTTAGATGACACCATTTTGTTAGCTGAAATTGACTAAGAATTGCAAGAACTAGTGAAGCCAGTAAACAGTGTGCCATGAATATTGAGAAGACAAAAACTATGATACTTAGCAAAACAAATGAAAAGCCACATTTAAAATTAAAGTCAATGAGAAGATGCTAGAACAGTTAACTGTTTCTTTTTCTCAGATCTTACTTCCTTTTAGTAGAGAAGAAAACAACGCACACAATTTTAACAATATCAAACAAGGAACATAAGGAAAGAAGATAGGACATACTCTGAACTTCTCACATACCTTTAAATTACACTGGACACAGAATACTTACTTACTTAGTTGTTCCCCTTCTACCGTGAGGTGTAGAGGTTTGGAAGAGAGAGCGCCAGACTATCCTATCGGCTGTCCTCCTCCTGGCCTGGTTCCATTCTAGTCCTCGGTCCTTCAAAGATTGTCTAATGTTGTCCTCCCAGCGGACTCTGGGTCGTCCTGGGGGTCTGGATCCCTGGCTCTTTGTTTCCCATGCTTGTCGTGGTAGCCGATCTTCTCCCATTCTGCAGACATGGCCAAACCATCTTAATTGGGACTGTTCTACTTGGGTCTGCAGGGGGTGGCATTTTAGGCCTTGACGTATTGTCTGGTTGCGGACCATGTCTCTTCTTGTTACTTCAACCACCTTCCTCAGATACCTCATTTCTGAGGGTTGGATCTGGCTTTTGTGGGTTGTAGTCATTGCCCATGACTCGCATCCATATGTCAAGACTGGGACATAGGTGGAGCGGTATACAGCCATCTTTGTTTTCTTACCAACCTCTCTCTTGCTGAGGAATCCTCGATTTATGGCCTGAAAAAGTCTCCCAGCTGCTGCTTTTCGAGTGGCCAACTCTTCTTTGATGCCTCCCTTTCGGTCTATAATAGCTCCGAGATATTTAAAGTGGTCGACCTGCTCCAGGACCTGTTCTCCCAGCTTAATCTGATGTCTTCTTTCTTCTCGTGATATCACCATGGATTTTGTTTTAGAGCTACTTATGACCATCCCTCTCTTCTCCAGCTCTTCCTTCCAGACTTGCAGGTTGGATTGGAGATGTGCCTCTGATTTAGCAATCAAGGCAACATCATCAGCAAATGCCAGCTCTGAAATACAGACCCGTCTCATCTTCCAGTACCCCACTGAATACTTTCTTGTTCTCTCCTTACATGACTTGATAACATCGTCCATGAGGAGTATGAAAAGATAAGGTAACAGGATATCACCTTGTCTTACACCAGTGGTGGTCCTGAACTCTTCTGACTTATGGTTTGCTGTCCTCAAATAATTCCTCCAAGACTTGTAGAAGCTCTGTATAGCATGAATCAGAGGTGCTGGAATGTTCTTCCTTGCCAAACAGTCCCAAAGTTTGCTCCAGGGGACCCTGTCTAACGCCTTTTCCAGATCTATGAAACAAAGATGGATCTCACTTTTATACTCAAGGGCCTTTTCACTCAGCTGTCTGAGTGTGAAGATTAGGTCTTGAGTACTTCGGTTTGCTCGGAATCCGCACTGGACCTCATCTAATTGTGGCTCAGCTAGGCGTCGGAGTCCCTGCTCTAGGATTCTAGAGTAGATTTTACCAGGGACACTGAGCAGGGATATGCCTCTATGGTTTCCACATTGTCGATTGTCACCCGTTTTGAAAATTGGTGTTATGATGGCAATCTCCCAGGTAATGTTCACCCTTAGCCCCACCGATGTCCTATTGTAACTTTTCGTTTACTTTGTACTTGGAATTGGAGTTTACAAGTAAGGAAACATTCGTACGAAATACGAATAGCATAAATGATGTTCCTCCGGTGGTCACGACAGTAAATAATTATAATCACAACGTTACAAAATTAATAAATAAATATAATTAATTTGTTTGTAAGATAATGACATGTATTGACTTTAAAACATACAGAAATATTTAAAAATACCTGTTAGCTCCCTAAGGAGCATAGGCCTTCAACAAACGCATGCCAAATCCTCCTGTCAGATGCCTTTCGCGCGAGGTCTTTCCACGAATTCCTCTTCTTTTTCAGTTCTGTATCTAGTTATCTTGTCTGTGTGTGTGTGTGTTTTTTTTTTTTTTGGTTTACCTCTGACTCTCTTTAATAATTATAATCAAAGGGTGATTATATATATATATATATATATATAAATATATGTATAAAACACTGTGATTATAATTATTAAAGAGCATATATATAAAAAGGTAAAGGTATTCCCATAGCAGATACTGCCGTAGGAGAATGAAGTGTTAGAGACTTCACTATACTAGGTCCAGCATCAAGAGGTGGGGTGTGACTAGTTCCCTTCCTCGATACTTTTCCTTCCCTAACTCAAGAGCAAAGTCAGGTATCCATTTACAGCTGGGTAGACTGGAGCGCGATGATACCATGAATCGAACCTTAGCCACGAGAGACCAGCGCTGTAACAACTCTGTCGATCGGACGCTTATATATCCTAATTATCACGTCACTGTGTTAACAAGTCGCAATAAATAATTATTGAAAGTACAATAACGATCATAATCTTATGATACTGTACTTACTAATTTATGGTGTTGCGAAATATTTAGCTTTAGCGCTGTGCGAAATATTAGTTGTATATAACTAAACAACAAGTACGCGGCACAAACAAGTAGCCTATGCTGCAGCGACAGAAACGCATTAAATCTTGATTAAAAAGTCGATATGGATATCGTACGAATGTTTGCTTAAAGTCGTACGAATGTTTGCTTAAAGTCGATGTACAAAGTAAACGAAAAGTTACAATAGGACATCGATGGGGCTAAGGGTGAACATTACCATCTCCCAATCCTTTGGTATGGTCTTGTTGCACCATGCTGCCTGTAGGACCCTTAAGAGTAATAGGTCGCCTGATGCTCCCATGTACTTAACCATTTCTGGTGTTATACCATCATGCCCTGCTGCTTTACCCATCTTGATTTGCTCCAGTGCTGCCTTCAGTTCTTCCATCTTTATGTCATCTTCATCACCATTTGTTTCATCTTCTGTGTTAGTGGTTATCATTTCTGATGCTTGACCTTGCTCACCATCAAGGAGTTCTGAGAAATATTCTTTCCATCTTTCCATTACTTCCTTCGGGGCAGTAAGCAATTTGCCTTGCTTGTCCTTTATAAATTTGAGAGGGCATTGTTTTTCCTTCCTCATGTTCTTTAGGGTCTTATAGAACAATTTCTGGTTTTCTTGCGCATCTTTTTCTAGCTTTTCTCCAAATTCTTCCCAGGACTTCTGTTTTGCTGCTAGCACCTTGTTCTTTGCTTCTGTTCTGAGTATCACATATTCTCTATATTTCTCTATTTGTCCTGCTGTGTTTTTAGCTCCTAAGTATTGTTTCCATGCCATTTTCTTCTCTTATTTTCTCTTTGACTTCCTCTGTCCACCAAGGTGTCCTCTTTCTCTTGTTCCCAAGTCAGACTTC
The DNA here is from genome assembly GCA_024509875.1 of Oreohelix idahoensis. Taxonomy (NCBI): domain Eukaryota; kingdom Metazoa; phylum Mollusca; class Gastropoda; order Stylommatophora; family Oreohelicidae; genus Oreohelix; species Oreohelix idahoensis. The sequence goes on from JAMPIV010001177.1 coordinate 100,334, forward strand.
ACCACATGCTTCTGCAGCAGCTGTCTTTATGATGTCCTTGAATTTAAGCCACAGGGTTTCGAAGTCATCAGGTTGTTCTTCTGTGTTTCTCACCGCTGTAGCAATAAGCCCCTGATATCTGGTCTTAATTTCTGGCTCTCTCAGCTTGTAGGTTTTAATGCTCATTTCTTCCGTTCGTTTACTTGGTTTCTTGCGTGATGCTGGGCAGTTCCTAGGCTGAGCAACTCTTTCAGTTGTTCTTTTGATTGTAAGCAGGTAGTGATCACTTCCAATCTCTGGCCCCCTCCAGACTCTAGCATCCCAGACATATTTGAATGAGCTCCTCCTAACAATGGCATAGTCGATCACTGACTTCTCATTCTTTGTTGGTTCACACCTAGTGTATGCATGTATGCACTTATGGGGGAACTTTGTGTTGGTAATGATCAGATTCTGCTCACTGCAGAATCTGAGGAGTCGCTTTCCATTGTCATTGAGAGTATCTTCTCCATATCTTCCGATAACTCCACCCCATCTAGCATGGTCATTTCCAACTCTGGCATTGAAATCTCCGAGCATGATAATTTCATCTAGGCAGTCATCCACTGTCCTTTGAAGCAACTCGAAGAATTCCTCCTTGACCTCTGCTCTCTCATCCTCATTTGGCCCATACACTATGACCAGGTTGACTATGGTTTCTCCTTCTTTTAGTTTTACAACCATAATGCGCTCCGAGACATAGTTCCATCCCTTGATACTATCTTTCTGGTTTTTGGCCACAATGCAACCCATGCCTCCTTTAGCTCTTTCAGATGTGGGTTCACCACTGTATAGCAGCGTGTTGCCATCGAGATCCATGACTCCTTGTCCCTTTTTCTTTGTTTCGGTAATAGCCAGGATTTCTATTTTTGCTTTCCTCATCTCTTCCACCAGCTCCTCTTCTTTCCCATTTATACTTCTTGTGTTCCAAGTTCCATAAGTCGTAGTCCGTAGTCCGTTCCAGTTCGTCGCCTTTAGAATCAGTCCAGTTTTCTCTCTTATATTACTCGTAATCATAGTTTAAAGCAAACAGGTGATTGGCTTGTTGTGCCTTTGCATGGTGGAGGGGCTGCCTCCTTACGGTTTCCATGCAGGCCGCCCTCCTCCTTTTTCATCCGGGCTTGGGACCGGCATAGGCGGAGTTGGACACAGAATAACAAAGAACAAACTAATATGTGCTGTACAAATTAAAAACAAAATGGTAGGGAATCAGTTTTATAAATTTAACGGTACACGGTATGTGAAATGTGCTATGAAAAAAAGCTAGATGGTGAAAGACTCTGAAAAAGAAACCAAAATGGTGAATTCCAGACCAAGAACTGCCATGTAACACTAACTGCTAGTTTCATGAATGTACGTCATATCCAACACCAACATCTTCTCCTCAGTTCTTGTTCCACTGGTATTTGTTAAGTTGTCTCTATCATGTTCACACTAGTAGACTTCTCTTACCATTTTAATTGTTCTAGTCTGTGCATGCAACCATTTATGAAAGTCTGTAGATTTCTTGTTCTTTTGTGTTCTCTATAACAAATCTAGTGCACTGACAAAGGTCATACATTAAACTAAGAAGACACACTAACCAGGACGATACACCAACAAGGAAAAAGTGCTAACAAGGAAGATTCACTAAAAAGGAAGAATAATTAACAAGGAAAACTCTAACAAGGAAGATAATGAAAACACACTAACACAGAAGATACATTAACAAGGAAAACACAATAGCAAGGACGATACACTAACAGGAAGATACACTTACAAAGAAGACACACTAACAAGGAAGGTACATTACCAAGGAAAACATACTAACAAGAAAGATACATTAACAAGTAAGATACTCTCACAAGAATGATACACTAACAAGAATGACACACATACCAAAGCTAGTATACTAAAAAGGATCATACACTAACAAGGAGGATACACTAACAAGGAGGATACAGTAACAAGGATAAAACATAATATTCTAACAAGACTTGTGCACTTAGCTGGCAAGAATGCTAACAAGGCTGATAGACAAAGAAACCTACTGCATGAATAGGACTGATGCACAAAGAAGTCTATTGTATGAATAAGGCTGATACACAAAGAAGCCTACTGCATGAAAAAGGCTGATACCCAAAGAAGGCTAATGCATGAAAAAGGCTGATACACAAAGAAGGCTAATGCATGAAAAAGGCTGATATACAAAGAAGGCTAATGCATGAAAAAGGCTGTTAAATGTCAAGGATCAAACACTAGCAAGTATGATACACTAGCAGGAAAATACTTTAGCAAAGATGATACACTAATAAGGTTAGTTCAATAATTAATATTGTACACTAAAAGTATCATAATAACAACATTGGATGCATTAAGGTTGTTAACTTAAAAAAAATAATAATTTGTTATTGGTAACTGAGAGAAAAAACAGCAGCCATAATATTAAAAATCGTTATCAGCAACACTGCTAATAACTTCATTTTAAAATCGCAGTTACATTTCTTGTCATCTGCTTACCTTTCAAAAACTGGACCTTCACTTGGGATGCATAGTTGGTGTGCCTTATCCGAGAATGTTTGGATGTAGTTAAAGTATGCCCATGACACAATATGAACCTGAACAGAGAAGTTGTCTTTAAATAATGACAGTAATAAAGTATAACATGCAGTAGTCATGTTCTGGGGACAGATGGTTAGTTGCTATTAATTACTAGTGTGAGAGAAAACACAAAAACCAAGAAACACTAGAATCCAACACAGTTTAACAAACTCAATATATTTTATTTTATCTTACTCCATTTGGACTGAGTGGAGGAAAGTTGGGAGAGAGAGAAGATACTATACATTTAGATACCAGAAATCAGATTTTATTATCTTGAATTTACTACATTATATATCCTATTTATAACCCATCAAGGGTTGAACAGGATACTTTGTCTGTAAAAAAAATTTTTTAAATTATATCTGGCAACAGCCACTGGCATCAAAAATGCAATCACATGTAATTAAGCTAATCATACATAAAATATTTATTACATCTCAGTATATATTATATGCCCTTAGATTGGTCCATCATTACATGCAGTGCCAACTGGCCTGAGGTGATCACATTGTCCCACAACAGCCATTCACTGGTGTCCTTCTTCTTCTTCATCTTTGTACACTCTCAGACGTCGTCCACTTGAATGTTCTCAAAGAAAGCAGTAGTCAGTTTGAGGCTATTTGAATCCCCATATAGCTCTTCCACGAAAGGAACTGGCGTCGGCCATTTACTGGTGTCCCAGTTCAGTTCATTTTTCAAGAGTAGTTATATTTACTTGACAATGGGTACACGATATTGGAAACTATTTGACCTGGATTAGTTCGTCTGTGCCAAATGTTAAAGTGAAGACCAGGATAAAGGTTAAATGTAAAGGTAGTCCCATAGCAGATACTGCCATAGGGGATCAAAGTGTTAGAGACTTCACCATACTATGTCCGGCATCGAGAGGTGGGGTGACCATTTCCCTTCCTCGCTGCCTTTTCCTTCCCTAGCTCAAAGTCAGGTACCCATTTACAGCTGGGTAGACTGGAGCGTGTCGGTACCGTGATTTGAACCTGGCACCTTTGCTGCGAGAAACCAGCACTTTAACCACTCTTGTCAATCGGACGCTCGATAAAATCAGAAAAACCCTAATATTTATGTATCTTTTTTATAGTAGGTCTGCAGTAGAAGAGATTGACCGTGATCAGCAGACTTTGATGTCATGGATTAAAATTAAATCTCTTTACGGGAATAATTGTTAGATAGTAAATGTCAAGACATGAGTAACAGATTCCAACAGTCTATTAGAAAAAAAAAACAGCTCTCCGATCCAAAAAAGAGGATAATCAATATTCTTTGAACCAAGTTAGTGATGGGCAAAGTTAACAAAAATTGCACAGATCAGGGGTGTAAAATGGGACAGTTCATAGATGAAGCAGTCTAGTATAGAATAATATGTAGAATTTTCATAGTTATGTAACAGTAAGAATGCATGTAATCAAAGATTAGTATGAACTGACTAAAGTCTGTGGAATTATGTTCTTAGGGGATATTTATATCCATATATATATATATTCTTTCCATGTGAGATTTTTTTTCCTCATGCATTTTTTCAGTAGTCGGAGTAGCCATTTTAGAACCTTGGGACAACACTCATATAAAATTTGTGGGATACCATTAGGACCTGGAGTAAATTTGAATCATGCTTTCTGAACAATGCTAGCTATTTCTTACATTGTTGAGGAGTTAAATTTAGTTTCTGCTTCACTACGCCATATGATGCTTGTCATATTGCTAGACTCATCTTCCTGATCATCTGAATAAGTTGCAGTCTATCATTTTCTGTGTTCTTTGCTTTTTTGAACTGTTTTCAGGCATGGGTTTTTTCTGTATTCTAATTTCTTCTGTTCTCTTTTGTCTTCCACTCTTTTTTGGTGTATTGCTTTTGTTTACTTTCCTGATAACATTTTTGTTGTCTGGCAGTGCAAATATACTGTTGTCAAACATTTCCAGCATTCTTTCCAAGGTTATTTGTGTCAGGTTCTTATTTAATTCTTTGAACAGTGCTTTATCCAGAAGTCCCAAATCTCTACAATACAGGGAGGTGTAAACAACTCTTTGACTCAGGACAAACACTTAGAGCCTTGGCTGTTTCTACTGCCGTACCGAAATAGTGCTTACAGCATAGGTTTGGATTTGTAAATAATAAACTTACAAAATTACCCATTTAATCCAGGCCATGATTTTAAAACTATGCAGTGATGTCCGTTTCTATTTAAGAAACCAATCTGAGCACAATTAAGTTGCATGTGTTCAAATTTTGATGAACTATATAATCCTATTATATAGTTTTGACGAATTTTTGTGAAGCGATTGATTTTTTGTTGTTTCTATTGTTAAAGATATATATCAAGTCATATACAGTAGACATTCAAAAATCCGTCAACCTCCGGACCTGAGGAGTGCCGGATTTTTGAAAATGCCGGATTTTTTATGGTTATATATTCTGTATATATTTAACAGAAAATGACTACCTGTACACTTTATCTGCGATCGACAATGCACGATGTTTACATTTTACACCACTTCTTTTATTTGCTGAATCCATAATGGGGCTAAACAGCAGCAAATAAATGATAAAATGAGAAGGAATGAGCAGGAATGCCTGTTAACACGTGCAAGCAAGACCCAACAGCTGCATCAAAACATAAACTGCTCCAGAAAACAGTGGCGCGCCAACGCAGTAAATTTAAAAATGCGCTCCGAAATCCATGCCGGAAATCTGAAGGAACCGGATTATCGATGGCCGGATTTTTGAATGTCAACTGTATCTACAATTTCTCAGCCTCATAAATGAGTGTTAGATACACTAGATGTAGTCTATAAGTGGGTGTTGTCATAGCCTGGCCGATCGAAAAGCAACAAAACTAGACCTACAGCTGCATTTAATGATTAGTACTTTGTAGAAGATGAAGCTAGAGATACTATTAAAACCTCAAACAGCTGTTAGAAGTTTTTATTTTTTATTGGTGATATTACAATAGTTTATTTTGTTTGAAAATTGTATAATGCAATACTGTAAGCCCTATATGTTTTGTGATTTATTTATTTATTTTGTTAGTGACCATTGTAAATGTGGTGTGACATCACTAAATATACTAAGTTTGGCAATTGCCACCATACTCAGTGCTATATGACTTAACTGTACTTGTAACAATATCAACTTCAGTTTGATATATAATATGTGCATGTTCACAGAAGCAATTCACACAAAATTTGTGCTAAAAGCTCATATACTTTACCATGGACAGTGCAGTCCACTTGAGCAGAACTCATCAAATTTTGCTTAAGTAGAAGTAATTCCAAAGGTCTCGGCCAAATGACTTCTTAGGCTTTATTTAAAAAACTCTGGTTAAGTCAAATTCTTTTGGATAAGTCAAAGTAATGTATCTGTTCCAGCTCAAATTTAGACTCGCATAATTAGAAGTTCTGCCTTCATCACCTAAGTTGGAGTATTACATGGCCCTACATTATTTATTTATTTTTTTTTTTAAGTGAACAGGTGATAACAGGTTAATAAACGTCTGAGCTTCTGTCAGTTTATTACAATGCCAAAATTCATTAAACCAGCAAGTCAGATCAACTGAGCAAACAAGGGTTCACCTCAATTTGTGAGAAAAAGGCTTGCATTAAACTCTGACAACAGGACTTCCCATTTGAGATCTGAAGATAAACATAGAGTGAAACCCGAGGCCTGTAAATTAGAGATGGGCAAATCGACACACTCCGCTGTTTCGAGACATTCGGCACAGTGATTTAAACTGTATCGACAAACTGTTTCGACACAACGGCAATTTTTGCCCGTGTCGGTACAAGTCTCTAGCGATAGACAGTATACATGAAATCTATGGCGTTTCGTGTGACCACAATTCAATATATTTACACGTCTTCATTATGATGAAATAAAACGGAGATATGATGATAGCTGCAGTATATGTGAAAATAATAAAAAACAACAATAATAATAACAGTAATAATAAAACATGATATCAAACTAGAGTAAGCTAGTTTTGGTAGACAATGATTCAAATCCACACCGAGTACACAGATATCAGCAGAGCTAATAAAGTGTCCATTACATTTATACGAACACACAGACACTTTCAACTTTAACATAGTGCCTAAAAAAGACATTGACAACTGCAGCACTGACACAATTTCCAGTGTCTATAACTTCTCAGCAAAAATAATATCACTTGTAAAATCAAGTCATCATAACACATCCCTGAAAAATATGACATGTTTGATCTTCCATACTATCTATGAAGACTAATGTCCTGGACGCTTGACTCAAATTTTAGAAAGGCCCACGGAAGGTGAGACAGTGAGACAGTGTGCCTCTTTGCAAAACAGCGAGGCAGACAGGAACTGAAACTGTATCGAAACAAGAAGCAGTGTGTGTTTCAGATCTTTCGGACTCAGCGCTGTTTTGAAGCATTGTTTCGACACACACACACAGTAGCCATCTCTACTGTGAATAGTTAATAATAAACCTAAACCAGTATTTGGACGGCACTCGTAAGAAAGAAGGAAGGAAAACACTAGACAAAAGGTAACTCTTACATCAGCTTACTTGTCCTGCATTAGTTATTGCTCTAGGAATCCTCATAGGCATTGCAAACAGTGCACGCAAAAATACTATGCTAAAATGCGATTTGAACGTTTTTACACTTGCTACTATGCTGCTAGAAATAAACTTGACACTATATTTTAGACTTTGATAAATTGCTTTTTAAAACTTTAAAAGATACAGAAATTAAAGTTTAAAATCAAAATACTTCTTTTCTGTATGGTTAAAATAATTACTTCATGCTTTACCGCTTATTCTGACATAAATGTCCATCTTTGAGCAGAATTTGGATTAAGCAGAATTTCGGATGAGAAGTATTTTTGATGGTTCCAGATACTTCTACTTATCTGGACTGCACTGTAGGCGGAAAATAACTACGGAATCAAAGACTTAATGTTAGTTTTTTTCCTGTCCTATATGTGCATATGATCATCCTTGGGCATAACAACTGTAGTACTTGCCACTCAGTGGGCTGAATCCCATACTGATATCTTCAAATGCCTTTTCTGCAGGAACTATGCCCATTTGATTTCCTGCTGATAAACTCCCAAGTCCCCTTTTCCTTATGTGAATTTGCATGTCTTTCTATACAATGTCTTACCACTGGCCAATGGATATCCCAGCTGTTCATCATTACTCAAAGTCAGTAAAGCTGGACTAGTATATTTCAGCAGGTCACTTGTGGATTCATTAGCCACTTCCTTCTCTCTCCCCCTCATTCGATGAATTCTGTTAGTGTTTTTTCTTTACAGGTTTTGAAGTGAACACGTTTACAGCTTTTGGGTCATCATCTCAGTCAGGGAGTTTTTAGTCTTTCCCAGTGTCATCTGTTTCTCCAAGTCAAAGTAATTTTTTTTCCTGTGTCATCTGCCTTTATAGTCCATCAGTCATCTTTTGGTTTTAAAAGATCTAATCATGTATCAATGATGGGAAAGACTAAAACAAGAAAACAACCTGGTCATCAGAGGATTCCCTGTCAGACAAGTTTTTGTCTCCTTTACAATCTATATGCACGGAAGGGGGAATGGGCAGATTTAGATAATAACTCTGAAGTGTCAGCCTGCTGTTGAATTGTTGCCAGCACTAAGAAATGAACCCATTCCACATTAACCACAACTTCCAAATTCACTCCTGGGCTTATTCATTCTGCCAGCTTGAATGTAATTGTGAAAGTAATTTTGTTGTTGTGTATACATTGCTGCACTGAATTCCATATCCTATTACAGTTGTTTCAGAGCCAGTACAATGTCATTTTAGCAGTTTCCCCAATATGAATATGATTAAATTTTTCTTACTATTCTCAAACTGAATTAAAACAAATGTTTCAATGGCCTACTGTTGCCGTCATTTTTGACGGTGTCATAAGACGTAAATCTATTTAATATTTTTTTGATGATCTAAGTTAGAGAACTGTTTATTAACTCCCTGGGACAGGTTGATTTAGGGTTATCTTCCCTTTGTTATTCATTGTAGTTGTCCTGTCTTCAGACGGGGTTAGCTGTGCTCAAATCTGTTCTGTCTACGCATGCGCAAATTTCTTGGGTGCGAAACGATTAGACTTCCGTTATTGAGTGATGAGCTGGGTTCTGACCGGACGAGATGTCCGTTGTTCTTCTCTGCATTTTCTGGGGAAAAGTTAGTCTTCAGTGTGACTGTGATGTCAGTGATTTTCCCCAGAGTTATTCTGTTTGTCAAGAATGATGACAGTGGTTATTAGTGTATTTCTCAAATTCTGTCCAAGGTAAAAAGAACTTAATTATTACGCCTAGATTGCAGAACATTTTGTGTCAGGCTGTGAGTAGCGCTCACAGTTCTTGAGATGCACAGTCCATTTTGTGTGCTCGATATAGCCACCTAAGACTATTCGTCTAGCTATATTACAGAAGCCCAGTGAAGAGATATTATGTTTCGGCATGGATGATTATACCTGCCTGTGAAGAATACACTGTTGTTTGAATTATTATAGAGGCCCGATATCACGGCCGATATCTTTGAGCAGAAGAAGAGTGTCTGGCGGGTGAAGCCAGATGAAGTCTTGACTTTTGTTAAAACAAGTTCATAGACTTTGATACTGATCAACTGAATCCGCCTTTATCGTGCGGCATATTTGTTGAAAGACTACCTGACGTGTTCAGTCAGGGGCTCTGAGCTACAGTAAGAAAGAATGTATATTGTCAAGCCAGCTTTACTAGCATCTTACACATGAGCTATGCAAGATTTATGATGCTCGATATTTATTATTATTTACCACACATGAAATGTCCATGATCCTTTGTGCTATTGACTGTGTCGTCTGTCATCGTACTGTTGCAGTAATAAATGTTGCAAAAGTCATCTGTATTATCCACATCTATGACTTTTACTTGTGGTGGAGTGAGTTTGGTGTGTAGATGAATAAGAGCCTATACGACTTCGTGTCCACGATCTGCTGTTTCCTACACCCACACCTTTACTTCTACCACATCTCACTACGAGTACTACACTCCTGAGAAACTACATGTATGCTATTATGTATGAGTGTCTGCATTACACCCCGGCAGTGCCTCATGTTGTTGACCTAGATACACGCAACACTGAACTGTCCAGGTGATCAACGACACGCCCACTCAGCGACACTTCAACACGGTACAAATACCAGATTTCACATGAGCAAACAGACTTAACATCTTATACTCAAACAGTTGTTAAAAATCCGGTTGTCACATCTGGTGGGCCAGATTCGTGGGTTTCAAGATAACATTGTGGAGTGACAGCTGCGCATGCGAACAGTACTAAGCAGGTCAACGCCTTATACTGCTACATGGACCACAGCTGCTTATGAAGTCAATTTACGCTTCAACACTTTGACAGTCGTCAATGGACATACATGTTTATATTCAAGTCAAGTTGTTTACATTCAAGTCAAGTTATCTACGTTCAAGCTCAGGTTGTAAACATTACAATCTATTGTTTACATGCTAAGTCTACACATATCGACGTTGGATCTTCCGATCTCAACTGATGTTGAGAATGATTTAATGTAGCTACATTTTGGAGACTTCTACCTGTTGGCAAGTTACGGTGACCTTCAACGGTGGATCGTCTGCCATTATTGTTTACAGTTGTACTGCATTGTACTGCATCTTTGCGGGTGTTTGAGGATTGTGCTTGAGATAAGTGGCCCGTTTATGTGTAAAACTGTGCCTTTATTTATGTTCAACTGAGCCTTCCTCTATACACATCCTTTATATTGTGTATTTACATACTACATGCATTTTTTGTTTACATGTTCTTTGTTTACATGTTGTGATAGTGTGTATATTGCGGGTTGGTTGGGTCTGGTGACTCCTTTAGAATATACCACGTGACAGAGGTTCTAATGAGAGCGTGTCTTTAGGGACTGTGCATATTTCCCACAGCGGGAATTGCGAGCGACGTGTGTTGCTACTTTTCAATTTTTTTCTTAGCTGTGACGAGATGTGTTAGTGTCGTTTTCGTTATTTTTTTTTCCATTCTTTGATTTTTGATTTGTTTTGTTTGTAATTGTCTGCTCTCTTTCTTCCTTTCATCTATTTCTATACATCTTTTTGTTTATAACAGTGTTGTCAGTTGTTTTGGTTAATTTTTCGCAGTTATCAGTGCAATCCTTTGCAACATTAGATTCAGTTAAGCTTTATTTTTGAGTTAACTTCTGCGAACGTTTTCGGTTGTTCTATATACTTGTCTTTGTATTGTTATCGTATACATGTTTATCATACACAGTCTATATATATATATATATATATATATATATATATATATATATATATATATATATATATATATATATATATATATATATATATATATATACTTGGTCATGAACTATTATTATTATTAATATGATGCACTTTTCAGACAGAGGTTATGTATGATGATATTATTATAGAGAAACAAGGTGATTATACAAGTTTTTGAGTAAAAGACTTGTCTCCCACGGAGATTGGGATATGATAGGAAACTCTTTACAGAGCGATACAACAGGAAGCAATCTGATCATCAGAAGAAGTCCCCCCATCCGACAAGTGTTTCGGCCCGATTACTCCTTTACACTCTAAGGGGGGCGGGCCCACTTGGGTCATGATTCCCAAGCGTCTCAGCTTCCTGTTGTCTTGTATCGAAAATGAACCCATTTAACTTATGGTAGCAACTTTTAAATCCACAACGCCAGCCGTGGAGGCAATTGTGAAAGTAACAAAGAGAAGACAAATTATTCCGTTCGTTCCGTCGCCCTTCACAACTAGCGCGCAGCCGACGAGCCTTAGCCCCTGTGCGCCGCAAGCCACTGAAATTTTGTACCTGACACTCCCTATAGTATACATCGCCTGTTGCCCCAGAGTCGCAGCTCTTTCACTAGTACACCAAAAAAACTCAGCGTATTGTGGACTTAGAAAAATTTTGGTGTTTTCTGTACCGCAGCGTTTATTGTCACGAGTTCCATTGCCCATTGCGGTTGTTCCACAGCCAGCCTGATGCCTTTTCGGCAGTTTCACTAAGCCTCTTCAGTGCCCTTGTTCTCGACTGTCCCTTCAGCCCCAACAGTTTCAATAAATCATACACTGATGCAGCCACAAGCCCTCTTGCGCCCACTTCAACCGCCATGACCCTTGCACTGAATCCATCGTGTCTCAGATCCGCGGCTAGATCGCTATACTTGGCCGCTTTGAATGAATGTTGCTCGTCTAATCTGGATTCAAATGGCACGGTCAGTTCAATCAGTATGACCTGAAGCGTTGCTGAAGAATGAAGCATTATATCCGGCCGTCTCCGCGATTTTCTGATACTCTCTGGATATGCCCCCCGTCCAGGTAGGTCTACCGCCATCTCCCAGTCGTTTGCACAGTCAAGAAGAGATGGTAAACTGCTACCAGGTTTACTCGGTTTGGGGTGTGCTGACTTTCCTGCCCTCAGAAAGTATGTGTTTGCGGTGTCTGGCCGGACTTTGCTATTCGCTTTCATTCTTGCCTGATCTATTGTCGCAGCAAGCTCATTTAGCACTTTGTTATGGCGCCAAGTGTATCGCCCTTGCCCTAATGCCACCTTACACGTTGAGAGCATGTGTTCAAGTGTCTGCCTCCCCTGGCACAGGGGGCACTGCTCATCATCTGACTTTCCCCATTTCACAAGGTTGGTGGCCGACGGAAGCAGGTCATACATTGATCTAACCACAAAGCTGAGCCTAAGAGGTGCCATATGCCATATATCATTCCATGTCAAGGACCTCTGCAGGGCTCCTTCCCATGTAGTCCATTGGCCTTGTTGGACCTGCTGCACTGCTTTTTGCAACCTCTTATCATTCTCAGCAAGTGAAGTGAGTATACAAGTCTAATATTACAGACTTGTCTCCCATTGAGGTTGGGATAAGGTAATTTATTTAATTTTTCAGGTCTGATCTCACATTATTAGACAGAATGTCTACATTAGATTTCTTTATTGAGCAAGGGAAATCCCTTGGCAAGACTGGTGAGAAATTGGAAGAATTTGCGACTGCTCAATATGCCAAGGCACTGAAGTCGGAAGAAAAGAGACAGAGAATGGAGAATGAAAGACAGAAGATCGAAGCGGAGAATTTAAGATTGCAAATGCAGGCAGATGAAAGGAAATTCCAGATGGAAGAGAGAAAACTTCAAGCTGCTGCTGAAGCTGAGAATAAAAGATTAGACAGAGAAGCTGCTGCTGAAGAGAAGAAACTTCAAGCTGCTGCTGAAGAGAGGAAACTTCAAGCTGCTGCTGAAGAGAGGAAACTTCAAGCTGCTGCTGAAGAGAGACAACTTCAAGCTGCGGCTGAAGAAAAGAAAGCAAAAATGGAACATGAGGAAAAACTCTTAGCTTTGGAGTTGGAGAAATTAAAGGTCATGAATATGAGTGCTCCTCAAGCAACTTCGGGTAAGATAAAGGAGAGTTCTTATAAGGTCAAATTACCTTCTTTCAACCCTCTAAAGGACGACATAACGTTCTACCTTGATAGATTTCAATTAGCATGCGTAACGCATAAGGTAGATAAGGAACAATATGTCGGACAATTGATGGAGTTACTTGCAGGTGAACCATTGAGTACTGTAATGGCAGTAGAGGAACCTGACAGAACTAACTATGATGTTGTCAGGGCAACATTACTTAAAAGATATCAATTAAAAGAAGATTATCGTCTTCGTTTTAAGACAATGCTACCAGAAACTGGAGTAGAGTTCTCTGATTTTATTACGAAGATACGTCTTACATTCACACGTTGGATTGAACTGTCTAAAACAGAAAAGACATATGAAGCCCTTATGGACTTACTACTTCGAGATAAAGTTATGTCATCTGTCAATGAGTCTTTCCTTGCTTTTCTTCATGAGCGTAAACCTAAGAACATAAAAGACATGGAAGAATATTGTTGCCAGTACGTAACTGCACATCCCCATGCTACAGTTAGTAATTCTAAGGTGAAGGAAGAGTTGCCAGTTGCTTCCACAGCACCATATGGCCCTAACTTTATGCATAAATTCCAAGGTGCTCAACACAATTTTAATAAGAAGAGCAATCGTAATTATGATCAGAATCAGAGTAACCCATCATATAATGGGTCTTCTACAAAGAACTGGAGGCGATCTGATAGTCCTCGTTATTTCGGGTCCAATAATTATGGAAACTTTCGGAGAGGTAGTCACAATAGACACTATCAAGGCTATTCTTCGCGGGGACATCGAAACCAAACAGGTAGACACTATAATCAATGGGAAAATGACAATAGTGATTGTGGGAACTGGGAGTCGAACCAGAACGATGGTCGCGGTAGATCAAACTATGACAATTTCAGAGGGAATAATAATCGTGGTAGATCTCAACATAAGAAAAAGAGATCATATCACCAGGGAAACTCTGTACAACATGGTGCCGGTAATCAAGTGAATGATAATAAAAATTCTAATGCTGTCACCTGTTCTGCTTTTGACTTTGGGAGAGCATTTCAATGCCCCCAATGCACAACATTATTTGAACCGACCACAGTAACTACTTTAAGTTGTGGTCACCCTCTTCCCACTCTTCCTGCTGCAGTTGCGCATGACGGGAGAGGATCGCTTGTCTTGCATAAAGGTCTAGTGGATATTAATCCAGTCTCAGTGCTTTTCGATTCTGGGTGCACTACTATTGGAGTTAAGCAATCTCTGATAGATCCTTGCTGATTGCGGATCTTATCATCAGTCGTATTCACGGGGTTAAGGAATGCACCCCGCAGCAAATTGCTGCCTGGGAAGAACGGAATTTCCAAACAGCCAATGCAATGGTAACAAGAGCACAAGCTCTTATTCCTCAAACTTCATCTACTGAAGTTAATGAAATACATAGCCAAGAGGATCACTTGGTGATTTCGCATGACTCGTTTGTGGAACTACAAGAAAAAGACCCGTCTTTAAAGAAATTCTTTCTTCTCGCTAAAAACGGTGATCCGAATCAGAATACTAATCGCAAATCATATATCACTATGAAAAATGGTATACTAGTGCGTATGGTACAACACTCAGACACATCTATGCATTCTCAAATTCTTGTGCCCAAAAGTATGAGAGCCCTAATTCTTCAACATGCACACGATTCTCAGTGTGCTGGACATATGGGTTTTTCCCGAACTAAGTCGAGAGTTCTGGTGTCTTTCTTTTGGCCATTTGTCAATAAAGACATACTAATTTATTGCCGGTCTTGCAAAATATGTCAAGAGGTCAAGTCTAGAGGTCCACGGCATGCTTGCCCTATTCAGGCTGCAGACATTCCTATTCGACCGTTTCAGAAAATGGCCATAGATATCATTGGCCCTTTTAAGACTAAATCGGCCAGAGGACATCAATTTATCCTCACGTGTGTTGACATGTGCACGCGTTGGCCAGAGGCTATACCTCTTAAGAGCATTTCCACTGCTGATATCGCAGACGCTCTTTGGCTTATATTCTCTCGTTTGGGTTTTCCCGGGGAAATACTGTCAGACAATGGCACACAATTGATATCAGACACAATGTCGCAGGTAATGTCTACTTCTACTCTACACATTAAAAGATCTTTGAGTAGTATTTATCACTCAATGTCTAATGGGGTAGTTGAGCGTCTTAATAGAACACTCAAGAACTTACTTGGGAAGATAACTGAGGATCATCATCAGGATTGGGACAGGGTTCTACCCACGGCTCTCTTT
The DNA here is from genome assembly GCA_024509875.1 of Oreohelix idahoensis. NCBI lineage: Eukaryota > Metazoa > Mollusca > Gastropoda > Stylommatophora > Oreohelicidae > Oreohelix > Oreohelix idahoensis. The sequence continues at coordinate 115,675 of JAMPIV010001177.1, forward strand.
ACCTATAGAGAGGTTCCCAACGAACATACAGGATTTTCTCCTTTTGAACTTGTCGAAAGGCTATTGGCAAGTTCCGTTAACTGAACGCGCCAAACCTCTCACTGCTTTCTCAACACCTAGGGGTTTGTTTCAGTGGAATTTTATGCCTTTCGGGCTTATGAACGCCCCAGCTACTTTCGTACGCATGATGCGCCGAATTCTCTCATATCGTTCAGATGTCATTGCTTATTTAGACGACATCTGTCTTTTCAGTAATACTTGGGAAGAACACTATTTGGGTTTAAATGAATTACTGTCTACTCTACGCGAGCATAATTTGACTGCAAAACCCTCTAAAGCCTATGTTGGGTTTAGTGAAATTTCTTTCCTGGGTCATCGTGTTGGTCATGGTCTATTGAAGACAGAGGACCAAAACATTTCTAAGATATTAAATATCTCTGTGCCTAAAACAAAAAAACAAGTGTGTAGTCTCTTGGGATTAACACAATTCTACGGAAGATTCGTTAAGAATCTATCCTCTATCATGGCACCACTCTCAACCCTATTGAAGAAAGGGTCTCCTAACGTGGTGCGCTGGTCTCAAGAATGTCAATCTTCATTGGATCAGATTAAGAATTTGTTCTCATCCCCACCTATCTTAAGGCTACCTATTGCTGATAAGACTTTTGTTCTTCGTAGTGACGCCTCATCCACAGGGATCGGAGCGGCACTAATGCAGGAGTATTCAGGAACTCTGCATCCTGTTATGTATAACTCTAGGAAGCTAAATGCAGCAGAAAGGAATTACTCGGTTTTAGACCATGAATTGTTGGCTATGGTTTGGTCAATCTTTAAGTTACAAAGATTCCTTCTTGGTGCGCATTTTATTGTGGAAACAGACCAAAAAGCTCTTACAGCTATTCAGTGTAAGAACTTGAAGAGCTCGAGATCTACTCGATATGCTATTGCTCTTCAACCTTTTCATTTCACGGTATGAGCTATCCGTGGTCTGGATAATGTGATGGCAGACATACTGTCTAGATGCCCACATGAGTCCACTTAAGTCTTGTGTCCTAGATTTTCCTGATACACTTCTAGACTTATGTCTCTTCAATATAACAATGTATATTAACACATTTGTTGTCACCTTAGAGTGGTAAATTAATTGTTTTCTTTCTCTATTACCATCTTTGGTGCAATGGAGAAGGTTGAGTTGACATATATAAAGGTCGAAAAAAATTAATGCGGCCACATGTAATACTTAACATGTATTAGTAATTATAGTACATTGTAGCATGTTGCTAATTGTGTCATTTATATTGTTCTCAGTGCAAACTAGTACCATGTACAGAGTGCTTTTGAGAATCATGACGATGCCATATGTCACTTACATACTATTTGGATGCTGCTTACATTGATCTTCAGGATACAGCATTATTTTGTACTGTGGATGCCATCTTCTATTAATTAGATTAGACACATGTATTGTCATATGTATATATAATGGCTTTACAAATTTTGTTATGTCCATCCATTAGATAATAGTGATTATATAGCATGAGACTTAGATAGATTTATATGTTATTATGACTTCTCGATTTATGTTGTCATTCGCATTGCTATAACATTGCATTTTTTGATATGTATGTGATTGTTGTTAGCATTGCCGGCAACTGAGATTTCTTTGATGGTACCTTCCGGATAAGTTTTACTTCGAGAAAATATTTTCTCTTATCTTGTGAGGTGATTTTTTGTTCTCACTAGATGCTCTATTGTGCGTCGTTTGAGCCTGTCATTAAGACATTATTTTATGTTGTTTCTTTCATCTGCGCATTATTCATGCGTTATGAGCATGTTGTATCTTGCTCATTGATGTATTTTTTAAAAAAAAATGTGTTCATTTTTTTTTTATCCGGAGGGTGCGGTAGTCTGTTGCCGCCGTTTTTGACGGTGTCATAAGACGTAAATCTATTTAATATTTTTTTGATGATCTAAGTTAGAGAACTGTTTATTAACTCCCTGGGACAGGTTGATTTAGGGTTATCTTCCCTTTGTTATTCATTGTAGTTGTCCTGTCTTCAGACGGGGTTAGCTGTGCTCAAATCTGTTCTGTCTACGCATGCGCAAGTTTCTTGGGTGCGAAACGATTAGACTTCTGTTATTGAGTGATGAGCTGGGTTCTGACCGGACGAGATGTCCGTTGTTCTTCTCTGCATTTTCTGGGGAAAAGTTAGTCTTCAGTGTGACTGTGATGTCAGTGATTCTCCCCAGAGTTATTCTGTTCGTCAAGAATGACAACAGTGGTTATTAGTGTATTTCTCGGATTCTGTCCAAGGTAAAAAGAACTTAATTATTACGCCTAGATTGCAGAACATTTTGTGTCAGGCTGTGAGTAGCGCTCACAGTTCTTGAGATGCACAGTCCATTTTGTGTGCTCGATATAGCCACCTAAGACTATTCGTCTAGCTATATTACAGAAGCCCAGTGAAGAGATATTATGTTTCGGCATGGATGATTATACCTGCCTGTGAAGAATACACTGTTGTTTGAATTATTATAGAGGCCCGATATCTTACTTACTTACTTACTTAGTCGTTCCCCTTCTACCGTGAGGTGTAGAGGTTTGGAAGAGAGAGCGCCAGACCATTCTATCAGCTGTCTTCTTCCTGGCCTGGTTCCATTCTAGTCCTCGGTCCTTCAAAGATTGTCTAATGTTGTCCTCCCAGCGGACTCTGGGTCGTCCTGGAGGTCTGGATCCCTGGCTCTTTGTTTCCCATGCTTGTCGTGGTAGCCGATCTTCTCCCATTCTGCAGACATGGCCAAACCATCTTAGTTGGGACTGTTCTATTTGGGTCTGCAGCGGATGGGATTTTAGGCCTTGACAGATCGTCTGGTTGCGGACCATGTCTCTTCTTGTTACTTCAACCACTTTCCTCAGATACCTCATTTCTGAGGTTTGGATCTGGCTTTTGTGGGTTGTAGTCATTGCCCACGACTCGCATCCATATGTCAAGACTGGGACATAGGTGGAGCGGTATACAGCCATCTTCGTTTTCTTACCAACCTCTTTCTTGCTGAGGAATCCACGATTTATGGCCTGAAAAAAGTCTCCCAGCCGCTGCTTTTCGAGTGGCCAACTCTTCTTTGATGCCTCCCTTTCGGTCTATAATAGCTCCGAGATATTTAAAGTGGTCGACCTGCTCCAGGACCTGTTCTCCCAACTTAATCTGATGTTTTCTTTCTTCTCGTGATATCACCATGGATTTTGTTTTAGAGCTGCTTATGACCATCCCTCTCTTCTCCAGCTCTTCCTTCCAGACCTGCAGGTTGGATTGGAGATGTGCCTCTGATTTAGCAATCAGGGCAACATCATCAGCAAATGCCAGCTCCGAAATATAGACCTGTCTCATCTTCCAGTACCCCACCGAACACTTTCCCGTTCTCTCCCTACATGCCTTGATGACATCGTCCATAAGGAGTATGAAGAGGTAAGGTGACAGGATATCACCCTGCTCTAGGATTTTACCAGGGACACTGAGAAGGGATATGCCTCTATGGTTTCCACATTGTCGACTGTCACCCCTTTTGAAAATTGGTGTCATGATGGCAATCTCCCAATCCCCCGGTATGGTCTTGTTGCACCATGCTGCCTGTAGGACCTTTAGGAGTAATAGGTCGCCTGATGCTCCCATGCACTTAACCATTTCTGGTGTTATACCATCATGCCCTGCTGCTTTGCCCATCTTGATTTTCTCTAGTGCTGCCCTCAGTTCTTCCATCTCCATGTCATCTTCACCATCATTGGCCTCCTCCTCTGTGCCAGTGGTTATCACCTCTGATGCTTCACCATGCTCACCATCCAGGAGTTCTGAGAAATATTCCCTCCATCTTTCCACTACTTCCCTCGGGGCAGTAAGCAACTTGCCCTGCCTGTCCTCTATAAACCTGAGAGGGCATTGTTTTTCTTTCCTCATGTTCTTTAGGGTCTTATAGAACAATTTCTGGTTTTCTTGTGCATCTTTTGACTTTGATACTGATCAACTGAATCCGCCTTTATCGTGCGGCATATTTGTTGAAAGACTACCTGACGTGTTCAGTCAGGGGCTCTGAGCTACAGTAAGAAAGAATGTATATTGTCAAGCCAGCTTTACTAGCATCTTACACATGAGCTATGCAAGATTTATGATGCTCGATATTTATTATTATTTACCACACATGAAATGTCCATGATCCTTTGTGCTATTGACTGTGTCGTCTGTCAGCGTACTGTTGCAGTAATAAATGTTGCAAAAGTCATCTGTATTATCCACATCTATGACTTTTACTTGTGGTGGAGTGAGTTTGGTGTGTAGATGAATAAGAGCCTATACGACTTCGTGTCCACGATCTGCTGTTTCCTACACCCACACCTTTACTTCTACCACATCTCACTACGAGTACTACACTCCTGAGAAACTACATGTATGCTATTATGTATGAGTGTCTGCATTACACTCCTGTCAGTGCCTCACGCTGTTGACCTAGATACTCGCAACACTGAACTGTCCAGGTGATCAACGACATGCCCACTCAGCGACACTTCAACACGGTACAAATACCAGATTTCACACGAGCAAACAGACTTAACATCTTATACTCAAACAGTCGTTAAAAATCCAGGCTGTTACACCTACCTTGGCTTGATTATTTTCTAATTCAACAAACACACTGGATGTGCCTATGTCACCCAGAACAAATGATGCACTGTGAAGCTGCTCTAATGTTTCAGCAATGTTTAGCAGTAAAGTCAAGTAATTGCAAAGGTCATCTCCAAGTTTTCGTTGTGATACAAAGGTCATTAATTTGTACACATTGAGAGATGGAATGTAATAACCCTGAAATATAAAAAATCAGAATGAAAAAAACAAAACAAAATTTCACTTAAGCATACTTTCCATTTCACTTTATGCAGATACTGTTGGTTTCTAATGATTGGAGTATTAGAATTTAATACAAGACAACTGGAGAAATAAAATCCACCTCCCTCATTTTCATTTCACTACCTTTTCTTTCAGCAGATTCTGTGACCTTGACATAAATATTATGTGAACTGAGAAGCTGGTGCAGCTGTGCTTACTCAATGTAATCATTACATGCCTTCTCTCTGGGCCGCAAAAGACCGCACCCAGCTCTTACGTGAATTCCAGAGTTAGATCTATCTCTGAATGCCAGCTGCTCTTGCATCAATTTCAGGGTGAGATCTCTAACCGAGACACTGAGGCAACTACTCGTGGTGCATCCTGGAAACAGGCAACTTCCGAGTTGCTTGGCCAACATTTCATGGATGGACTAGCCACACCAGTCGATATTTCTAGCCTCTAAAGACGGGAGACCAGTGTTGCGCACATATTTTTTGGCGCACGGATTACGCATACCATGTAAAAAGTTTTAATTGTCTGATGAAGATATATTCATCTTGGTATGCATGTTTTGGTCTTGAGGGACGGAACTCAGATTGGGCAATAAGTAGTCATTCTGTGAGTTATCGCTCTTTGTAGCGTTCTTAAAAATGGAACTCGGCGGAGGAATTTAGACTTACTTGAATCTATTCTGTGTTTGGTTAGGAATAGATTGTTCTTGCTTCAGAATGTCTATGGCCCGAATCTATGTGTAGTGATTGTCTAGGTAGGACGAGTATGTCTTATATCTTGATATCTTAGTATGTTTTAGTGGAACTATTTGTTCCTGTACTGTACTTTAAGGGGTCATGTGTTCTCGGCGGATGAAGATAGGTTAGAGGGTTCTTCGGTTGTCAAGGCCTGGGGCTGGAAGTCATGGCGGAGAGATGCCCAAGAGTTTGTGATCTCTTTAAGTTATTTTGGGGACGAAGATAGTTTCTTCCAGGATCGTTTAGTCCACGAGTTCCCCAGTTGTGATTCTATAACGCCGGGAGAGCGTTTTTGTGCTTGCTAGTGTATTTCTTATGTCCAGGTAAAGAAACGTACTTTTGCTGACTTCGTTCATTCCTAGGCTTAAGATGGGCAGACGTTTACATGAATTTACCTATGAATATGTCGGGACGACATATTCTCTAGCAGCGCTAAATATGTTTATATGCAGCAACTATGAGGACAGAATATGCTGATCCTTGCAGAATCATTTATTGTTGATGAACAAAGCTTCGATTGAAGATTTGGCTATACACCCGTATAGTGAGTGATGCTCATCCGGGAACCAGCAGCCATTGTGGAATTCGATTGATTTTGGAATTCTACTTATTGTAAATCATTAGCAGAGAACGGGAAAACTTCCTTATTATCAGGTGATGATTGAGAGATCACTATTATAAAGAAATTAACATTATCTTCACAGAGATTTGCTGTAATTTACCTAAAGGATTCTTCGATAGAAAGAGATCCTGTTTAGGAGTCAAGTTTGAACAGTATTACTTAATTGACATGCTCGGTCAGTAAGGTCTACTGACTGTATTTATAAACAATGGAAATCTTGATGTTTACAGATGTTCTATTGCAAGATTATTCTACATGAATGCTAATTTAGGACGGTAGTCCATTGATCAACATTATGCTGTCTATGTCGACTCATGTTCCTGTAACTGTACCCATTCTGTCAAGTGTGTGCGTCCAATTAAACTATTGAAACGACTACAGTGGTCTGCATTGGTGACTTATCATAATGAGTGAATGAGTGCCTTATACGGGTCAACACACGAACAGTCCACCATTCGCCTAACTCATACTTCACACTCACACTCCAAATTTGCATAACCCTGCGTCGGTTGAGTTGACCTTTGCTCCCCCTGGAGCCTCCATCATATTCACCACTGGTTTGCGTGAGGAGAATGAAAGCAGTACTTTACAGCATGCCTGGTAACACTGCAGAAATACGTTACACCAACACTTTGCAGTGGTAACCAAAAGGTCTTGGTTTTACAGTGGTATACACAGTTACGATCAAGAAGAAAAAGAGAGTTATCAACCAGTAATCTTGGCTCATGGGTTTGAACTAAGTTTTTGTTTTGTTTCATCCCAGTTAGAAGTTTTCGATGACTGGGAAGCCGAAGTATAGCCATTTTTATTATTATTTCTAAAGCGGGAGAGTTATAGCGTCACTCTTTCTATTAAATTCAAAACGATTCCGATTGCATCCTCGTGTTTTTTTAACGAAATTTGGGTTACCTATTTTCGATACATATTTTCGAAGGCATCTAATTCATCTTCTCGAAAGCGACCTGCTCGTTTAAGTGCTCAGCAGGCCCTTAGTTTGCTAGAAAATTTCAGCGAAGATGAGGACGGCTATAGCAGTAGTGATTTTAGTGCTAATTCGATGAATAATTCGTCTTTCAGTGATGTCGATTCAGAGAATGAAGGTAGGCCTATTATGTTAGAAAGAGTGGGCATGGTTCTATCACCTAACTTTGATTCTTCAACATCAGACCCAGTAGGACCTAATTTAGTTTTACAAGAAGGGGAAAGACGAAAACAGGAGTGTGTCAGAAATATAGAACTAACAACGAATAGCTTTAGATTTCAACCTAAAGATGGAAGAGCAGTGGGTGTGTCCGCAAATTTAGGCCTAAATGAATCATCTACCCCGATCCAGTGTTTTGAAAGCCTTGTATCATCAGCTGTAAGGGAGGAAATGTTAAAAAGCATAAACTGCTTTGCAGAAATTGAAGTACAGAAGCATACATGGAAAGTAGTTAGAGTATAAACTTGATGTGTGGTTTATTTCCAAAATGGATATAGTTTACAGTGATTTCTATATTGGATGGTGGATTAGCTTCAATTGGTAAGTCTGATATGTTTGTTTTGTTTTTTGTTCAGTAAAATATTTTTCTGTCTCGTCTTTAACTACTTTATATTCATAAAAATTTTCACAATCTTCATTCATTTTCCTTTTTAAATATCTATAACATGACTATATTCAGTTAAAAACTTTGAAATAACTGACTCTTACATGGTAACACTACATGCAAACCTGTGCCGCAGAAAATTTGTGACAAAAGAGTGTCTTTCCTTTTCTTGAAGCCAATTGAAAAGTAGTTACAGTATAAACTTGAACCATATGTATTTTATTTCCAAAATAATGTAGTTTACAAATATTTGTATCTTGGATAACATAAATGATGCATTAGCTATCTTGAGTGGGTAATTCTGATATGTTTTTTTTTTTTGTCAAATTTATTTTCCCAGTCTCCAACTATTTTATACTCATAAAAATTTTTTTTAAATTATAAACTGAACATATTCAGAATCCTCATCCATTTTCCTTTTTAAATATATATAACATGACTATATTTGTTAAAAACTTTGAAATAACTGACACTTATATGGTAACAGTATATGAAAAACCTGTGCCGCAGAAAATTTGTGACAAAAGAGTGTCTTTCCTTTTCTTGAAGCCAATTGAAAAGTAGTTAGAGTATAAACTTGAGCCATATGTATTTTATTTCCAAAATGAATGTAGTTTACAAATATTTGTATCTTGGATAACATAAATGATGCATTAGCTATCTTGAGTGGGTAATTCTGATATGTTTTTTTGTTTTTTGTTTTTTTTGGTCAAATTTATTTTCCCAGTCTCCAACTATTTTATATTCATAAAATTTTTTGTTAAATTATAAACTGAACATATTCAGAATCCTCATTCATTTTCCTTTTTAAATATATATAACATGACTATATTTGTTAAAAACTTTGAAATAACTGACACTTATATGGTAACAGTATATGAAAAACCTGTGCCGCAGAAAATTTGTGACAAAAGAGTGTCTTTCCTTTTCTTGAAGCTAATTGAAAAGTAGTTAGAGTATAAACTTGAGCCATATGTATTTTATTTCCAAAATGAATGTAGTTTACAAATATTTGTATCTTGGATAACATAAATGATGCATTAGCTATCTTGAGTGGGTAATTCTGATATGTTTTTTTTTTTTTTTTTTTTTTGGTCAAATTTATTTTCCCAGTCTCCAACTATTTTATACTCATAAAAATTTTTTTAAAATTATAAACTGAACATATTCAGAATCCTCATCCATTTTCCTTTTAAAATATATATAACATGACTATATTTGTTAAAAACTTTGAAATAACTGACACTTACATGGTAACACTATATGAAAAATCTGAGTCGCAAAAAATTCTTTGCGTAAAACATGGGAAAACCCCTACGTCCTGAAAGAGTTAAAAGCTACAACATGAGATGTGCATTGCTTTTGAACTAAAGTTAATTTTAGGCTGCATCAACTACTGCTTTCAGATTGAGCATATTGTGGAATGCAACCCAAAGTAACCAATGTTTATGGTTCATGATTTAGAAAATACCACAAACAGTTTTTTTTTAACCCGAGTAGACAATCACCACTTTCTATGTCTACATAAGCCAATGTAATCACATATACATATAACATTTCTTGAAACATGTTTTGAAGGCTTGCAATGTATCAGACTAATCTGAGTAACTGGAAAATTTGTACTCATTTTTGATTTTCTCCTTTCAAACCTTCTAGGAAATCGAGGTATTTTAAATGTTAAAACAAACAAACAAACCAACAAACTCGCTACTGTTTTATTTTTGTTCACACTTAGTTGATTTTTTTCTTTAAAAAATTCTATTAAAAAACTTACAATGCAATATTTCTCTTCATTGGCGTCTTCGACCCGAGATATTCGCATACATGGAGGAACAATGTATTTGCTTTCACCATTCAGCTGATCTAGCATTTGCTGTGAAATCTTGCGTGTCACTTGCTCTTGAAAGAAGTACCCATCACCCTGGGAGAGAATGTTACACATTAAGCAATTTAGAGTAATGTACAGTATCGTTGTGACTTTTACATGAAATTAATTGTCCAGTACATATATTGCGTCAAAATGCCAGACAAGAGAAAGCTAGTCCACCTTTCACCCAACCACCCTGGTGGAATGAAACAGTAGAAGAAGCATGCATACAAAAGGAAAGAGCTACAAAGGAATGGTGGAAAACACAAAAAAGAATGACAATGAATTATATAGAGGTCAAAGAGATGAAGGAGAAAAACAGAGAAATATCAATAGATTAAAAAGCTTGGCAAGGGAGGCCAAGGATAAAGTATGGGAAGCCTTTGTAACACAGCTTGACACAGAAAAAACTCTACAGAAAATCTGGTCCTTACATTACAGAATGAATAGGAAAAGTACAATTTAATTTGATTATTATCATTCTCAACAGGAATGTCCATGAAGACTGATGAAGAAAAGGGATGTGCATTACTTAATCGGTATGTTACTCAGATGGATAAAGGTGATAAAACTGCCAGTCAAAAAGTTAAGGATCATGTTCTGGAAAATACGAGGTAAGATACACTTCGACCTCATCTGAAGAAGCATTGTGTGCACTTTAAAAACCAGTAGAAACACTGCCCCAAGTCCTGATAGTGTACAGTATCACCACATAAAGGAGCTCGAAGACACGGGCATAATGAATGTAGTGAGGGATTTCCACACCTGCACACAGAATACTGAGATACCGGAAGACTGGCTATATAGTTACCTAAGGGCACTTATTAAACTGGGTAAAGACCCCACAATGCTCAGCAGCTATAGAATTATCCCACTACAGAATGTTTATGGTAAATTACTTGAAAAGGTAGTAGTGAGACAATTATTGAACCACCTGCAAAATGCACATATAATCCCTGATACACTGGGTAGCTTTAAGTCAATAAAATTAGCATGGGGTAACTCTGGAACATTTGCATACAATGTTTATGAGATATTCCAGGGTAAAAGAGAAATGGTGGGTGTGGTCATTGACCTAGTGGATGCTTATAACAGTGTGAACTTTGCAACCTCAATGAACTGTGTAATGGCAAGAGATGTAAACCCTTGCCTAACAAGATGGGTAACAGCTACCTTTATGGAAAGTACATGTGCCTTTCACTTGAGAACGTGGATGTCAAAGCCAATGCACACTTGCCCATGAGGTACCCGGGGGTTCTAAAACTATCACAGGTGCTGTTTAACATTTGTACAGCAAAAGTAGCCACCAACAGAGTTTTTTTTCTACACCTCTGGCTTTGATATTTTATTATTAGGAGTTCATTACAAATATGTTATCATTAATAACTTTAGATCAAACATGAGAGCAAGGGTGTGTTTGTCATCGTAACTTTATGTTAAATATTTCTGAATAAAATAATGTCTCTTCCATAAATGTTAGTAGAGAGGGAGGAAGGGAGGGAGGGAGAGAGGGAAGGGGAGAGAGAGAGACAGAAAGAGAGAGAGAATAAACAGTCAAACTTTATTTTAAAAGGGTTGAGAATTGGGCAGAAAGGTCCGTATAACATTCAGCCCTTTGACCAAACTTCCATTCTGTATCCTAACACTCACTCTTTAGGGCAAAACCATCAACAATTAATTTGTAAACTTTTGCACGTGCTAATTATGATAAAAGAGAAAAAAAGAAATGTTTGCACATTCTTCTTCTTCTTCGCCTGCCCTGAAAAGGACGGCGGTTGCGTTGTGTCTGTTTACAACGTAGCCGCGATATCTGCACCTTTCGGTCGACACATCCGACTTCTGCACGGCATTTTTTAGGACCGGGTTTGCCTTCCCATTTCGATCCACACTCGCTCAGCCAGCCTGCACAGCTGCAGACTGTTTCCAGGACCACCATGTGGAGGTGGAGTGCGGTCTTGACCAGCTCTGGTTCGCTGGTCCTGACGCAGGCAGTCAAGCTATGAGTTGCTGACTGCGGTCTCTATTGCTGCGTCTTGAGGTCCCGTTTGCACATTCTGACAAAAATACTTTCTTTCGCACTCCTATAGCAGAAATATGTATTGAAAAAATAAAAGAGAGAGAGAGAGGGTGAGTGAGTGAGTAAGTGTGAGAGAACGAATGAACGAACAAACTTTATTTTCAAAGGGTTGAGAATTGGGCACACACAGGCCCGTCTGACATTCTGCCCTTCCTTTCGCTCACCTTTCATACTGAACTCATTTATTCTCATATGCATGTTACATATCAATTTCAAGAAATTCAACGTAAAGTAAAATAATAATATAGCACACTCATATTAACATTAATTACTTATAAGCATGACATAACATATGTTGAAAAGTACAAACATCGTCATTAGAACCTACAGTTGATGTTATAAGAAAGAGATAGAGAGCTAACCAAACAACATGAGCACTAAATTATTTTTATATGCATGATAGAATAATATATTATCTTATATCAAGACAAATACAACAATTGGCTCAAATTATGTTGACACTGAAAACTGATAACATCCAACATACATGTGAGTTAAATAAAAGAATTACCATCTGCTGCTTCGTAAGTCCTTGAGCAAAAGACATGTAAATTGGTCGAACATACTGATTTTCAGAACGCACATCTGAAATAAAATAAGCATATGTAGAATGCCCATGTAAGCCCATCATTAATTTAGCCAGGCACACTGCTCAATCATCAAGCTTCTTCACTCTTTTCACTGTTCCCACATTATAGATCATGAACCCACCATTGCAGCTGGTCTCAGAGTAAAAAGCCTCTTACAGCGCAGGGGGTTTATGTATCAATATTTTTAATATGATGAAGTTGCCAGCCAAATGTCAACCTCATATTAGTCACCAATTGTGTCTTGCCTTAAGGAGCAGTAGTTATTTACTAATCAAGCAATCCACTTATTTTCCCAACTTCTAATTGATTCTAAGCATTATAATTCTTTTTTCATTCATTTTTCAGATCATTATTATTATCATAAACCACAATTGACTTTAAAACTAGTTTAGCCATAAAGCACCATATCTGACACAAAAATTACTGTGTCAGCTATGAACCAAAAAGTTAAGAATTATGTGAACTATCTGAAATGATGGCAAACAAAGACTACACTTACCATCATATTCTGGAGTTCCCTGTAAAAGAAAATGAAATATAAATAAAACAAGAGATTTTTTTTTTTCTTGTCTACTCTTTCATATATTTCTTTTCATCCCTCCACAATTTTTAAGTTAAAATAAACCAGAGACTCAGTTTCTGTCAACTATTTGATATACGTCTTCTCATCCTTTCATAATGGTAAAATATAACATAAACCACATATTGTGCTTTTTTTTTCCAGCAAATCTCATATACATCTTCCCAATTTGTTACGTGGCATAATATAACAAAACAATTTCAGTTGCAGATACACATTTCATAAACCTGGTCCCATCCCTCTACAATGGCAAAATCAATGATAATTCAGTTTCCATAAACTTTTTAAATACATTTGTTTCCACTCTTCTACAAATTGTAAAAAAGCAATCCCATAGCAAATACTGCCACAGAGGAGGAAGTGGCAGAGACTTCACGATACTAGGATCAGCATTGAGAGGTGGGGTGACCAGTTACCTTCCTCACTGCCTTTTCCTTCCCTAAATCAAAGTCAGGTACTCATTTACGCTGGGTAAACTGGAGCGTGTTGGTTCTGCGATTCAAACCCGACATCTTTGGCGTGAGAGACCAGTGCCGTAGCCATTTTGTCAAATGCTCATTGTACTATTGTATGGTATATAAAAAAAAAATTTTTAAAGTAGTTTTACTATCTCACAAGAATAAAATGCTTACTAATGTGAATATAGGTTTCATCAGTTTAAAAAACAAATGTTCATCTAGCTCCTCAATTGACTAGCAGTTAGCAACATTCCTATCACACTTGAGACTGGGGTTCTCTTCCAGTGTGAGGCTACATGTGACCCACAGTACAAGCCTGCAGTGTACACTTATTTTTCTAAGTTAAAAGTGGAGTATAACGCCTCACTATGTTTAAAGACAAAAAGTTCAAAAATAATTTGGTTTTGTGTCAAAAAGATGTGTTTAAAATGGTTACGACACAAAGTGATGCAAAAAAAGGAACTAACCTAATATGGTTTCAAAATGATGGGAAATCACTGCCACTTTATAGATTTCACAATCAATGCCACATCATATAACATGGCACAATGCCATTCATATATGTTGGGTTGTTCTTATAATTAGGTGAAACTGTCTCATTTATTTGTTATACTGGTTTACCACTGTTAGTTTTTGTTTTTAAATATTTTCATTCCACTGATCTCATTTTTTAAACTAAATGTATCTGATCTCCTGTCTTTTCTGAAAAAAAATTCAAAATTAGAGAGTGTGCAAAAGTACAAGAAAAATATTCCCCATTTCTACTGCCATCTGTGCAGCATTTCCTTGTTTCATTAAAGTATGAGCATTCCAGGTGCCAAATGGAGATTTTATTAGAAGAAATAAGATAAGCCAGTGCAGTGAGGTGGTCTTATTCTTTCATCGCCATTTTTCTTTGTCTCATCATTCTCTGTTACTTTTTTCCCTCATTTGTGCTTTCATTTAATTTTATCATTATTGCTTTCAAATATACCTTCTTTTTCTATTTAATTTGATTATTATCATGAGTATATACACTTATAGCCACGCTTGCCTGACAAGATGGCATAATCCTTTGTATCAATAAAATGCATATTCCACTTTTGATTTTAACATCTGGATGGAATTTTCCAGAGTCTGCGAACAATTGTATTCCAGATTAGGGCCAGTAAATATTTAGGTTACACAGGTGGGATACACTTTGATTGGTGTGTCAAAACCTTAATTATGTTTTTCAGTTGATAACTAGAACAAAGACAGCCACCAATGTGACAACCATAGACACATGTAGGCCAGCAAGGTCCAATAATTCCCTGAGCTTGATGCAGATCAAATGGATATTGTTACGTCTTGCAGAGCTGGACAGCATGTAGAAAATACGAGGGAAGGTCAAAAAGTAATGCCTCCTATTTTTTATGTATGTAAATACTGCATCGGTGTGCAATTTGTAAATTTAGCAGGATTCCTCAAACACTCTTCTGCACTGTATAGCATTACCAACCTGTTTCAGTAACAGGTGGCACCACTGTAACAGTTTAAAAATGGCTGCCAAAGACGTTCGGTTAAAACAACGTTATGTCATAGAATTCCTCAATGCTGAAGGCGAGACCATAGCCATCAACCTCCTGCATCGTTACGAAACTGAAGGAGAAGAGTTTTTATCGATTATTGTGACAGGAGATGAGACTTGGTTTCATTTTTTTGAACCAGAATCCAAGAGGCAGTCAATGGAATGGCATCACACAACATCGCCAACAAGAAAGATGTTCAAAAGTTCACCATCTGTAGGGAAAGTTATGGCCTCCGTGTTTTGGGATGAGAAGGGTGTGATTCTTCTCGACTTCTTGGAACAGGGAAACACGGTGAATGCAGACCGTTACATTGAAACTTTGAAAAAGCTTAGAGGTCGTCTTCGGCAACTTTATCCATTAAAAGATCAGAGAACTGCACTACTGTTGCACGATAATGCCACGCCACACACCGCTAAATGCACCATTGATGCGATTGCAGAATTTGGATGGACATTATTACCACATCCCCCTTACAGTCCCGATCTTGCACCTTCTGACTTCCATCTGTTTGGACCACTGAAAGAAGATCTTCGCGGACAACGCTCTGAGGACACCGAGACCCTTAAACGCGCCGTACGCCAGTGGTTTAGGAAAAAGGACACAAATTTTTACCGTGTGGGGATACATGCCCTTGTGAGAAGATGGACAAAAACTGTAACAAATAACGGAGACTACATTGAGAAATAAATTTTTGAAGTTCAGACTTGGGGCTACATTTCAATGTGAATTTTATATGTTTTCTTGCCTATTGAATGAAATTAAAAATTACGAGGCATTACTTTTTGACCGTCCCTCGTACATAACAGATGGACAATGATATCCCACCTTTTGCCCCGCAAGACAGGGAAACCATCAACTAACATTAATTCTGTAGGTGGAAGATCAGGACCCCTTACATTGCATAAAGCATCACATAGCAACTCACTTTGGGCTTACCTAAAAATGTACCAGATTATTGGATGATATGCAGAACTGGGAGTCTCCAGAATGTTTGCATACATGGACAAAAGAAAAGTAAGTACTAGTGGGAATCTTGGTTCTGTAGGATTTTACATGTTTTGTAGCCTGATTTGAGAGTCCTAGAGTGAGTAGCCTTATGTATTCCAATGACTTGATAAATTATAAGTATGTTTCAAGAAAGATTTTCTGGGAAAGCTTTTCAGAAATTTGAGTTCACACATTTAGTACCTGGTGCCTAGTCGGAAAGATGCTAGAAAGCATATTTCACAGTCAGGATATCACCAGCTCCACCTGTAGTCATAAGTCATCAGGTGGCAGCTGCACTGAATAACCAATTTGTTAATTTTTTCATTGAAGTTCCCACACACACACCATTCATTGCAAGCGCTTCAATCCACGTGAAAAGTCTAATTCAGCAAGAAGGTCAATTCATGCAAAAGTTAAGGCATAAAAATAACATATGCAGCCAGTGGTCAAGGCAATCATTACCATTTTCAAGAGCAGACAACAGTTATTTACCTAAAGCAACTGTGCATGGTCCATCTACTCTTTAGCTTCATAAGCTCATATTACTTGTTCCAGAGTTTGAGCTCATATTCCAAAGGAATTAAAGTCTGTTCAGGACACTATTTACAGTAAGACATACTATAATGAACAGTCATTACTCATGAATGCCTTCGGACTCTATGCAACATAAGACTTAGTGTTTGCTAACTCTTAGTCACTATTTTTCATTCACCAGAGAGGCTTCTTTCTCGTATTTACTCATTTAATACATTCATTTTACTGATATATTTTGTTCTATGATCATCCTTTTTACTCTTTACAAAACGTATGTGTATATATTGAATAAATCAACCTTGCATAGTCATGTTGACCTTTAGTTCATTTTTTTAGTCTTTATATCAAGTACTCTGTCTTTGTTAAGGACTTACATATTTATGCAGAGTTCTTCATTTAGGAGGTTGGGGGCTCTTTCATCTGTCGAGATATTAGGGATAAAAGTCTATGTTGTGAGGATATAGAATCAACTCTTCAGGATTCCTTAGACAGCGCTACCTAGTGGAGAACACTTTCCTTCCTTTCTTCTTTTCTCTATCTTGAGAAGGTTTCTCTCTTGTCTTAATGAGCCTATTTTGGGAGACTGGACAGATATTATTCCATAGGTCATAACTATTTATGCATCTGTCTTAACATAGCATGACAATCAGCAACGCAGACATCTTCTGGCTATCTCTGAGTGGCATCATCGACATTACTAGAGGACATACTCCTGTCTTTGATAGCTGAATTAATTGACTTATCCATAGTAACTTGATATACCGATAGTTCTTTGTCACTTCATTTTTCTACAGAATGAAGTAACCAGTCTCATGCTCAGCCCTCCTTGTCACCTCTTACGAGATGTAGTTTACACAACAGTGTTACTATTCTTTGCTCCCCTTTCAGGACCAGGTAACAAATGGATGAAATAAGAAAAATTGAATGTAAATTAAAAAAAAATAAATAAATAAAACCAAACCATACTTTGCCGAATGTTGTTGAGGGTTGCCGTGTGTTTTCCGAGGGTAACACTGATAGGCTTGGATACCTTGGCTTATAGTTTGCAGAGGTACCTGTAATAAAATATTATTTTGGATTTTTGTTTCTAGTTAAAAAATTCATAATAAATGAGTAACTCCCCCATTAAAACATGGTGGCAAATAATTAAGTTGTATTTTTTCTGCTGCATGTCCTTATGACAGCACTAATTCTCCTTTGGTCTTTCATCTGGATGCATTTTTTATGAACTATGGAGCAATGAGTCAAAACGGCATGGGGAGATTTGGAAAAAAGCTGAATGCACTGAAATTTGACTAATTAATTAATAACTGTTTTATCACAACGTTTTGTAAATGTATGAATTTCTTTTAAAATCTTGCCTTGGTACTTATTTTAAAAAATTCAACACAAAAAATAACAATTAAAAAAAATGACTATCATTATTTAATGGAGTACTGACTTGAGAGAATAATCAACCGAGTTACTGCAAATGTAACGAACTGCCACCAGTATAATATATAAATAGCTACTTATTCATGCTCGCCCAAAATACAAATGAGGCAAATTCAAGAAATTCTGTCCAGAATCAAAATATCCGCCATTATTGAGGATGGAAACGGCATGTGCATTGTTTTAAAAGGCGTGCAATTCAGTCCCAAACCCCTCCGACCTTCCCAAAATATATTGCAACTATGGTGTGAAAAGATGTAGCATAATACCAACAGTCAGGCAGGAATAAGAGAATGAAATAATAACATCAGTCAGACAGGGAAAAGATAATTGCATAATAACACCAGTCAGGCAGGGATAAGAAAATTACATAATAACATCAGTCAGACAAGGATAAGAAAATTACACAATAACATCAGTCAGGCAGGGATAGGAGAATTACACTATAACATCAGTCAGGCAGGGATAAGAAAATTATGTAATAACTAACATCAGTCGGGCGGGGATAAGAGAATTACATTATAACATCAGTCGGGCGGGGATAAGAGAATTACACAATAACATCAGTCGGGCGGGGATAAGAGAAATACATTATAACATCAGTCAGGCAGGGATAAGAAAATTACATAATAACATCAGTCAGGCAGGGATAAGAAAATTACATAATAACATCAGTCAGGCAGGGATAAGAGAATTACATTATAACATCAGTCAGGCCAGAATAAGAGAATTACATTATAACATCAGTCAGGCAGGGATAAGAGAATTACACTATAACATCAGTCAGGCAGGGATAAGAAAATTATGTAATAACTAACATCAGTCGGGCGGGGATAAGAGAATTACATTATAACATCAGTCGGGCGGGGATAAGAGAATTACACAATAACATCAGTCGGGCGGGGATAAGAGAAATACATTATTACATCAGTCAGGCAGGGATAAGAAAATTACATAATAACATCAGTCAGACGGGGATAAGAGAATTACATAATAACATCAGTCAGGCGGGATAAGAGAATTACATAATAACATCAGTCAGGCAGGGATAAGAAAATTATGTAATAACTAACATCAGTCAGACAGGGATAAGAGAATTACATTATAACATCAGTCAGGCAGGGATAAGAGAATTACATAATAACATCAGTCAGGCAGGGATAAGAGAATTACATAATAACATCAGTCAGACAGGGATAAGAGAATTACATAATAACCAGTCAGACAGGGATAAGAGAATTACATAATAATATCAGTCAGGCAGGGATAAGAGAATTACATAATAACATCAGTCAGACAGGGATAAGAGAATTACATAATAACATCAGTCAGGCAGGGATAAGAGAATTACACAATAACATCAGTCAGACAGGGATAAGACAATTACATAATAACATCAGTCAGGCAGGGATAAGAAAATTCTTATATAAAGAAAATACTTACAATCTTTTAGCAAGGTTATATACAAAGAAGACAAGGAACTGTTCTCAGGACATGAGACACATTTAGCTCACTATAATTCTTGTCCATCATTTCTTGATGTAATGAAATCAATATAAATAAATAGAGTACTAACTTTTGCACAAAACAGCCAAGGTTTCTTGGAGAGTTGATGTATCTGGTCGATTGCCTGGGTTAAAAGCCACACACCGGCAAATTTCACCATACATTTCCTTGCTGATGCATGCCTCACGGCACAGCTGAATTTGTTGTGTTGAAATCTGACATTGAAAACAGTGAAGGAAAAATTAACACAGGCAAATAAGATTCTGAATATTGAAATGAAAATCTGAAAAAGACTATAAATTAGCTATAATAATAAGAAACTTGAATATGAATGTTTTAACCTAGAAGTTTCATTTTAATTCTCACGACATTACCAATGATTGAATCAAATATTTGTTTTGAATTAAACAAAACAAATTATCATGAACAAAATAATAATGAGACATCATGACTGGATGTGATTGTGTTCTGCGTTCTATTTAAAAAAAGAATGTAAAAGGTCAAATCATTTCAAAGCAACAGATAAAATACTGTAAACTGTTAAATTCATTTAAAAATGAGTGCAAGTGTTTTAGTTTAAACAGTAAACATTAAAAAAAATACTTTGACAGTCGCACTAAGTAAAAAATCTTCAATACGTTAACGTAAACATCATCATCATCCTCACCCTTCAGCTCCCTAGGAGCATAGGCCTTCAACAAACTTATGCCGAGTCTTCTTGTTCCATTGCTACCAAGTTCAAGGTCTCTATCTTTTCTGTATCATTTTCATTTCTGTCTCCAGCTCTCTTGTGTTCCTATTTTTTAATATTTTCAGGTCTTAGCCACCTTAAGAGATAGTCTTAGCCACCTTTAGAGAAGTACCCAGTTTTTATATTTATTTTTATTTAGATTCCTATGTGTCCTACTTAACCCTCACTCTCTGTCCTTTCCCTGATGAAGGCCTTCTGGCCTCAACGTTGGCTATTGTCTTTTGTCCTAGTAAAAACGGATCACCTTTTTTCAATTTTTTTTCCTCATGCCCATCCATATTTTTTAAATGCAATTCTTCAGTTATGTGAGGGCCTCGTGAAAACATCTAATAGAGAAGTTAGTTTAATGTCATTAATCTATATGTACAAAATGGCTGTTACCAACCTGTTGCACAAAGCTTGTGTTTGATAGATTCATATGCGAATAAGGTAGGGCGCCATGTGTAAGAACTTCATACATCAGATGCCCAAACATGCAAACATCAGATGCCTTAGAAAACTTCAGTTTGCTAACTGATTCTGGGGCACTCCATCTTGTTGGTATTTGAGAGCAACCATTCACTTTAAAAACAATAAACAACGTCTTGAAATTGTAAATAAATATTACACACACATAAAGGTATGTTTTTCAGGCACTCGTGAATAATAAAGAAGTAGAAAACTAGACAACAGAAAAACAACAGACACGAGTGGCTCACCGGGGAATCGAACCCAGGACTTTCCGTGCGGCACCCCCGCCTAGCTATGGAAGTGAATCACACTATCCTCCCTGCCAGCTAAGCACCACTTGTAGTATATAAACATGGAATGTTAAGATACATTTTTTTTTATCTCTAACTAGAGGCACTCGAGCTTTCCAGCCCTTTTTTGCCCAATGACATGTCATTGCGAGGTTGGGGGGCCAGTGGACTTTCCTTCCAACCCGGTCACGAGCTTCGCTCCTTCCCATCCACAGAGGGTTTATCTGCAGGAGCCGTTCAGGTTATTCAGTTAAAATCCCAGTTGATGACACTCCTACAAATGCCCGCGCCCAGGCTTGAACCTTGAAAACCTGGTCGCTAGCGCAACGTGGTAACCATTACACCAGCGTGGCTCCCAAGATACATTCTTAAATATGTGAAAAAGTAGTCCCATAGCAGATACTTCTGTAGGGGAGTGAAGTGTTAGAGACTTCACTATACTAGGTCCACCATTGAGAGGAGGGGGTGACCAGTTCCCTTCCTTGCTGCCCTTCCCTTTCCTAACTTAGCAGCATCATCATATACCCATTTACAGCTGGGTAGACTAATGCGTGTTGATACCATGAAGTGAACAGGCACTTTTGCCTTGAGAGACCAGCACTCTAATCACTCTGTCAGTCAGATACACCTTATTTGTGTGGCTTTGTGTTATCAGCATATTTTAATTTTTGTTACAATTATAAAACCTTCTGAACATTCACATGAAAATATTTGGAGTCACATAATCACAATTAAGCTGGTAAATTCAGTGAACATACTCCAGAAGGAAAGTAGAAGAGAGGCTGGCCAAAATCACACCGGCAGAGAGCTGTGGAAGCATAGATGCAAAGCATGAACCAGAACTGGGTCACCTCACAAAGAACAGGTGCTGACCAAGCAAAGAGGAGACAGTTTGTTGCTATCCTACAAGACACCACAAGGATTGATGAACAATGATTGCTTAGCCAGTCAGTGGCAAAGGACGAGAGAAGAAACAGAAGAATTCAGTAAATAGTTTCAAATGTGCCCAGAGAACATTTATACGTAGTCACCGTACTGTAAGTTTCTGTCATTGACATAAGCTATCCCTTTTCTTGTGACACCATGTACGATTGATGAGCTACTGAGTAATGTACCAGAGTGCTGACACTTGTTTTTTGGACAGCAGGCAAGTCAGTTTTTTTAGCTGCATAGTCTAAAAAAAGTTATGTGAAAGAACGTACAAATTAGCAAGACAGAGAAAGAGAGATTTGGAGACACCCTTCAGCGGCTCAATGTGCGTGATGTTTACTGCATAAGCTAACTTCTTCTTCTTCTTCTTCCGTCCTTAGCCACTGACCGTCAAAGCAGTCAGTGGCCATTACGCCTAGTGGCGTCTTAGGGCAACAGCAGATAGGTTTTCTTTGCCATTGTTTCCCATCACGCCTATTGGCGTCTTTAGGGCAACGGCAAATCAATCCATTTGCTGTTGTTTCCGTAATCGAAGTGACTGGCAAACGGGTGATCAGCCCGTTGGTGCATAAGCTAACAGTGCTGCTAAATGTGTTGAATAGCATTGGGCAATGTCACTGTAATATCAGTAAGAAGTTTGCCAGCAATGAGTTTATTACTCGTGCCCGCATTGCTATAGTCAGAATCTTGCATGGATAATTATGATTGTATAAAGCATTGGAGATTGTAGATTAACAGGTGTTGAGCTGAATCTTGCACTCCTTAATTTTACATCCTATCGTGCTGAATGTTGTTGTGAGGTGTGTGTTCTCACTGGTATGTAGTTGTATTTCTCAAGAAGTATGTGAAAAAAATAGCTCATTATACATTGAAGAAAAAAGTAGGGAGGAAAAAGATTACCTTAGTAGCTATTGCAGAAAACTAAAAATGAGATTAATTACAAAAAAATTATAGTACAAAATACTTACATATCACCATTGTCTGTATACACATCTTCATTTACCCTTGTATTAAAATCTTGCGCTTTTCAAAAGGCAGTTACGTTTTATTTGTAATTCATCGTAACAATTATTATTTTTTTTTTTAAATTAATGAAGAAAAATATCCCTTTCAACCTCTGATGGGTTATCTTCTTCTTTTCTCTTCTTTGATCCTTAGCCGCCGACCGTCAAAGCAGTCAGTGGCCATCACGCCTGGTGGCGTCTTGTAGGGCAACAACAAATTGATTCCACTTTGCACGGTCGGTGGCCATCCTTCGTACAGTGCCCCAACTCTGGTTCATTCTTTGCATCTCAGCCTCCACAGTCCTCCGCCAGGTTGTTTTTGGTCGGCCTCTTTTTCGTTTTCCTTCAGGGGTCCAAAGCATAGCTGTTCTTGTGATGGCATCGGGGTCTCTTCTGAGGACATGACCAACCCAGTTCCAGCGTCTGCCAGCTATGATGGTGTGCATGTCCTCTTGCTTGCTACGAGTAATAAAATGATAATACTGATGGGTTATAATTAGGATATATATTGTTTTCAATTCCAAATAATATGAACAACTGCCGATATGAGAAAGTGGCATCACATTTGTCAAATCATTGTAAATAGGGACAATCACAATTGTGCTTATATGTTAAATAAATTTAAAAAAAAAAAAAAAATAAACAAACAAAATCAAGAAGAAACTCTGAACAAGAATAATATTAAAGTGGAGGGGTGTAAAGGCCTGGTGGTTCCAATTATATAACTGACTTTAACAGATATTTAATTGACTTTCATCTGTTAAAAGTCATATGTATTGTAAGAACAGCATCAGACTTCACATTGTCACATTTTCAGTGAACATACTCCAGAAGGAAAGTAGAAGAGAGGCTGGCTAAAATCACACCGGCAGAGAGCTGTGGAAGCACAGATGCAAAGCATGAACCAGAACTGGGGCACCTCCTAAAGAACAGGTGCTGACCAAGCAAAGAGGAGACAGTTTGTTGCTGTCCTACAAGACACCACAAGGATTGATGAACACTGATTGCTTAGCTAGTCAGTGGCAAAAGACGAGAGAAGAAAATATCCAGTGAAGGCACTGTGACCTTCACATTTTCACATCGTAACAATGTACATCAACATGTCTGCCAAGATATTACCTTCCATTAAAGCAAGAAAAATTGACACTACAATGGATGAGTCAATAAGGCTGAGACTGTTGGAGTTTGGCATCAAATGTGGGACTAGCAGAGATGGACGTGAGAGAGATGCATCCGTCATATGTACAACCAGCGTGCTACAGGTACAGTTAGCATTCATACTCTTCGACATTTGCTGAGGGAGACTGAGCACCTATGGCTTTGCCCGGAGTGCAGTGAGGTCAATTCTGATTAACAATAACAATAAGAAAGCAAGAAAAAGGAAGGGACAAAATATATGTGTATGCATTTTCTCTTCTTAAGTGGCCGAGAATATACACAGGAACAATAATGTAAAGGTTTTGAAACATTTTTCTCGAAACTGTGCTCTAAATCCAAGTCCTGTTTTCTTCACTTCTAAAAAGAGTTACCGAAGTACTGACAAATGTATAGCAGCTTATATGAAGTATGATAACCGAGCTTACCCACAATTCTTTCCTCAAATCCATCCAAAGGAAAAGCAAGTGTGAAGCCACAAAGCTTCACTTCATAACCTCCAACAATAAAAAGGCTATCAGCTGTCAGATTTCTGTGAACGATTTCCTTATTGTGACAGTAGTCAAGAGCTTCTAACGCACCAGTCAAAAATTTCATGAGTCTAGGCTGATCAAAGTATCTTCTGTTGTCATTTCTGTTCTTCAGTGCAGTCTGTGGAATGATAATTTATGAGTTGTGCAATGTGGTATAAGAAACATTTTTTTTTTCATATGAACATTCAAAACTTTAACAGATGGTTACCCTTATGTGAGACGTTCATTTTGTTGTTCATCAGCTTTACTGCAACAACCCTGTAATTTTTATTGTGTTCAGTTTTACAACACTAACCTATTATAATATTTAGATATTCAAGAAGTTACAAGGGTAAGTGCATAAATACACCAAAAATCATATCCTGTTGTGGTTTTAACATTAATTAATCTATTAGCTGATATGATGTCTTCTTCATTCACACTCAGACTTCTACATTAATGACTAATAAAAGCATTAGTCAGCTCAAGGTTTCTGACATCTCCAGACAGTTTTTCGTGGATAGAAGTGGGTTGTTGCCATATGCCACTCCGTTCACTGCTGTAAGTTGGACAGGACTGGAGCAGATGTTCGGCTGTCGTGGTGCTGGTGCCACAGGAGCAGAGATCTGTTGGACCAATCCTGTACTTGTGATATAGATGGTACCTCATCCTACTGTGACCAGTACGTAAGCAGAAAATGATGACCTGGTCTCGCCTAGATAGCTGGTGATAGGCATCATGTGACCTGGGTGTTCTCTGTCCCAGTTGGACAGATATGGCTTTTATAGTTGATTTAGCCATTTCATAAGTTGTCTCTATATCATTTTGTTGCAGGGCTCCACCTTCTTTAGCAAGTTTATCTGCTTCTTCATTGCCTGGAATGTTGCAATGGGCTGGTATTCACTGGACTGTGAACTTGTTGAAGCATTTGGCCAGCTTTCAGGCGAGTTTATCAGATCTTTCTATCGTTTAGCATGGTGGCTCTTCAGGTCTGTTATTACTGAAAGGGCAGCTGTAAAGATCACTATCTCTTTTTGTGCATGTGCTTTGTACTCAATAAGAGTTTCATCTGCCTGATCCAGTGCCTCTGCTTCAGCATTGAAGTTACTGCAGTATTTTTCAGTGGCAATTGCCAAAGAGTGAATTCTATTCTTTAATTTAATGAGAATGCCAGTTTCCCAATTTTCAATTGCATTTTGTTGCCAATCAATAAGTATATGCAAGTGTCCAGAGCTTTGCTGGATATTTTTGGTCAATATACTTAGTTGCTACATGCTTTCTTTGTGTTTCTGTCTGAATTCCTTTACTTTCAATGCCTGGAATATCAGATTTTAGATCAGGAAAGCATTTTTTTCCAAAGTGGGTAATTGTGCTTGGTGGTAATTTCTATGCAACTGAGTTTGCTAGCATGGTATCTTTGTTAATTTTTTCTTTTGCCAGGGCAGCAAAATTAGTTCGCTTGAGCCTGCCTCTTCCCAGCCTGTTTATTATCTTGAACATGGGGTGTCCTTCAAGTCTCTTAAATTTTTCAGCTTGTTGTAAGATTCTGTTGTCTTATCTGTACTCCACTGACTGTTGCTCTGTAATGCTTTCCATATGGTTGATTTTCATGGAATTTAGCTGATATAATGTGAATTGTTCAACTAACACAAACACAATAATGTACCCAATAAACTCTGAGATAAGCACATGTGTGAGATTTAGGGCAAAGAAAGATGTTGCCACAATGGAATAAAATGATTTTATGATACAGAATATTCTGTGCAGTCAGTCAAAGAAAAAATAGTCTATGAATACACACATATAACAGTGCCATACATCAGCAAGCATAATACTGTGTACCACACAGAAGTTCATATTGTCTCAGAACATGTGTGCTATAAGACAACAAAAAGCCGTACTTATTCATGGCAAGTTACAGACAACTGGCGAGACTAAGTTATCACACAGGTGATATGTTAGAAGGGAGCACATGACTGCAGTATCTCCTGTGTGTATATCTTCAGTTATCATATGTCATCCCCTCCTCTTCCATTCTAGTAGCCAAAATTATAATTCTATCCTCTGATTTGTCTCCATCTCAGGACATTGGAGATGATATATTCATTATTTTGGAGTTTTGGATAATAATATTTTATTTATTAATTTGTTTGAATTGTTCTTTTTGATATTAGTCTTCATTTGCTCCATCTTTCCATAGCTATGGGGAAGTCTTCTACAGCACAACAAATGGATAGGCAAGCCGAGTGGCCCCACACAAAAATTACTGTTAAACTTTTACTTGCTTCTGTTTTTTAGACGTATTGTTTTATTAACTTTTATATACAGTTTTTGTTGTGGCCTAAGAGTCAGTCAGATTTTATAAATTTATTTCTACCTTGAAATTATTGCAGTAGGTTTTGTTATATTGTCTGTGCTGTTCATATTTCTTACAATGCAG
This sequence comes from Oreohelix idahoensis, assembly GCA_024509875.1. Taxonomy (NCBI): domain Eukaryota; kingdom Metazoa; phylum Mollusca; class Gastropoda; order Stylommatophora; family Oreohelicidae; genus Oreohelix; species Oreohelix idahoensis. The sequence goes on from JAMPIV010001177.1 coordinate 142,621, forward strand.
CAGAAAGTGTCTAACTGTATTTGGTTCTTTACAATCTGCACGTATAAGTTCTTCTATATACGACATGTGCACACAATATGAAGGCTGTAATATGGAGTCTAGTAGATCATAGAAGAATGGGAATAACAGAGAATAGCAGTGGTTGTCTTAGTAAAAGATAAGTAGCCTGTGTAGCTACCTGGGGTATCTGAGGAGACAAAGGAAGAATAGCACGACTGACCCTTGAGGCATTTTATAAGAGGGGACCAATATGAGATTGTTGATGGGGGCTGGCAAACCTCCTCATGAAAACATATTGCTACAGAAGCACATGAATGCTTTCATGTATGTTACTTGCAAGAGAACCAGCTGCAATGGGGAATACACCATTAGGAGTTAAAAGATAAATGATGATGATGTTGATGTAAACATAGAAATAAGCAAAGGAAGAAACCTGAGGCATGTGAGTCATAAACATGTAATAGAAACAGGTTGAAAGTAAGCATTCACAACAAAGAAAGAAAGAAGGAAGGAAAGAGGAAACTAGACAACTTACAAAATAGTAATAGACATTCTATGGATCTGATCCATGTTCCATCAAAAGCTACCACCTCCATGCTACATTTTAGTCACAAAAGCAATTACACAGGGTGCTCGAATGTACTTACTATTAACTGTTTTTCTATTCTCTTTTAAACATCCATTATCACACATCTGTCACTATCTGCTATGCATATTCATTATTGCTATTTGTCAGCAAAGCTAACGCTAAGGATTTTTCTAGGTTAGAGATTTTGTACTGTACTGGACTCTTTGGAGACTCATTGTCAAGCTGTTGAGTTGGATCACATTGTTATTTCTGCACGTGATGTTCCCTGTACCATTTTACATATACATAAAATAACACACTTGTCTTTTTAAAATCGTATGGTCGGTAATGTTTCTTAAAATTCATCTTGAATTACAGATGGGAACTCACCGCTTTGAAAAACAATAATAACATAGGCATAAAGTAATAAAAAAAACATATACTGAAGAAATGAAATATATTTAACATAAAAAATAGTTTGTACTTTAAACTCTCAAATCCAGTTTCGATTATTCTTTTAAAATGCAATTACAAAAATGTTAAAAATATTTCGGCACCCCCATGAAAAGGCGCCTGGCAGGGCCACATCACTCGCACAGCCTAAGAGTCAACTCTGTTTGTCAGAATAGTGGATTGCATAATTCTTATTCATGCATATAGTTAAAATTACTGTTTGTCCCAGCTCTAGTGAAAGTCCATGAAGAAAGGTAGATACCACCTATCATTAGTATTTGAAGTAGGCCTTACATAATGACATGAGAGGGCTTATGTTGTTTCATCATCATCATAACCCTCCACTCCCAAAGGAGCATAGGCCTTCAACAAACACATGCCAAGTCCTCCTGTAACATGCCATCATCTCAAGTTCTTTCCACGTTCTCCTCATCATTTTCACCCCTGTTTCCAGCTCTCTTCTCCATGTGCTTCTTGGTCTACCTCTGCCTCTCTTGCCCTGGGGGTTCCAGAACAAGGACTGCCTTGTAATGCTATCAACAGGTTTCCTCAGTGTGTGTCCTATCCATCGCCATCTTCTTCTTCTCATCTCTTGTTCCACTGGCACTAGTCTAGTTCTTGTCATCAGTTCCACGTTGGTAACCTTGTCATACCATTTTAATCCCTCTATTCTACGCAAGCACCCCATTTATGAAAGTCTGTAGCTTTTTGGTTGTTGTCTTTGTTGTTCTCCATGTCTCAGAGCCATACAATAGGAATGACTTCACATTAGAGTTGAAGAGTCTTATTTTCGTGTTGGATCCGATTTCTCTTGATCTCCATATATTTCCCAATGCAATGAAAGCTCCTCTTGTCTTTTGTATTCTTATTTTGATATCGCTGTCTGTCCCTCCAACTTTATCTATATTCTTCTTGTTCTTCTTCGATCCTTAACCACCGACCGTCAAAGCAGTCAGTGGCCATCACGCCTAGTGGCGTCTTGTAGGGCAACAACAAATTGATTCCACTTTGCACGGTCAGTGGCCATCCTTCGTACAGTGCCCCAACTCTGGTTCATTCTTTGCATCTCAGCCTCCACAGTCCTCCGCCAAGTTGTTTTTGGTCGGCCTCTCTTTCGCTTTCCTTCAGGGGTCCAAAACATAGCTGTTCTTGTGATGGCATCGGGGTCTCTTCTGAGGACATGACCAACCCAGCTCCAGCGTCTGCCAGCTATGATGGTGTATTTTCTATATTACTGCCAAGATATGTGTACGATTCTACATCTTGTATTGGTGTTTCTTCAAGTTCAACCCTGTTATCATTACCTGCATTTATTCTCATTATTTTTGTCTTTTCCCTGTGTATTTTCAGACCCAATTGCTGTGACCTCTCATCGAGTGTTTTCAATTTGTCCTGCATCTGATTACGGTTATGGGACAGAAGAGCCAAGTCATCAGCAAAATCCAGATCATCCAACTGCTTAGTCTGAGTCCACTGGATTCCATTTCTGTTGTGTGTTGTTGATGTTCTCATAACCCAGTCTATTGCCAGCAAGAAAAGAAATGGAGACAAGAGGCATCCCTGTCGCACTCCTGTTCTTATCCCAAACAGTTCTGTAAGCTGTCCTTCGTGAAGAACTCTGCATGTCATGTCTTCATATGTTTTCTTTATTAAATTAATGATCTTCAGGGGAACTCCATAATGCCTCATCAATTTCCATAGTGATTCTCTGTCTACACTGTCAAATGCCTTTTCGTAGTCCACAAATCCGATGAATAGTGGTGAATTCCATTCCAGACTTTGTTCAACTATTATTCTCAAAGTGGCTATCTGGTCTGTACATGATCTGTTTTGTTGAAAACCTGCTTGTTCGTCTCTCAGTTTCTTGTCTATGGACTCTTTTAATCTCTCAAGGATAATCCTGTTTAATACTTTTCCTGGCACTGATAGTAACCTTATTCCTCTATAATTTGAGCACTCTTGTAAATTTCCCTTCTTAGGCAACTTAACCAGATATCCCTCTTTCCATTCTGCTGGTATCTCTTCCTTTTCCCAGACTTTACCAAGTAATTTATATAACATCTCTGTAGCCGTGTCGATATCTGCTTTTATGGCCTCTGCTGAAATGCCATCAGGTCCAGCCGCTTTTCCATCTCTTAGAAGCTTTATGGCTTTCTTTATTTCTTCCTTCGTTGGTCTTTCACTGTTAATTTGTAGCTCTTCTTCTGCTGGCTGGATGTCCGGGGGGGTTTTGTGGAGCTGGTCTATTGAGAAGGTCACCAAAATATTCTGTCCACCTCTTCATTTGCTCCTGTATATTGCTGAGCAGTTTCCCATTCTTGTCTTTTATGAGGCAACTTGTTTGCTTGTATTTCCCTGTTAGCTTCTTTGTGCAGTTATACAGTTCTCTCATATTTCCTTTGGCTGCAGCATCTTCTGCCTCTCTTGCTAACTCCTCAATATACTTCCTCTTGTCTCTTTTGATACTTCTTTTTACTTCTTTGTTTTCTTCTGTGTACACTTCTTGAGCCTTGGAACTTCTGGTTTTGCTTGTGTTTAAATCTGCTTTCTTGTTTTTTCTGTCTTTTATCTTATTGATGGTTTCTGTTATCCATGCTTTTTGTTGTCTTTCCCTTTTACCCAGTATTTCTTCACATGTCTCATTCCATACAGTTTTGACCTGCTGCCAATAGTCTTCTGTATTCTCTACATCTTCCAGCTGTTGGAGCACTTGGAATTTGTTGGATACTATGACCGCAAATTTGTCTCTTGTTTCTTGATTTCTTAGATGTCCTACATTAAATTGTTGTCTATAATTTTGCGTTGTTGCATATCTCTTGAGTTTCATTTTTACTTTGGCTATCAGAAGGTGGTGATCTGATGCCACATCTGCTCCTCTATATACCTTTACATCCTGCAATGATGATCTAAAGTAATGTTTATGCATATATGATCAATCTGATTTTCTGTTCTATGGTCTGGTGATATCCATGTTGCCTTGTGTATTCTCTTATGTGGAAACATGCTTCCTCCTATAGCCAGTTGATTTGAAGCACAGAAGTTTGAGAATAGTTCCCCATTTTCATTCATTATTCCTAGCCCGTTTTCCCATGACTTCTTCAAATCCGGTATTGACTTGTACCTATCTTTGCATTCATGTCACCCATCAAAATTGTGATGTCTCTTCTTTTTACTTTATCCATAATTTCCTGTAGTCTAGTATAAAATGCTTCTTTCACAGACTCTTCTTTGTCATTAGTTGGTGCATAACATTGGATGACATTTACATTTATTTTCTTTTTAGTTGTTTTAAAAGTGGCTGTTATTATTCTGGATCCAACAGCTTCCGATGTTGTTTGCATTAGTGGTATTATCATCATCATTTTCCTTTTTATTCCTTATACAACATGAAGTCACCATTGTAGCTGGTCCCTTTGGACTATGCAGCATCAAGTAGTCACACGACTATGCAGCATCAAGTAGTCACATGACTATGCAGCATCAAGTAGTCACATGACTATGCAGCATCAAGTAGTCACATGACTATACAGCTGTGGTTTTGGTGGCTATTTGTTTTACATAATGAGACTGCCAGCCCCCATACACAACCTCATATTAGTGTCCTTGTAGGACATGTCCTGAGGGTGCAGTAGTCCTATTTTTTGTTTTCTCTCTTCAAGGCAGACCCCCTCCCCCCGGAATAAAAAGGCAAATAAAAAGCATTGGACTATTCTAGTGGCTCCTTATTAAATAATTTTTTTAAATTCATAGTAAGCCTGCGATGTACAGGTGTTAACAGTTGAGGTCATGATTACCTGAAGGTTGTTTGTCATGTAGTCTTCCAGGATATAGAACAGTGGCATGCACTCAACTTGGTAGGCAAACATTGTAATTATGTGCTCATGCTGAAGGATCAGAAGCTTCTTTACTTGCTCTATGTGCATTCTGTCTGCAAAATTAATAAGCTGTCTTTCATTCTTGTCCCAATGTTTCAGTTCTTCAGGCGTATGAAATATAACTATCACTGGACTGTGGTTGAAAGTTCCACGAGTGGTCTGCCACTTTGCATTATCTTTTTGCTAAAAAAAAATGTGAATGAAAAGACATAATGGATTAGAAAACAAACACAATTTAAATAGATAAACTTTAGTTTTCTCACTTCTTGTCAGTTTCATTTCTTTATTCTGTAACATTTTTTGTAATTGCCGACTAATCTCATCATAAACACCATACAATACACTGTACTGTGCAGTACTGAGCTAAGTAAACATGACACAAATCACAGTATCATAATAGTTCCATTTCGAACTTATAAGGGAACTTTAAGCAAACCATACTTTCCACTGCAAACACACAACTGTTCCAAGGTCAAGTGTAGTTGACTCCTAACTATATTTTATACTACATTTTAAATGCCTAACCTAACTTTACACTCCATTGCAGTGGTTTCCAAATCTTTTTCTCTGGGCCACACTTTCGGAATTAAAATTTGCTAGGGCCACACCAAATATTTTATTGATAAGAAATACTTTCAAAAGCAAAAAACTAACTCCTAGCAGTGCTTTATTCATAACATAGAACACAATTAATTTATAATTTGATCATGAGACATACAAACTCTCATCAACACAAAGAAGCCTTTCTCTTTTCTGGTCTTCGATATTTATCAAAGCTGAACATCACAACAATATGTCATGGAGAACTGTATCTATATTATATAAAATAAATGATATTACTGAATAAAATCTGAAAAATTCTGGAAATTCTATGAGTTTCTATACATATATTTCCCATGTTATATCACAGGTACCAAAATAAATAACAAAATGACCTTCATATTTATTTTTGGTATATGGATTTTTTGAAAATCTCTCTAAATCCTAGACTGTATTTGAATCTTCTGGCCACACCTGCCATCCTCTCGGGCCAAACTGGTGTCGCGAGAGGCGAGTAATTTTGCATTTAGATTCTTAAAACCTATTACCGAAAAGTTGCCGATAAATTTCACAAGGCATGAGAAAGCAGTCGAGGGGGAAAATCCATTGTCCACAATAGACAGGGTTCTTCGTAAGCCATGGGAAAGCAACCAATTTTGCAGGGAATGTTTACATAACAAGAAGACATTAGTCAACAGACCGTCCAGGGATAATTAGACGTAGTAGCAAATACAGCTCGGTTGTGTTTACACAACGGCAGTAATACCCAAGTATTATTTTTGCTTAGTAACAGAGCATAATGAAATACTGGAGACAGATAGGCGAGGAAACTTTACAATGAGTATTGTGTTCAGTCGGATCTCATGGAACAAGCAAAGAAATATTGGATTAATGGAGACCGAAAGTCTGAACGAAGATAAACATGAAAGGAGTAAGAATAAGTCATTATAGAGAGACTATAAATGCTGCACAGACATCAGAAGACGGACAGGAGACGGATGGTCTGGGCTAAGAAAAACACGCAAGCAAAAATAGCATATATTACAGAAAACATCACAACAAGGGGGACTAGTTGTCTGAACTAAAGTAACGACGAATGGAACTTTACATGACATCAGAAGAGAACACGGGAATCGCCAGCGGCCATTCGGTCACCATATAAGCCAGGGAAATTCGTCTTTCCGGATTGCTAAGAAAGCATTCCGTCAGCCCCTACTTGGTACAACACTGTATTCTACTCGTCAATAGGGAAGATTCAGGAACATCCAGTGTTCAGTAATTTTTTTATACAGGACCAAGGTTAGTGTACTATAGTTTGTACATTATTAATATGCATCCATTTTAATTCCAGTTATACACACACACGCACGCACGCACGCACGCACGTATTAACTACTACCTTCTTCTCCAGGTATAGGTAGTTTTAGTCAACGTTGCATTTGTATTATTGTATTTAGATGTTGTGTTACATATGAGTAATCAAATAAATGTTGTAATTGTGTTTGCATTACCAACACATGTTACTTACATACATAGAGAAGGAAAGAAAGTGTGCGAGAGAGACATACATTTCTTCCTTTCTTCCTCTTCTGTTCACTCAGTGTGATAGAGGGAGTGGGGGCTTGCGAGCTTATAAGGAGAGGATAGATAGATTGGTAGGAGTGCCACTGTCACGAGATATAGAACCACTGGGATTATCTGTTGGGAACTTATCCCAGAAAGTCTCAAATTCGCCTTCTTCTGCTCCTGCTGTCTACCATCACTGGTTGCAAGGCAAATCTGAGCCATTGACAATGCCTGCACCACAAAGATAACTCTCCCTGGTTAATCTTCGGGTTAACCCTGTGACAACTGGTGTGGCGCGCCTCACCATTTGGGAACCACTGCTCTATTGTAACTCTATTGTAACTGGGTGGTTTTCTGTGCCCTACTCATTACACTAAAATGTAACCACCAAAACTACTCATTACACTACACTGTAACCACCCAACAACATTCTAAGCCTTGTACTGTAAAATATAATTATATATTCGCACTGTGCACATTCAGGAACCAAAAAGCATGAGTATAATAAATATTTCTTTAGGAAAATAAAATAATTATGCAGCATACACGTTTCCAGCCATCAACAGTCAGAAGAGGACACAACAGGCGAGTTATTTCTGGTAAGAGAAGCTGCTCAAAGTCACTGTAGTGTAAATTTCTCTTCTTAAAGTAATCAACAATTCCTTGTCGTATCACAGGTGTCTTGTCAAAAACCAGGGAGTGCAGCATAAGCTTTGCCTGAAGAAACAAGAATAAACTTTTAGTCCAGATCAGTGTGACCTGTCCTGAAACCTTGTATTTCATATCAAAGACAAATATAAGAAGAAATTATTCCTGGAGAAATTATTCCCGATATGAAGGAAAATCATTGCAGAGACTGGAAAGAGGCAGTTAACTTATTCTGAGGATGCAAAAATCTGAACTAATTGTAACAACAAACAAAGCTGCCGGGGAAAAAATATTGCTACAGGGAGTAAGATAAAGAGTTAAAAGGTAAAGGCAGTCACATAGCAGATACTGCTGTAGGGGAGTGAAGTGTTAAAGACTTAATCATACTAGGTCCAGCATCTAGAGGTGGGTTGACCAGCTCCCTTCCTCGCTGCCTTTTCCTTCCCTAACTCACAGAGCAGAGTCAGGTACTCATTTACAACTGGGTAGACTGGAGCATTTCGGTACTGTAATTCGAACCTGGCACCTTTGCACGAGAGACCAGCATTCTAACCACTCTGTCAGTTGGACGCTCAAGATAAAGAGTACAGATAGCAAATAGTCCGATATATTCTGTGCAGCATTTGCTTATTATGTTGAGAATAAGTTTTATTTACAATTAAATAAATGTCTCAAGTAGAATTTCCAAATTTAAGAAACACATAGTTGTCAAAGTCAGTGTCAATGTTTGCTGTTTTAGTTTGGTTTTAAGGACTATCTTCATTGCACACGGACAACTCCATCAGTGCTCCGATCTCCTCCTTTAGATCACGTAAGGAGGATCTCAGCACAGTGCATGAACTCTGTAGTTTGTATATAGGATTCACACATTCAATAAATATTTTTGTGGTGGGCAGGTTTCTACTTTGTAAATTTTGCCAGGGCAGTGGCCTGATAGGCCTACTCTTTACGATTTTCAACTGCCGTGGGAATTTTAATGCGCGCAACTTGCACACAGGATTTTTTTTTTCGCCCTTATCCAAGAAGGCTAGGCATCCAATCTCACTACCCAGGAGACTGGGGGGGGGGGGGGGGGGGGGGAAATCATCATTAGGACCACTGGTTGAAAAAATCTCAGTAAATTATATTCCAACTGGGAATCAAACCTGGTACCTCTAGAATTTGAGGCGTTTGCCATACCTCTTAGCCACTCCAACCCCCTATTTGTTATTTTAAAACAACAAAGCTGAAGGTATGAAAAGAAAGGGGAAGAAAACAATAAAACAAACATATACACTCATCAAAAACCAGTAAATAGAAACTATTATGTGACTTGCCTTATTTGGAAACTCCTTTTCTGAAGTTGAGTTCAGCACGCTCATAACCGCTGTACATATCACCTGGATGTTCCTGTCAGAGGCTGCTCCTACATACAACATTAAGAAATAAGAAGTATCCTTGAATTAGTATATAAGTATATGAGGAGAACTGCCGTAAGACGGGGTAAAACAGTTGAAAAAAAAAAAAAACCAAACACACACCCACACAAATAGTAATACGTCTTACAAGGAGAAGGACAAGAAAAACCTACGTTGCGGCCACAAGGCCTTCGTCAGGGACAGACAAACAAGAGACAGGAGGGAAAGAAAATGAGAATTAAGTAGAGAACATGAAACTATAAAAATAAGAGAAAAAAACTCCCTTAATATTAAGTCCAGTCACATGTGAAGCAAGATGGCTGCCACTAAACCGGAAAGAGGAAGTTGATAGTACATTAAAAATAAGAAATAATGAAAACAAGGACTGGAAAGAGTGAGAAAAAAGTAATCAATAAATAATAAATAAAATAAATAAAATAAAATAAATAAATAATAATAATTAATAAATTTAAAACAAATAAATAAATAAAAAATAAATAAAGAAACAAATAAAATAAAAAATAATAAATGAAAAAAATAATTTAAAAAAAATTTTTTTTTTTAAAATAAAATAAATAAACAAATTTAAAAAAAAAAAAAAAAAAAAAAGTAATAATAAGTAAATAAATAAATAAATTAAATTATTAAATTTAAAAAATGGTAATTAAAAAAAGGGTGATCGCATCAAAGTAGAAAGTCATAATACAACTGGGACTCGATAGAGAAAGGCGTCTTAGACAAAAGAATGTTGGGTATTCAAATCAAGTGGTTTGAGGCAACCCATAAGATGGATGAGGCGTTGTTCCTGGCGAAACCGACTGTTGGCGTCCAAGGAACAGTATCTGATGGCTGTCACCTGGATGTCAGTGGCACCGTGGTGGTCAGGGCCATTGAAGTGGATGGCCACAGGTGTGGAATTAAACTGAGATATGTCATAGAGGTGTCTGCAGAATCGGTCGCCCAGTCGTGTGCCCGTTTGGCCGATGTACGTAATGGTGCAACGTTTGCATATAATAGCATAAATGATGTTGCGTGACTGTTGCGCAAGAATGTCGCAACTTATTCTGTGTACTTTATAATTTTCTTATGCAAAGGGAAATAACTTGAGAAAATTATAGTCACTTTTTATTGTAAGCAGTTCGCTTTTCTTGTTGGCGTGGGTTGCCGATAAGTTGTGTTTGAGCGGTCTTAAGTCAAGTCCATATACGGAGCGATTTTAAGTCATGTCCATGTTTGGAGCGCTCGGGCCCACTTCTCTTGATAAGCATTTGGCAACTTGCAATGTTTCGATTCCTATCCTTTTAAGGCATTGTTCGAGAAGGTACTATCTTCGTATATTATATGAGCTGTACTCGAATCGCGCGTTTCTGCGCATGTCTAAAGTTTGGTTGTGGTCTGAACGGGATTTCCGCCCGCAGTCCGTGGCAGATTCGTTTGAGAGCAGGACGCAATTTTGCTAGCGTCCGTGCTTATTCTATTCAGGAAAAAGAGAGTCCTCTACATATTGTTGTTCCTTTTGAGATGATATATCTCTGTTGTGATTCTAAGTGCCTGGAGGCCTGTGAGTTATGTGGTTTATTTCCTGAAGCAAAGGTAATTACTTTTGAATAACATTTCGCCATCTTTTGATGTTGACATTTTTCGTAGCCTGCTTGTGGTAGAGTCTACGCTGTGAGAAGTTCTCTCAGCTCACGAATCACGTTCGCTGCTATGCATCGGTTGATGCATGTCCTAAGGACTAGTTACTTGTTGAACTCTGCTGCTTGTTCGAGATCTGATATCTTTGGTAACTAAAGGAACTTTGAGGATTTTTTTTAATGACGTCAGAAGACATGCCTGTCTTGCTGAAGTCAAGTAAAGGAGAGTGGATTTAATCTCCTATTTAATACCACGGCTATTATGGAAAGGGAGGAAGTTTTCCGCCTGACTACATTTACGGCTGATTATGATGTCATAACATGCATATCGATTCACCATTATCATGATGCTGTCTGATGTTCCTTGTTGTACTGACTACGTCAGTGAAATGATGACTGTTGTACCATACCTGTGATGTTTCTGCATAATGAAGTCCCTGCACCTTGTCATTGTGGCGTACCCAATATATATATTACCAAAACATCACTGCTGTTAAAAGCTTTATTGACTTTACACGTTATGATCTGATGTGACGTCCATGTATGATACTGTAGCTATCTGACTCTATCCTTACGGCACACACTTAAACCAGACCAAAGACACCATATCACTCTGCCTCATCATCCCTGGTGTCTGAGGGTGATACACCACTCTGCAAGTGCCAGTATTATCATACCTTTGGCAAGAAGATGAAATATAACACCCTCAACATTGTGTGGCAAGTGTAAAATCATCCACGGAACATTTATACGCAACACATTTTGCTACGCAACATTTGGTGGCCATAAGCTGGTTTGGTCTGGTACCAGCATACACGGGGTCCCTTACCCATTTCATGCTACAAGATATCAACATTTCAACATTTTTCAAGACATCAACATAAAGAATTCTGAGACTACTCGGCGTTGCCCGGTAAATGTTGAAATTGCAGCTTTTTGCCTGAAGTCAAGAAGTTTGACAGTACCCGGCATTGGTACATATAGTGCCGGATAACACAAGTTGCTGCTATCAAGGTTCCAGTAGTTGTTGAGAAGGCCAAGTACCGATTGAAGCAATTTACTGTTGGATAAGAAGGTCAAGTGCGGTAACTACATTACCTGTACACTGCCTGTACCGTTTAGAAGCTCAAGTTTCAACCATCGTCTTAGCTGTTTGATGCAAGTTCAGATGTGCGATCAACGTTGGATCTTCGATCTTAGAATGCTGATTACCACCTGTTTTTTGCTGTACTGACGATTGGAGTTCCATAAGTTAAGTGGCCTGTTTGTTCGTGAACTGTGCCCTTATACTTCTACTGAGTCTTCTATATTTCTAATTCTTTTGTTTACATGTTATATGTTTATTTGTTATTTGTATATTTATATTTAAATGTTTATGTTTCTGCGGGTCTGGATGGGTGGCGACTCCTATAGATCATACCACGTCATAGAGGTCTTCTATTGAGAGTGTTCTGTAGGGTAGGCAAATTTCCTATAGCGAAATTTGCTAAGCGACTTCTGTTGCTATTTATATTAGCTGTGACGACATGTGTTAGTGTTGTTTTCGTTATTTTTTCACATTCTTTAGTTTTGTTTTGATTTGTTTGTACTTGTAGATCTCCCCTTTTCTATTGTTTAGTTTTATACACCATTTATATTTATACACTGTGGTGTCTTGTATTTGTATCATATTGTCGCAGATATCATCACATTTTTGGTGATATTCCTTTAATTTTCGCTTTATTTTTTGTTGATTTCTGCGAATGTTTTCGTATTGTTGCTAAATCTTTATTATTGTTTACATTGTATTGTTTACATTGTTAATGTTTACATTGTTATTGTTTACATTGTGATTGTGTTTACATAGTCATTGGTTACACTTATAGTAGTTAATTCACATTTGATAATGGATTATGCTGATGCACTACTACTACACTGATGATAAATAAATGATGAATAATATTACTTATGGTAATTAATTCAGATTGGATAATGGATAATGCTGATGCACTACTACTATACTGATGATAAATAAATGATGAATAGTATTGTGCACTATTGAATGGGAAGTGCACCTATGATCAAGAGTTGATTGATGATATTTCAAAAAGGTCTATACACAAGGTCTTTGATTTAAGACTTGTTTCCCACAGAGATTGGGATGATAATATGGTGTTGTGAGTAAACAAGTGCTGATTCAAGACTTGTTATTATTAAGTTTGAAATAAGGTAATTAATTATTTCAGGTTTTGGACTCAGATTTTAGACAACATGTCTACATTTGAGCACTTCATTGGGAAGACTGGTGATAAATTAGAAGAATTTGCGACTGTTCTATATGCCAAGGCATTGAAGTCGGAAGAAAAGAAAATGAAAGAACAAACTGAACAAAAGAAAATAGAGGCTGAGAATTTAAAACTGCAGATGCAGGTGGATGAAAAAAGATTCCATATGTTAATGGAAAAACAAAAAAGAGAAGCAGAAGCAAAAGCTGAAGATAAAAGACTTGAAAGAGAAGCTGAAGATAAAAGACTTGAAAGAGAAGCTGAGAATAAGAGACTTCAAGCTGAGGCTGAAGAAAAAAAGTTACAAAGAGAGGCTGAGGCTGAAGAAAAAAAGTTACAAAGAGAGGCTGATGAGAGAAAAGCAAAAATGGAGCATGAAGAAAAACTTTTAGCTTTGGAGTTAGAAAAGTTAAAGTTGATGAACATGGGTAATGCTAATGATCCAAATAAGGGGTCATCTTCTAATAAGTCTAATGCTGTTGATTTCAAGCTTAATCTACCAGCATTCAATGCTTCCATTGACGATATAACGTTTTATCTAGAGAGATTTGAACGTTCATGTAAAATACATAACTTGGATAAATCACTGTACGTGTTTCATTTGTCCAAAATACTTAAAGGTGATGCTTTGACTATGTTAGGTATGGTAGATGAACCTGATAAGGACAATTATGAGATTGTCAGGGCTATCTTGTTAAAGAAATACCAACTTAACGAAGACGGCTATCGTCTTCAATTTAAAAATATGTTGCCTGAAAATGGAGTAGAATTCTCTGAATTCATATCAAAGATACGTATTACTTTTAGACGTTGGGTTGAATTGTCTAAGATAGAAAATACGTATGAAGCACTTATGGACTTACTGCTAAGAGACAAAATAATGTCTTCTGTCAATGAATCTTTTCTTGCTTTTCTTCATGAGCGTAAGCCTAAAAACATAAAAGAAATGGAAGAATACTGTTGCCAGTATATTACTGCGCATCCTTATGTAACCATTAGCAACTCTAAAGTAAAAGAAGGTCTGCCAGTTGCTGCGGCAGCACCCTATGGCCCAAATTTCATTCGTAAATTTCAGGGTAGCCAACAAAACTTTAATAAGAGGAGTAACCGTAATTATGCTCAGGATCATAGTAATCATTTTCAGGGTGATTCTTCTTTACAGAACTGGAGACAACCTAATCCTGCACGGTACACTACTCCCAATAATTATAGACATTTTAACAAAAAGAGTCAGTATAGAGGAAACTATTTTTCACGGAGACCTCAAAACCAAAATAATAGAGGTTCTCAACAATATAGAGATGATAATAACAGTTATGGAAACTGGAATCCAAAACAGGATAACAATTACAATAGAGAGTTTAATGATAATTGCAGAGGCAATAATGGTCACGGTAGGTCGCAATATAAAAGACAGAGATATCAACAGACAAATTCTGTACAGCAAGAGTCTCAGGGGGCATGTAAACAAGGTGATGATAATAAAATCTCTAGTGCTAACTCATGTTCCGCCTTTGACTTTGGTAGGGCAACTAAATGTTCCCAATGCAGTACTCTGTTTGAACCGACTACCGTTACTACTCTAAGCTGTGGTCACCCTCTTCCCGCTCTTCCTGCTGCATCAGTTGCGCATGACGGGAGAGGTTCTCTTATCTCACATAAGGGTCTTGTAAATAGTAATCCAGTCTCAGTTCTTTTTGATTCTGGATGTACTACTATTGGCGTTAGACAATCGCTTGTAAATCCATCCTGTGCTACAGGAAAGGTCATCAAATGTGTTACATTTGGTGGCACTTTGGAAAAATATCCTACTGCCATAATACATATTTCTACTCCCTTCTATACGGGAGATGTCCACGCGTGTCTTCTTCCAAACCCTATTGCGGACCTGATTATTGGTCGTTTTCACGGAGTTAAGGAATGTACCCCACAGCAGATTGCTGTTTGGGAGGAGCAAAACATTGAAGCTACCAATGCGGTGGTCACAAGAGCACACGCTCTGGATCCAACTCAGACTTTATTAACTGATAATAATGAAGTAGATAGTCAAAATAGTCACTTGATTATTTCACGTGACTCATTCATAAAGTTGCAAGAAGAAGATTCTTCTCTAAAAAAATTCTTCATTCTTGCGAAGAAAGGTGATCCAAATAGGGATACACAAAAGAAATCCTGGATTGCGATGAAAAATGGCGTACTTGTACGTATGGTGCAAGACTCGACCACGTCGGCACATTCGCAAATTCTTGTTCCCAAGAGTATGAGAGTGCAAATACTGCAACATGCTCATGACTCGCAATGTGCCGGACATATGGGGTTTTCCTGCACAAAGTCGAGAGTCCTTGCGGCTTTCTTTTGGCCTTTTGTTAACAAGGACATTCGTATCTACTGCCAATCATGCCAGGTATGTCAGGAGGTCAAATCTAGAGGACCACGACATGCTGCGCCTATCCAGGCTGCTGACATCCCTATTCGGCCATTTCAGAAAATGGCCATAGATATTGTTGGCCCTTTTAAAATCAAGTCGGCCAGAGGACATCAGTTTATCCTTACATGTGTCGATATGTGCACACGCTGGCCAGAGGCTATCCCTCTTAAGGGCATATCTACTACTGATATCGCAGATGCTCTTTGGCTGATATTTTCTTGCTTGGGGTTCCCCAGAGAAATATTGTCAGACCATGGCACTCAACTCATATCTGATACTATGTCACGAGTTATGTCTACCTTACATATTGAAAGATCTCTCAGTAGTATCTACCATCCTATGTCTAATGGGTTAGTTGAGCGTCTGAATAGAACGCTCAAGACTTTGCTTGGTAAGATAACTGAAGATCATCCTCAAGATTGGGGCAGGGTTTTACCCGCGGCTCTCTTTGCCTATAGAGAAGTCCCTAATGAACACACAGGATTTTCTCCCTTCGAACTTGTCTTTGGCGCGCGTCCACGCGGCCCTATGTCTTTATTACACGATCTCATCACTGCCGATGATATTAGCGATGACACTCAATCCTCATATGAGTATGTCATTGCTCTTAGGCAAAAGATCATTGAGGCATGCAAAATAGCAACTGCTTCATCAGAAATTGCTAAAGAAAAGGCAAGGCAGTTTGCTAATAAGAATAGATGTCTACGACAACTTTGTCCAGGTGACAAAGCATTCGTCCTACTCCCCAGTAGGGAAAATAGACTTCTTATTGCATGGAAAGGTCCATATGCAATAGTCTCACGAATTTCCGATGTCGACTATGTGGTCGATATTGATGGAAAGCATAAAACTTTCCATATCAACATGCTGACGGAATTTCATGAGCGTCCAGACTATTTGCTGCCTATTTTCCAGGCAACGGATGAATCTTCTGTACCTCATGGTCAGTACTCATCGCTGTCTGTCATACAGGATGAGGAATCTGTTTTTTCTGATGTCAATCTTCCTCTTCCAGTGGTTCCACTACATTCCATGGAATCTTGGAAAAACGTTTCCATCTCTCCTAATCTTTCTGTTGATGAACATCGTCAAGTCTCATCGATGTTCTAACCGACATCCCTGGTCACACACATGTCATAGAACATGACATAATTCTTACCGACAATAATCCTATTAGGGTTAGACCTTATCCTATCCCTATACACTTTCAGTCACAAGTGGAAAAGGAATTGGATGAAATGATTCAATTAAACATAATTGAACCATCGACTTCTCCATATTCTTCTTCCATGGTTATTGTCCGGAAGAAAGATAAGAACATACGAATTTGCGTTGATTATCGCAAATTAAATCAAGTCATAAAATTTCGATGCTGAACCTATGCCTTTACTAGAAGATCTACTTATTAGACTTTCTAATTCTAGATTCTTCACTAAACTTGACTTGTCGAAAGGTTATTGGCAGGTGCCTTTAGCAGATCATGCCAAACCTCTTACTGCTTTCTCAACACCTAGGGGTCTATTTCAATGGAATGTTATGCCTTTCGGTCTTATGAACGCCCCTGCTACTTTCGTTCGCATGATGCGTCGAATTCTTTCTCATCGTTCAGATGTCATCGCATACTTAGATGATATCTGTCTCTTCAGTGATTCCTGGGAAGATCACTATTTGGGTTTATATGATCTACTGTCCACTCTACGTGAGTATAATCTGACAGCAAAACCTTCTAAAGCTTATATTGGTTTTGGTGAAATTTCTTTCCTGGGTCATCGTGTTGGTCATGGTCTCTTGAAGACAGAAGACCACAATACTTCGAAAATATTGAACATCTCTGTACCTAAGACAAAGAAACAAGTCCGTAGTCTCTTGGGTTTAATTCAATTTTATGGGAGATTCATCACGAATCTATCTTCGATCATGGCACCTCTCTCAACGTTGTTGAAGAAAGGATCGCCTAATCTGGTTCGTTGGTCTCAGGAATGTCAATCTTCCTTAGACCAAATTAAGAATATATTTTCATCTCCTCCCGTCCTAAGATTACCTACTCTTGATAGGACTTTTGTTCTTCGAAGTGATGCTTCATCCACTGGAATCGGAGCAGCACTTATGCAGGAATATTCAGAAATTCTGCATCCTGTTATGTACATTTCTAGAAAACTAAATGCGGCAGAGAGGAACTACTCGGTTTTAGACCGTGAATTGTTGGCTATGGTTTGGGCAATTCTCAAACTACAAAGATTCCTCCTGGGTGCACATTTCATTCTAGAAACTGATCAAAAAGCTCTTACAGCTATTCAGACTAAGAACTTGAAGAGTTCGAGATCAACTCGATATGCTATTGCTCTTCAACCTTTTCACTTCACGGTACGAGCTATCCGTGGTTCGGATAATGTGATGGCTGACATTCTGTCTAGATGCCCACATGATTCCAACTAATACTTCTGTCCTATATTCCTATATATATTACAGAGTAATAACACATCTATATTGCTACAATACATTAGCACATCTGTCCTCACTTTATGTGAACACATAATATTGTGCTTTGTTTTCATCTTTTCTGTTACCTTCTTTTATAACAAAGGAAGGCTGAGTAGTTAATATAAGGGCCGAAAATTCACTCGGCCACAGTTATTATTATTAATAATGTATTGTATACTATGAAACATAATAGTTGTTACATAGAATTATATTGTTTGTATTTTCTCAGTATGTCATTGATGGTCTGAGAAGTTACCGTACTGTTGTCAAGCATGAAGAGTTCTAAATTGTGGACTTACCTTTGGAACGACAGGAGATGTGTCCTAGATCTTCATGTATTGTAATTTCATTATGTACTGATAATATTACATGTACTATTTAATATTTTCTATCAGATGTGTACATCCATTTTAAAGCGGTATTAGTATATGACACCGCTATTTGATAACGATTGTATTACACGTGCATATGTATATTGTACTTACATGCTAACGTAGTGTGTGTGGGTGACACCTCCCCGATATATATATTTTTTCTGTTGAGATATATTCTCACCAGACACTATATGTGTCAATTTAGCCTCATGTTAGGCAGTTTAATTATTTATCCGCGCATAATTCGTGCGCTGTTGGGCCGCTTTTCGCTTTGCTCTTGGATATTTAAAAAAAAAAGTTGCACATTTTTTTTTTATCGGGAGGTCGCGGTAATATGTTGCGCAAGAATGTCGCAACTTATTCTGTGTACTTTATAATTTTCTTATGCAAAGGGAAATAACTTGAGAAAATTATAGTCACTTTTTATTGTAAGTAGTTCGCTTTTCTTGTTGGCGTGGGTTGCCGATAAGTTGTGTTTGAGCGGTCTTAAGTCAAGTCCATATATGGAGCGATTTTAAGTCATGTCCATGTTTGGAGCGTTCGGGCCCACTTCTCTTGATAAGCATTTGGCAACTTGCAATGTTTCGATTCCTATCCTTTAAGGCATTGTTCGAGAAGGTACTATCTTCGTATATTATCTGAGCTGTACTCGAATCGCGCGTTTCTGCGCATGTCTAAAGTTTGGTTGTGGTCTGAACGGGATTTCTGCCCGCAGTCCGTGGCAGATTCGTTTGAGAGCAGGACGCAATTTTGCTAGCGTCCGTGCTTATTCTATTCAGGAAAAAGAGAGTCCTCTACATATTGTTGTTCCTTTTGAGATGATATATCTCTGTTGTGATTCTAAGTGCCTGGAGGCCTGTGAGTTATGTGGTTTATTTCCTGAAGCAAAGGTAATTACTTTTGAATAACATTTCGCCATCTTTTGATGTTGACATTTTTCGTAGCCTGCTTGTGGTAGAGTCTACGCTGTGAGAAGTTCTCTCAGCTCACGAATCACGTTCGCTGCTATGCATCGGTTGATGCATGTCCTAAGGACTAGTTACTTGTTGAACTCTGCTGCTTGTTCGAGATTTGATATCTTTGGTAACTAAAGGAACTTTGAGGTTTTTTTTTGATGACGTCAGAAGACATGCCTGTCTTGCTGAAGTCAAGTAAAGGAGAGTGGATTTAATCTCCTATTTAATACCACGGCTATTATGGAAAGGGAGGAAGTTTTCCGCCTGACTACATTTACGGCTGATTATGATGTCATAACATGCATATCGATTCACCATTATCATGATGCTGTCTGATGTTCCTTGTTGTACTGACTACGTCAGTGAAATGATGACTGTTGTACCATACCTGTGATGTTTCTGCATAATGAAGTCCCTGCACCTTGTCATTGTGGCGTACCCAATATATATATTACCAAAACATCACTGCTGTTAAAAGCTTTATTGACTTTACACGTTATGATCTGATGTGACGTCCATGTATGATACTGTAGCTATCTGACTCTATCCTTACGGCACACACTTAAACCAGACCAAAGACACCATATCACTCTGCCTCATCATCCCTGGTGTCTGAGGGTGATACACCACTCTGCAAGTGCCAGTATTACCATACCTTTGGCAAGAAGATGAAATATAACACCCTCAACATTGTGTGGCAAGTGTAAAATCATCCACGGAACATTTATACGCAACACATTTTGCTACGCAACAGTGACTCACATGTGAAGCCATGGGTGATGGTGAACTTGGCATTAGGGAACGAGACTGAACGTGTTTCGATTACATACTGACATGTCTTACATCGTGTACGGTTACATGGTTTGGTTCCAAAGTGGCCATCGTTGACGGTTTTCAACAGCTGTGGACTAGGAGGTCCCTCAAATTTTTGTCCCGTCTATATGCCAGCAAGGGTGGCTCACTAAATGCTTCCCGCGCCACTGGGTCAGCTTGGAGGAGAGGTAGGTGGCGAAACAGGATCCTTTTGACAGCAGTGCTGTGAGGGTGATAGGTCATTATTAACTTGACTCTATCAGAGGAGGTTTTTTGGCGGGGTTTGAGGGCCTCTAGACATGAGATAGGGAGAACATGTTCTAAGGCAGAGGTAAGAACATCTTCTGGATACTGTCTGTTACGGAAGAAGTCCAACATTTCTTGTGCTCGGCATAGAAAGTTGTCATCATCTTGGCATAACCGACGGAGGTGGAGAAGTTGTGAGAAAGGCAAGGAGTCCCGACAAGCCAAAGGATGAGAGGAAGTATAAAGGAGGTAACTGTGTGCATCGGTGGGTTTGTAGTACACCGAAGTGGTGAGGTGGGGGGGAGTGATAGTGACAACAATGTCAAGGAAATTAGCAGAGACAGTGGAGATGTGAGAGGTGAATTGGATTGCAGGGTGGAAGTTGTTAATGAAATTAATGAACCTAGATAGGTCAACCTCTGTCATATCGGTGAGACCTATGCCATCATCGATGTATCTATGATACATCAATGGAAAAGGTCCAGGATACTGCTGCCACACCTGATACTCCAGGTAGCCCATGAAGAGGCAGGCATAACTGGGATCCATCTTGGTGCCCATGGCAACTCCACTTATTTGGTCAAAGAAATGTCCATTGAACTCAAAGGAATTGAGTCGAACGACCAGTTCTGCAAGGCGCAGGAGAGTCTCTGTAGCGATAGAGGGGTGCGTGCGCTGGTCCAAGAAAAACCGGAGAGCTCGGAGACCACCAGAGTGAGGAATGGAAGTGTAAAGTGAGCAAACATCTAACAGAAATAAACGGTAGGTACGGTCTGGAGAAAGCTGAATAGAGGAAAAAGTAGTAAGAGCATGGTTTGTGTCCTTTAAGAAGGAAGGAAGCTGCTCTACAATAGGCTAGAAGATGCCATCGAGGAAGTCTGATATACGTTCGGTAGGGCAGGCACACGCAGAGACAATGGGTCTCCCAGGGTTGGAGGGTTTATGAATTTTGGGAAGCATATAAAACACAGGCTTGCCCAGACCACTATTGTCAATACGGAGATGAGAAGCGCTAGAAGGTAAGGACTTGTTGGCGATAAGACTTTTGATGGTGTCATGGACCAGACGATTGTTGAGGACTGTCGCATCATTGTCACGGCGCTGGTAGGAGCAGCTGTTGGTGAGCTACTATTACCTTCTTGGAGGTACAGGTCCTTGCGCCATACCACAATGGCACCTCCTTTGTCAGCCGGTTTGATAACAATGTCATCTCTATGGCGGAGCTTAGAGAGGGCATGAGACTCATCAGAAGAAAGGTTTGAATAACGCAGGCATTGAGGTTGGAGCTGCTGAATGTCGTGGAGGGTATTCTGAATATATAAATCCAGAGCGTGGGAAGCCCCAGGAGAGGGTGTAAAATGTTTATTCTTGGGAGGAGCAAAGCGTGCAAAGGCATAATCTGATTCAGCCTGCGATCTCTGAGGACCATCACTGTTGCGGAAATGGAGCTGAAGTCGCAGACGGCGATGAAACCGATGGACATCTTGGAGGAGATTGTACTGATCAGAGGATGGTTGGAGAGGGACAAAGTGCAAGCCCTTGCTGAGGACTGAAAGCTCTCCCTCAGAGAGGGCAAGATCAGAGGGAATACAAACAACCTGGGAACGAGATAGAGTAGAGGAGGCAGGGACAGTCTCAGGGGTAGGACAGAGGCGGGAAAGTTTGTCCTTTTTCTGGGCGGATAAAAAATCATACAATTGCCGGTTGAGGGTATGGATAATAATGCGGATAATGGGGAAGGTAGGAAAGTAGCTGGAGGTGAGACTACAAAAGCGGAGTAGAAGCTGAGACTGCTGAGCACTGGTATCTGCCAGGAGGCGGGAATGGATAGCTGCGACAGCTTGCATACGCTGGAACCCACATGTGGTCTCGATGCGCTGTAAGAGGCGATGTTCACGAGGGTGAATATGGCCAGCAGAGGGGTTGAAGTGAGAAGTGAAGCCATGAGGGAGAACTTTAAGGCGGAGGCAGGTGCGGATAAAGTGGAGATGGCAAGTGAATCTAGTTTTCATGAATGTAGCAAATGCAAAATCAATTGCAGTGCGAGATATATCAGGTGGTAAGAGGCTGAATGAGGTGGTAATAGAAGACCAAAGTGAATTAATGAAGTGTTTCAGTGAAGGCATAATGGCAAATCGAGTGAGACCACACACATGCAAAAATAAATAAAATTAAATATAAAAATAATTTATTTAATAGACATAAAGAATAAATAAAAAATAATAAACAATGAAAGTAGGTGAATAGATCGAAAGTAAGAGAGGAGATAAAAGTGAAAAGTGAGCAAACAGGTAGACAGTGCAGTCAGTTATTGGGTAATACATAAGTATATGAGGAGAACTGCCGTAAGACGGGGTAAAACAGTTGAAAAAAAAAAAAAACACAAACACCCACACAAATAGCAATACGTCTTACAAGGAGAAGGACAAGAAAAACCTACGTTTGAATTAGTAACATTGCACATTAATGCGCTTGATGACTAAAGAGATCAAAAAGTATGTCAAAGGGTTTGAAAAGACAATATGATCCATAGTAGAACATCAATGAAGCAATGCACAATTTAGTTTTAGATGTGGCAAGGATGTACTTGTGTTTTTTTTTTCTCATAGGAGCTTTGCTTTGTTCTGGCAAGACATGCTCTGTTTAACCCAGACACATGGTCGGTTGGTTATGTTAGGACACATGTCCAAGTATAAAAGACCTTGTGGTCTGGTGTTTGTATTATATGTGCTTGTGTGAAATATATCTGTGAAGCTTGCAATATATGAAAGTGACAGGCTTATCTGCACTTTGTCAAATTAAATTGCATGGTAACAATCTGAGGTAGCCCCAAAGCAGATACTAGTGTAAGAACGTAAGTGTTAGAGACTTCACTTATTGTAATTCTCAGTTTAATGACATGAAGTGACCAGTTCTTTTTCTTGCTTCCTTTGTCTTCCCTAACTCAAGAATAGAGTCAGGTATTCATAATTAACAACTCGGTAGATGGGACTGTGACATTACCTGGTTTTGGACCAGATCTGTACGCCTTGAGAAGCAAGGGTTCTAACTGCTCTGCCACTCAGCCATCACTTGTTCAGTAGAAATTTGTTAAATGACATTGAAGCCATTTCATTTCTTAATTTAGTGGAGCATATAAAGCTCATCATGTTGTTGAGAGGTATGTCTTTATTGATTGTCTGGATAATCTTTCCTTATATGTTCTTTCAGATCCTCTTTTAAAATGCTTTATGCCAATGACCATGGTTGTTCAAAAAAGCTGTTTACAAAACTGAATGCTTCCATGACAGTCTTTTCTTAGCCTTGCATGTTTTCACTATTTTTCTGCATAGTCATTATGTTCAACAAAGTGCATTTTACTCGGTTTTTAAATGCTCCATATATGATGTAATCTAGTCTTTTCTGTGTCTTGTGCTTCTTATAGTTGTTGAATCACATAGTACAGATTGGACAATTTGGCAGTAAATTCTTCTTCTTTTTTAGGGGGAACCCTAAGATATTTACATTAAATTGCAGGCCAAAGCTATATAAAGCAGTATATTATTTGAATTCCAGCTTTAATTTGGCTGCCCAAAAATGGTGCTCTGAAGTACATCTTCTCCTTTAACAAACTTTAACTCATGCTAAGATCATCATTGAAATTTTATTTGAATCCAGAAAGTTGGTAGCAAACACTCTGGGTGTCTACTTTTAGCACTGACATAAAATAACATTATATGTCTATCTCATCAGCGTGCAACCAAGTTAGCTACCAGAGCCAAGCATTCAACAACAGAAGGTCCGAGTTCCGAGCAAGGGAATATTCAGTAGAACATTAACAATCTTGATGAAATTCTAAAGGATATTATGAAACTGGTCAAAGCAGAATATCTCACACAAGGAAAAAAGACTTCTTTTCCCTAAGATGATTAAAAGAATATGTAGAAACAGTAAAATAAAAGTATATAAGAGTAATGTTATCCAACCAATGAATACTTACTCAAAGAAAATATACAACAGTTAATTCCTATTCATTTTGCGGATGCAGACAAGTTCTGTATTGCTTCTATAAGAATACATGTGAAAATGTCTGCAAGATCCATGACAAAAATATATACAAAAACAACAGCAAATTCATCTGCAGATAGCTATAATAAAACACATGAAAGGATTATACTAAAACCTGTACAAGAACTACAATGGGGACCCCCATGAATAATAGAAAAAACTTCTACAACAACTACAACAAAAACATGTACATGAATTTCAACAAAAACATGTACATGAATTTCAACCAAAACTACAGCAAAGGTATTAACTGAAACATTGAAATGATTGATCAATACATAGTGTGCTAGGAACTACTCACTAGATGTCTTAAATAAGTGTTTAACTACTTGACTGTAAGTGCAGAACTCACTTAATCCATGACAGAGAAAGAGAGTCAATCCATTAACAATCATGGTCAAACATTCAGTTGGAGGACTCTTCTTGGAACTGACATATTCTCTCAGAAATTCTAGAGCTTTTACTTCCATCGCTGAAAATACCTGCAGAGAAAAATAATGATTATATTCATAATATGAGGTATGAAAGTTAGCAAACAGATCATAATAAAATTCATTAAAACAATAAAATGGTTTCTACATTTATGAAAACAAAAGTAAATTCATGATCCAAAAGTAAAACAAGACAGTAAACGTTAACTCCCTTTGAAGAATACTCAGTTCAAAATTAAACAGCGATGTATCAAAAACTATCTCACTTCTTTGTATTAATGTATTTTAAGAAAGAAGTCCGCTCTGATGTACATGAAAAAATGTGAAGGATTTTTACTTATTAAAACCATGTCTTTCCTGATTCTTCATTAAATCTGTTGGTTATTTCAAAGTAAAGCCTATTCTATCACAACAAATCTTGCGGTAACAAAAACTTATAGCTAGTAAGTCAACAAAATCTACAGACTGAAATCATATTTGCAAGCAAATACAATTTTATTGTTATGCTTATTGAGTAACTATTGGTACTTCATACTATCAGTATGCTAACTGCTAAAACAACTGATGAACAAATTATGAAGCATGACATAATAATTATAAAAAAATTACTAAAACTCAAAATCAAATCCATTGCTGCTAATGACGTGACCTTGGCTGTGGAAAAAAAAAAAAGACATGCAAATGGACAAAGTTTTTAAAAACAAGGAGAAAAGCGGAAAAAGTTAATTATCCAAATGGCGATTTGATTAACATATTAGGAAATCAAGCATTCAAAATAGGCATACACCTTTTGTGAGCAGTGATCAAGATCTCATAATTTATATTATCTAAGTGTTTCAGTTCTTATTTATCCTGATGGACATTTCACTGATTAAGAAAAATAACTCGTGTGATCCTTGTGACTGACCTACATTGTTCTATTTTTGGTATGTGCACTAGTGAGTTTGGTTACCTTTTCCAAATACTCAAAGATGACAGCTATCTGACTGGACATGCTCCTATCAATAAGTTTCCTTGCTTGTTGCTGCAGTGCACTTTTTGTACTTGGTCCACTGAATTCCTTTACAGCTTCAGTTAAGTGCTGTGGTGTTGCAAATTGGAATATATTTGAGGTGCTGGTTCTGTTTAAGAAGCGTAACCTGTATGCAGAAAACAACAGATAAACTTCAAAGGGTTACAGTATATCTGCCATCCTCGTCCATTGTGTACTCTAACTTCATAATGAACCTTACACATTTGTATTTCTCTTATTAATTCTTTTTCTAAGTGACAGAAAAGGAAACATCTAAACTGTCCTCTTTCCACACAACCTGCCTAAGGAATATTTTTCGGATTTTCTGGCTGAACGATGTCACCAACCAATAATTGCTAACTCGGGGCTACCAAGAAGACATTGGCACCACCTTAGCGACTAGACACTGGAACTGGGGCAGCCATATCCTTAGAAGAAACCCTGAAACCATCACCGGAACAGAAATTCTGTGGATTCTAGAAGGAAAGTGAACGAGAGACCGGTCAAAAGCTACCTGGAGGAGAGCTGTGGAAGCAGAGATGCAAAGAATGAACCAGAGATGGGGCACCGCACAAAGAATGAACCAGAGATGGGGCACCACACAAAGAATGAACCAGAGATGGGGCACCGCACAAAGAATGGACGATGGGGCACCGCACAAAGAATGAACCAGAGATGGGGCACCGCACAAAGAATGAACCAGAGATGGGGCACCGCACAAAGAATGAACCAGAGATGGGGCACTGCACAAAGAATGAACCAGAGATTGGGCACCGCACAAAGAATGAACCAGAGATGGGGCACCACACAAAGAATGGACCAGAGATGGGGTACCGCACCAAGAATGAACCAGAGATGGGGCACCACACAAAGAATGGACCAGAGATGGGGTACCGCACCAAGAATGAACCAGAGATGGGGCACCGCACAAAGAATGGACCAGAGATGGGGCACCGCACAAAGAATTGACCAGAGATGGGGTACCGCACAAAGAATGAACCAGAGATGGGGCACTGCACAAAGAATGGACCAGAGATGGGGCACCGCACAAAGAATGAACCAGAGATGGGGCACTGCACAAAGAATGGCTGCTGACGGAGCAAAGTGGAGACAGTTTGTTGCTGCCCTACAAGATGCCACCAGGCATGATGGTCATTGATTGCTTTGTTTGTCAGCAGCCAAGGACCAACGAAGAAGAGTTTTTTTTAGTCATTCTCACTGATTGCGACTGTCACTTTATTATGAACCTTGCACATTTGCTTACCCGTTACTAATTCTTTCACACCTTTAGCAGGTCTCTCTTCAACTTAATGAAACATGACAACGAAACTATTAAATTATAAAGTTGTAAGTGTTTACCTCAAACTTCTGCGTCCGTTTTGTAAATCAGTGTCTAGTTGACAGTGAATGGCTACTTCATAACGCAGCATCAACAGCAAGTTGCACATACTTTGATATGTCGATAAATGACCTTCTAGTTCTTTTGAGGAGTACCTTTGACTTTAAAATGTAAAAAAATATAGTTAGACAAGATGCTTAAAGCGTTCTTGTAACAACTAGCTTGTGTTTTACAGTGTTTTGAATGGCTCTTCAACAGTATTTTTCAACCTGTTTGCCAAGGCAGAACTCCTCAAATAACTTTCTCCAAAAAGTAGAACTTTAACGATGTCATTTTATTACTGCTAAATTATTGCCAAGAAAATACATTTGTCAAGAGATTATGTCTCAATATTTTAATTTGGTTTCTTATCAGTTTTTAGTAATTTCATCACCTTTTTTCTAGGGAGCTACAAAAAATTATAAAACAGTATATAACAAAAACACAATTAATATATAAGGATTAGTGAGGAAAAAGGGCTTTGCAGCTGTAGTTTTAAAAAAAAACAACAAAAATTCTCCCTTCTTGAGTGTTGATAATCTATCAGAACATTCGTATAACAAATTTAATGATGTCACAATTTTCTTTACTCCTCACAATTTCTAATGTTTTGTATTGCCAAATATAATACATCTAAACTGTATTACTCTAGCATTTACATATACACTTGAGCTGCCTAGGTTAGTGAAAGACTAAAGGTGTAACCAGTGGAAATTAAAATAAAAAAGTATATATATATATATATATACCTCATTTGCTGCACAGCCTGCTCCAGTAGTTGTTCCATCTTTTTCTGCACACACACACACACACACACACAAAAGATAGAAAACGTGTAAAACGGTGAATGAGTTGAACAATCAAATAAAAGGTACAGACAGAAAGAATGAGAAATATGATAAGACCTGAGAGCAATAAAGGACCGGTATCTGTTAAGGACCTCCACTGCAAAAAAGAAATAACTTCAATCACATTTTGTGGTTCGTAGCTCTCATCATCAATAATCTCATCAACATGATTACACAGCCTCCATTGTAATCATTATCATTTATAATAACAATAGCCCCTTCAGTCATAACTATGGGAATGCGCCCCTGAGGTGACTGGCCCTCATTTGCTTATTTTCCTGGTGTTCTTTCGACATTTTTTGCTCTGTTTTGTTTGTTCTGTGAGTTTCTTTTCACCCAAACTACATAATCACTATCATTATCATAATTATGTTTTAACCTTTATATGAATTATCATCAATAGAACAAACACAATCATTGCTAAATATTAACAATTAACAATTACCATAACCATTGTGACCAGAGTGCTAAATTGACTTTTCTGATGAGTGTCAAATCAAATGTTAAAACTTTCTCCTTATCTTGTGTATGATAGGAAACTCTCTACAGAGCGATACAACAAGAAGCAATCTGATCATCAGAAGAAGTACCCCGCCCGACAAGTGTTTCGGCCTGATTACTCCTTTACACTCTAAGGGGGGCGGGCCCACTTGGGTCATGACTCCCAAGTGTCTCAGCCTCCTGTTGTCTTGTATCGAAAATGAACCCATTTCATTTATGGTAGCAACTTTAAAATCCACAACTCCGCCAGCCATGGAGGCAATTGTGACAGTAACAAAGAGATGACAAATTATTCCGTTCGTTCCGTCGCACATCACAACTAAGGACACACACTGAGACACCAGCGTGAAGCCGACGAGTCTAGCCCCTGTAAGCTAGCCACTGAAATTCTATGCCTGACACCCCTTATAATATATGCTGCCTGTTGCCCCTCAGTCACAGCCCTTTCACTAGTACACCAAAAAACTCAGCGTATTGTGGACTTAAAAAAATTTTGGTGTTTTCTGTACCGCAGCGTTTATTGTCACGATTTCCATTGCCCATTGCGGTTGTTCCACAGCCAGCCTGATGCCTTTTCGGCAGTTTCACTAAGCCTCTTCAGTGCCCTTGTTCTCGACTGTCCCCTCAGCCCCAACAGTTTCAATAAATCATACACTGATGCAGCCACAAGCCCTCTTGCGCCCACTTCAACAGCCATGACCCTTGCAGTGAACCCATCGTGTCTCAGATCCGCGGCCAGTTCATTATACTTGGCCACTTTGAACGAATGTTGCTCGTCTAATCTGGATTCAAATTGCACGGTCAGTTCAATCAGTATGACCTGAAGCGTTGTTGAAGAATGAAGCATTATATCTTGCCGTCTCCGCGATTTTCTGATACTCTCTGGATATGCCCCTTGTCCAGGTAGGTCTACCGCCATCTCCCAATCGTTTGCACAGTCAAGAAGAGATGGTAAACTGCTACCAGGTAGAATAATGGTCACAGCTCAAATCTCCTAATTTTCTTAAACTGATGCCACATATTCATACCTGTCAACCTGTATGAATTGTTCGTACAATGTACGGATTTTTGATACTTTTAGCAGTGTATGGCCGTACAGACTCGTTGTACGGATTTTTCTCCCCCTCCCCAAAAAAAAAAGATTTTTTTTTTTTAAAATTAAATTCTAAAAATATTTTCCAACCCAAGTTTTTTTAAATTTTAAATCAGAAAATATTTTCTAGCCCAGCATTTTTTTAACCACTTTTTTTTATTTTTAATTCCGGGAATCTCGGCGACCAATTTTAAACTGAGATCTCTCCCAGCAACCAATCAAATCCTTTTATACCCAACAATTCGGCAAAAACTTTGAATTCGGCCTCAAACGCTTTCGGTTTTCAGCATGACATGACGTATTTTTAAAGTTACCTGTTATCAACGACCACGCTTGCGTCTTCTGTCTCTTGTGTTAATGGACTTTTATAGAATCTTTTAATGTTATCTTTCCACTTATAGCGCTGTCTTCCTCTTCCACGTGTGCTTTCAACTCTTCCTTCTCTTCTAGTTTTTCAGTAAAGTCTTTTTACAAGGCCAATATATTTTATCTGTCTAATTTTGATCTCCTTCATTATTTCTCTTTTCGTTCTTAGGTTTTCTAGGACCTCTTAATCTGTTTTCTTCTTCTTCTTTGAGACGTGTCCCATTATTTTATATATTCGCACCTCAAAGGCCTCATTTCTTTCTTTTAGTTGTTTGTTCATTGTCCACGTTTCTACAGCATGCAATAAAGAACAATATATATAGCATGTGATGATTCTCAGTTTGAATTTGTGAGTGAATTATTTAGATATTCGTATTTGTCTCACGTTATTTAATGTAGCTTCGGCCATTCCTACTCTTGTTTTTTGTTTCGCACCTGGCATTTTCTGTCTATATGAGAAACTCTTGACATGTCCAAGGATTTTCCTATTTATTCTTAAGTTTGGGAGCCGCGCTGGTGTATTAGTTACCATATTGCGCTGGCGATCAGGTGTTCAAGGTTCAAGCCAGGGCATTATTTGAAGGAGTGTCACTGACCGGGACTTTTGACTGAATAACCTGAACAGCTCCTGAGATAAACCTCTGTAGATGGGAAGGAGCGAAGCTCCTGACCAGGTTGGAAGGAAAGACCACAGGCTCCCCAGCCCCACAATGACATGTCATTGGGCCAAAGGGATGAAAGTCCAAGTGCCGCTGGTTAAAAAAAAAAAAAAAATTCTTAAGTTTACTTTGGGTTATCGTCTACTTTGTTAATTATCACAGAATTCATTTTCTCAATTTCAATGTCCAATCCATAATCATGCATAATCAATATTTATTCAGACTTATGGTGTTTATTTTCCTTCTCTAGCTCTTGTATTCCTTCTTCACTTTCAGCTTACAAAACGGTATCATCAGCATATCTAAAATTGTTTATTGATCTTCCACCAATGTTCAATCCTGACATTTCCTGTTACTGTCTGAAAATTATTTTCTGTGTTGATATTAAACAGGCAGGTACGTTATCTTGTTTCACACCTCTTTTTATATCCATATATAACCCTCTCTAAGGTAGATGACTATCCAACTCGTGGCATTGCATCACCCGTCAATTAGTCGGACTAGTGTGACCTCCACCAGTTTTGAGGTCGCTGAGTTGGGGAAGACCAACAACTATCCCCAAATGTTGCAAGGGTAAAGAGTGAAAACACAAATCCCTGGGGTTAGAATATATAAACGAACGATGTCCATACAAGTATATGGTAATTCCTGCCAAAATATTTACTGTGTCAGTTTGTTTCCAATAAATGTTAAAGGAGTATTCTTACGTCTTTTCCATATTACCTGTAGGCATTTCATACAAGTCAACTAATATGGTGGATGTGTTTAGAGCTGGCAACCTCAATATGTCAATCAAATTGCCACATAAACCACCGCTGCAAAAGCATGTGAATTATTGGTGAATTATTGGTGAATTATTGGTGTATGATTTTTGCAAGGGGGGACCTACAGTCGTGGCCCCGTGCTCCATAAGGAGCACAAATGAATATGATAATGAATATACAAAACACAGAAAGAGAAACAGTAGGAACAAAACATGAATAAGGAAATAGATGCCCGGGACATAAATACACAAAAAGGACCTTGAAATAACAATAACAGAATTAGCCAGGTCATTGGTCAATAGGATAATAAATATATATTGACATGAAGAGACTTAATCTTTCCGAAGAACCATTATGTATGCCTGGTTCATTATCATAAATGAATTAAAACCATAAAACAAATTAATATAAAATAATAATCCAGTTAAGAGTGTCATTTGAATTCATCTTAGCCAGGCAGCACGCTTTTCAGATGGTCAAGTATCTTAACCTGTTCTTTTATTTGAGACATAACAGGTTCAAAGCAAAAGCCATAGCTAAAGAAGCAGCTTAAAGAGGTCTGGATGTCACCTCACTATATGATCAACTGAAACAATGAGTTCTGAAAGCCTCACTATATGATCAACTGAAACAATGAGTTCTGAAAGCACCACTATATGATCAACTGAAACAATGAGTTCTGAAAGACTCACTATATGATCAACTGAAACAATGAGTTCTGAAAGCCTCACTATATGATCAACTGAAACAATGAGTTCTGAAAGCCTAACTAAATCGCAACAGTAATATTAACCTCTCTTTTTCTCTCGCTCTTCCGCTCTGCATCTCGCTCCCTCTCTCTCGCTGTCAGCTCAGGAGTGCATTCCCATAGTCAGTTATGACTGAAGGGGCTATTATTATTATTTTATATATATAAATATATATATATATATATATATATATATATATATATATATATATATATATATATATATATATATATATATATATATATATATATATATATATATATATATACTTCTTTTTCTACCATTTCTTCTTGTGTGGGTGATTTCGTTTTTACACTTTAGGTCTGGTTACCCAAATTTCGTAGAGGTGGGGGATGGGGTGGGGGGGGGGGGGGGGTGGGGGGGGGTGGGGGGGGGGGGGGGGGGGGGGGGGGGGGGGGGGGGGGGGGGGGCGGGGGGGGGGGGTGGGGGGGGTACCTACCAAATTTCGTACTCCCTCCCTTTATAGAATGTTGGTAGCTAAGGGGGAGGGGGGGGGAGGGGAGGGGGGGGGAGAGGGAGGAGGGAGAGCATATCTGGCAGTACTTAGGTTCCAGACATGTCAGATAAATAGACCCATATCGGAACTGAGAACAGTTTTAGTGAATATTCTACTATCACAAAATAATGGGCAAAGCATTTAGTGAATATATCTTTTAAAGGTCACAGAGTACACAGGCAAACGTAAAAGACCACATCCTGTTGAATAGATATTTTAAAAAAACCAATGTTTGTGATAGGATGCTTTGGGGATGCTGACTTTCCAGTGACGCTGATCAGGCATCTATCTATACAACCAGTGTGTTGCTATAAGTATCAGAAATAGTCACTATCTACAGCACATTGGAGGAAGATCACACCATGAGAGATAAGATACATGAGAAAAGTTAATAATATCAAAAGAAAGCAAACGAATAAGTCAAGGAAACTGGTGGTAACAACACTATTCAACAATGAGAGAAAATAGAGTGGCTTGCGCACTTCGATAGAATGCAATCGAATCAGCTGCCACTAACTGCAGAAGATTTGACTTAAGGGCAAGGATACGACCTTCTGGTAGCTGGACTGTCAGTACTAATCCACACACATATATATAATTAGTGTTTTAGCATGCCAAATGTAGTAATGAAGTTATAGTGTGCTGAATGTGTTGTAAAGTCTTAGTGCATGTTATTACAAGTACATAAGCTTACTAGGTTTCTCTTCTCCTTCGCCGCGTGACCTTCCAAAACGAGCAGTTCCAACATAACGAGGGCGTGGTTCTGAAGCACGTGTTGACTACATACAGCCACATACGCCAATGCTAAGATATGTTTCCTTCTGTACAACTCTGGTATTAACTAAGAATGCAGAATATAAACTGGCCACATTAAAACTTGTGGGGAGGGGTAAGAGACACATAAAGATAAAGAAAGAGAGAAGGAGAGAGAGAGAAAAAGAGAGAGAGAAAGAGAGAGAAAAAGAGAAATTTTGTAGTTTTGAGACTGAAATTATAAATTTTGTATAAAAAAATGACATTAGTTTCTGGTTACGAAAATAAAGTAATGTCTCAAGTATTAAAACCACAGATACATCGCTACTGTAATAACAGCAACGGAATTTATGATTAAATAATTAAACATCTACACACATCTTTATGAAAGTCTAAGATTCATTTCTTTTTCATTTGTGATAACTATGAAAATCACTTAATTCAAGCGCAGAAGACCATTATGAACATACCTGTTTTAAGATAAAGTTTTGGGTGGCCAATGATGCTCTTTCCAGCAGCTGATCTTCTAATAGTCTTCTAAATTCCTCAAGTTTTTCTAAAGAGGTCACTAAATATCCAGAGATAATCCATAACAATTATGATAAAAAACACGTGTGTTAGTCTCAAAGAAAAAAGGATTGTTATAAAAATAGGAAGAATATCATCGTCAACATCAGCTGCGATCTCCACAATGAGGATCGGCTACAATGGATCTCCAACGTCTTCTGTCTCTTGTCTTGATGGTGCACTCTGGTAGACTCTTTCCTGTCCATCTCTTTGTGTTATCTTGCCACTTATAGCGCTGTCTTCCTCGTTCATGATTGCCTTCAACTTTGCCTTCTGTTTTTGTCTTTTTTATGTCTTTTTATTTGGTCACAATATTTTAGCTGCCGAACTTTGATCTCCTTCATTAATTCTCTTTTCATACCTAGGTTTTCTAGGACCTCTTTATTTGTTTTCTTCTCTTTCCGTGATATGCGCCCCTCTACTGAACTACCAGTGTATCAATAAGTAAGCAGAAGCCGTTGGATAGGAGACGCACTGATGAAACTAGCTGATAACAATACACGGCCGACTTGCACTGAAATTTTCAAGGAATGAGAAGTGGAGAGAGACAAAATTGTAAGGATAAAGGATTAAGAGAC
This sequence comes from Oreohelix idahoensis, assembly GCA_024509875.1. Lineage (NCBI taxonomy): Eukaryota > Metazoa > Mollusca > Gastropoda > Stylommatophora > Oreohelicidae > Oreohelix > Oreohelix idahoensis. Next base: position 177,130 of record JAMPIV010001177.1, read on the forward strand.
ACTCATGAACGTGTAAAGAAAGTTATGGAAAAACCTTCAAAGGACTTGACTCGACTTTGATCCACTGTCACTGAGCGTCAACTCTTAGTGACCTTGATGCATTATATGGTATTGCGCAATTCGCATAAGCTGTTTTGGGCTGCCATAAGGCGTAATGTCTATGGGCGAGTTATGTGGTAGGCTATCAGGTGTATGAAGAGTCTACTTCATGATAGATCAGAACAGTATAAACAACAAAATGGAATACCACAAGGATCAGTAATATCTCCTTCAATTTTTACAATAATGGTAAATGATTTAGGTGAAGAATTTAATGATATAACAAATAAATTGTCAGAGTTTGCAGATGATGTTGCTATATGGAGGACTGGGAAACATCTGCCAAAATTATATAAGATATCTACAGAAGCAAATAAATAAAGTATGTAAATGGATGACAAAATGGGGTTTTCAGCTGAATACAAATAAAACATTGGGAATGATCTTCAGTAAAGGTAGGGTTGTAAAAATTAAATTATAGACATAAAGATCCAAGGGCAAAACATTAATACAGTGCAAACGACTTGATATCTAGGAATGACATTGGACCAACAGCTAAACTAGAATAAACACATAGATAAACTAGTGGAGTCTTGCAGAGGATTGACTAACTTAAGATATTTGAAAGGTAATGGATGGGGTGCACGCACTAATACAATGCTCATTTTTTTATAAATCTTTTATTAGAGGAAAAATAAATTATGGAAGTATAATATATGACTCTACTGCACACAGTAACAAGATTAAATTAGACAGAATCCAGCATCAGGCTTTATGTACAATAGCAGGTGCAATCAGAACAACATCAATGGGAGCTATAGAGGTGGCTTTAGGAATTATACCCTTAGAATTACGGAGAAAGGATTAAGACTAAATTACATGAACAGAGTTATGTTAGATAAGTCTCACCCAGCTTTTACCAGATGCCAGCTAACTATTCAGGCCAATCCAATGAATACCACTAGATACCCTACAGGATGGAAGTGTATGGAGGAAATTGTCCATGTGCGTACTTTAATTACATCAATTAATAACAGTTGTAAATACAAGCCAGTGATTCCACCCTGGGAGATCAAGAAACCAGACATGGACGACCACCTAGCAGAAATACTTAAGAAAACAAATAATATTAAAAACGCAGCCAATAAATATATAAAACAACCATCACAAGACAGCATTACTGTATACACAGATGGATCGAAGTGAGAGGATGGCAAATTGGGGGTAGGAATATATATTCCAATATGGAAAATGGCAAAAGAATATAGTATCATGGAAAATACATCCATTTTCACTGCAGAGATGGTGGCAATACTAAAAGCACTAGAAATATTCTCTAATAATCTCCTCCTCACCCCCCACCCCCCCCCCCCCCCACCCCCCCCCCCCCCACCCCCCTCCCCCCCCCCCCCCCCCCCCCCCCCCCCCCCGTTCCCCTGCCCCCCCCCCCCCTCCCCCCCCCCCCCCCCCCCCCCCCAACAAACTAACAGTTTAAACTGACTCTCTTTCAACAACTCAAGCGCTTAGAAACTTACGAGAATGTAGTGGACCTGATATAGCAGAGGAGATATTTCTGGCTACTACATACTTATATTCCAGACGATGTTCAGTCTTAATTGCTTGGATACCTTCACATGTTGGCATAGAGGGAAATGATAAGGCAGAGAAAGAAGCCAAGAAAGGTAGATCTGATAAAAATCTAATAAATGTAGGGATGAGTAAATCAGAGATTAACACATTAACTACCGCAAGCCGCTGTCAGCGGCTCACAAAATAAACACATTTGGACTGCAAGCCGCTCAGAGCGCCAATCTAATTTTAGTAATAAAACGAATAAAAAATGTATTGAAACACTTTCTGATCTGGTTCAAGATTTTGAGTTGCCACCGGAAAACAAATTCCCAAAGCATGGTTGTTGTAGAACACTGGAAAATTGATATTATGTTCATATTTTTCAGCGTTTTGGGTTAGTTACCAAATCGTATAAAACTGATTACCGTGGCAACTAGTGATAGGACTACAAAAATGCATGTACATCTCGTCTAACGGCTGAATAAGATAGAAACGTGTTTCAACAACTGACTGATAGATCTAGCGATGAGGACAAGAGTGAAAACGGTGTGCACATTGATTGAAATTGTGATTTTGATAGAGATGGGGCGCAAGCAGTTATTATTGTGAAAGTATTGCAAGTCCTCGGCCATCGGAGGGCCGTTAAATAGCAACAACCTCTATTAGAGTTATAAACGGTGCTTATTGTAATAGTACATTCATTTATCTTTAAAATGACGAGTAATTCATAAAAATCTGTTAACAGTTACGAAAACTGCAGCTTACTTTGTGCAAACACCTACAGGATGAAAATGGGAAAAAAATTTAATTCGGCCACAGTGTGTTTTTCTATTCGGTAGTTAATGTGTTAAGAGCTTAATTAAAGATTTAATAACAGATGAATGGAAAGCTGAGTGGGATAAAAATATGAAAGGAAGACATGCATATAAGATGTTCAAGGTTCCAACAAGGAAATGTCAGACATCTAGGGAACTGAAAATTCCCAGTAATAAGAAACTTCTCAGACTACAGCTGGGAAAAGGCTATTTCAGAATAAAAGAACCTTACTGTGCAGGATGTCTTCAAGACAATAATATAGAACATTTCTTGTTAAAATGTAAGAGGTATGAACAAATGAGAAATACAATATTAGATTATTTGCAAGCATCAAACCTATAAATATAGAAGTGTTAAGAATAGACAGACATAGGCAACTGCATAATATAGTCAAACAATATTTAACACGAACAAAGGTTAATATATAGTGGCTGGGAATGTGAAGGTCTGATGCTGTTCTTAAAATGCATATGACTTTTAACAGGTGAAAGTCAATTAAAATATCTGTTAAAGTCAGTTAAATAACTGGAACCACCAGACCTTTACACCCCTCCACCTTATTATTATTCTTGTTCAGAGTTTCTGCATGATTTTGTTCGTGTTTTTTTTTTTGTTGTTTTTTTTAAAACTTACAAGCATAATTGGTAATTGTGATTTTCCCTATTTACAATGATTTGAAAAGTGTGATGCCACTTTCTCACATCGGCAATTGTTCATATTATTTGGAATTGAAAACAATATATATCCTAATTATAACCCATCATAGGTTGAACGGGATATTTTTCTTCATTAATTTAAAAAAAAATACTTCCTGTTTCAGCTTGTGCCCACGTTCAGCCAATCTTCTTTCCAGTGGTTTTTTTTATTATTTATTTTTTTTAAGTCAATTTGTGGCATACTGATTCCCTTCTGTGCTAGTTTATTAGCTGGTTCATTCAATGTAATGTCTAAGTGTCCAGGTATCCGTTACATGTAGATTTCTGTTCCATACAAGCTCATTATTTTGTGGCATATTTCTTGAACCTTCTAGACAGTATTGATTTAGTTAGTTTTCCAGTTTTCTCTTGCCGGAATGACTGAAAAAGAAAATTTGGCGTGTATTTGTTGAAGTCATGTAAGCTGAAGAGTTGTGAAATGAAATAATATATCGACTAAAGTGGATTGAATTTTACACGTATTTATGTCAGAATGTATGTGAGAATGTGCAGTAGTGAACAGAAATCTTAACTTTGCATAAAAACATAATATTAGTTCGCGTTATTATTGAAATTTAGACTGTATAAAGTTTATTGTACATATACAAACTTACAAGATAGGAGCTCACAGTGCTCGTATTGTGGACATTCTATTCTGGCAAAGACGTCTTGTCCTTGTGTCAGACCAAACATGTCAGAAATAGCCCCCATAGTGGGCTTGTTTTCAGGCCTAGTTGTCTCACGCATCTGCGTGTTGTCTGGCTTTTTTAGAGTTGCCTGGTAGTTGTAGAGGTCACTGTATGTAGGGGATCCCCTGTCATACGTGTCATTAAGTTTCTCATAGCATATAGGTTTTTCAGCGGCTTGTGGAAGATGTAGAGGAGCATCGGGCACTCCCACACTAGATTTCACTGCGCCTACGGCAGTCTCCCCTTCGAGTAGAGATTGTACTTCGTTGACAAACTCACTGAGGGCGGACTCGCTACAGACGTCCCACTGATGGAAATGATAAAAATACTCTTCACATCTCATCTCTGCACTTCGATTCGATTCTTCCTTTTCAATAGCAGAGTCATTAAATCGTATGCACACAATTTTATCAGCAAAACTGTAGGTTTTCAATTCGGAAATTTCTAGTACTTGGATCATCTGCAGAAAAATACGAACCACAGAAATAATAATTGCCATATAACACATTAGCAGTTCGCATACAAATTAGAAGAGGCTATATTAATTAATTAATTAACTTTTTTAACGCTGCAGGATGAAAATAAAACAAGCAAATACGCATAACAAACAAAATATGTATGCAATTTTTGACTTCAAATTTATAAGAGTTACTACTATTTTCCTTTGCCAGGTAATCGCGTAATTACGTCTTTTTCAGTTGCTTTGTAATTTTATATACAGTTTTGTTCGCTGAAAGTGGACAGGTTTTGCAAGAGCTAGTGAAGCAAGTAAACATCATAGATCATGAATACTGCTTGGACATTAACACTGAGAAAACGAAAATTATGAACATTAGCAAAGCAGGTGATAAACCATTCTGTAAAGATAAGAAAAAACGAGAAAATCTTGTTTTTCATATCTTGATCACATAATAAAACAAGTTGGCAGATGTGAAAAGAAATCAAGAGAATAGGAATTAGTTAGTTGCTTATCCTTTACAGGACGTGGCAATCAACCCCAGCTTTTATTGGCTGTTTGTGATTTTTCTAGGCAATTTTTTTCATTCAGTAGTTTGCCATTGCTTTCTGAACGGTACGGCGCTTATACCATTGTTAAAAATCCACACAAAGCGATCTGCTACCAAACCGCCTGCAGCAGGTTTCGAACCTGGTATATCTGGATTATGAAGATAGATAGATAGATAGATAGATAGATAGATAGATAGATAGATAGATAGATAGATAGATAGATAGATAGATAGATAGATAGATAGATAGATAGAACGAACGAACGAACGAACGAAATCTTTATTTCATCAGGGTAAAGAAATAGGCATAATTGCCTTTTTACATTTCTGCCCTGCAATACAATTTTCAGTGTGTTAAAAATTAAAATATTAACAACTTCAGACAGGATCAATTAATAATATCATCACAATCAGAAACTTAGCTCAGACAAGTACATTTACTCATAGTCATTCACGCACATAGAGAGAGAGAGAGAGAGAGAGAGAGAGAGAGAGAGAGAGAGAGAGAGAGAGAGAGAGAGAGAGAGACTTAATATAAAAAATTCAATTTAAAATAAAAAATATTACAATGATAGTTAAATGCTCGTGGAAACGTTGAAATAACTGAAACAGAATTGTCGTTAAATGTGTGTACAAGATTTCATGACATGTGAATGCAGATGTCTTTTGAATGTGGTGTAATTATCAGTTTTGACAGACTTGGGTAGAGAATTCCATGCTAAACCACCTGCATAACTAAAACAACTTCGGAAGAGGTCAGTTCGAGGTTTTGCAAGGTCCAAAAGTAGGTCGCCACGTATAAAATATGAGCAGTATTTATATCGAAAGAACTTGTGCAAGTATGAAGGCGTTCTGCCGTGTAAAATTTGATGCACAAATAGGAGATCTTGGAAAAAGAAGAATTTTTTAAGAGGAAGAACATTCAGCTGTGAAAATAGCTGAGCACTGGGAATGCTATCATTCAGGCAAACAAGTCGTAGCGCCCTTTTGTGTAGGGATTCTAGGCGTTTCAAAAATGACAAGCCACAGCGACTCCAGATATTTGAGCAATAAGAAAGGTGACTTTGAATATGTGCATAATAGAATATAAGTCTAGAGTGCGGACATAAAAAATGTTTGATTTTTGAGAGTTGAAACAATTTTTGTGAGATCTTGTTTGCGATGAAATAGACATGTGACTTCCAGCTTAGAGACTGGTCGATGACCACACCCAACAGGCTGTGGTCCGTAACTTGCTTAATACGTTCTCCATCTAGAGATAAAGATAACGTATTTGGTTGACAGTGCAGAATCTTTTGGCGGGTTGAGATAATCAAAGATTGAGTTTTGTTTTTATTAATGTACATACTATTAGTAGTGCACCAATCTTGTACAATGTCCAGGTGATGCTGTAAAAGAGACTGAACAGTGTTAATGTCTGTGCCAGCTACTGTTACTGTGGTATCATCAGCAAACATAAGACAATCGTCATGTGGCAATGACAAGGGCAGGTCATTGATGAAGATGCTGAAGAGTAAGGGTCCTAGTATCGAGCCCTGCGGGACACCCATTGTAGTGGTGTATGATTTAGAGAGCACATTATTGTATAAGACTCGTTTGTTCTGTTTTCAAGGAATGATTTTATTAATGTGATCACTTGTGGATGAAATTTGTACACCACAAGCTTTTGTATTAGCAACGAGTGGTCAATTGTGTCAAATGCTTTGTAAAGGTCGATTAATAACACTCCATTTATTTTTTCGCAGTTGATATTAGAATGCCAGATTTCGGTAATCTTAGTCAACAAGGATTGACAAGAGTGTTTGGGTCGAAATCCAGATTGGTTTTCATGTATAAGATTGTAGCTGTTCAGTGAAGAAAGAATATGTTTATACATGTGTCGTTCAAGAGGTTTAGTTATGACTGATAGTAGGGAAATCGGCCGGTAGTTTGTGACGACATTACTATCACCTTTTTTAGGTACTGGTACCACTAAGCCTGTTTTCAGTCGTTGAGGAAACACTTTCTTTGTGAGGCACAGATTGTAAATGTAGATAGATAGATAGATAGATAGATAGATAGATAGATAGATAGATAGATAGATAGATAGATAGATAGATAGATAGATAGATAGATAGATAGATAGATAGATAGATAGATAGATAGATAGATAGATAGAATAGATAGATAGATAGATAGATAGATAGATAGATAGATAGATAGATAGATAGATAGATAGATAGATAGATAGATAGATAGATAGATAGATAGATAGATAGATAGATAGATAGATAGATAGATAGATAGATAGATAGATAGATAGATAGATAGATAGATAGATAGATAGATAGATAGATAGATAGATAGATAGATAGATAGATAGATAGATAGATAGATAGATAGATAGATAGATAGATAGATAGGAATTACCAAAGCTAATTTAAACAACATGAGACAAATACTAATATCTAAACACGTGACTAAAAATTAAATTGTATATTTTTACTTTATGATGTAAAAACATGGACAATGAACATGCAACTGGAAGAAAGAATGGAGGTCCTTGAGATTAACATTTAAGAATGAAAAGAGAATTATGAAGAGAATCAATATTAGACAGATAAACTATTTTGATCATATAAACAGACATAACACCTTTGTTAAGACCATAATTGGAGTTGATGTTGAATTTACAAGAGGATGACAACGTTATACCTGGGAAAATACTCGTAACATCAAGAGATGTACAGGAAACAGTCTATCAGAGTGCACCATCAAGACAAGAGACAGAAGACGTTTGAGATCTATTGCAACTGAATTTCATGGTAGAGATGGCAGCTAATGTTGATGATGATTATATAGTGCTACTGATTTAGCAGTTTGGCGGTAGCAGTTACTTAATTAAGTTGATATTAAGTTCCGGGTAATCCAGAGGGCTCAACAGGTCCTGAGATCAGGCTCGATATTGTTAATTGCTTGGCTGGCATTTTGAATGACAACTCTGTGAATAGCATGACGTGGTACCCATAGATTACAATGTGGCCTTAACTTCCTCTCATTCCTCTAAGTAAAACTCACCCATCACAATCTTCATATGTTGGGCAACTTTGAAGCAGATGTTCACCAGTCATTTTATCAGTGCAACATCTGTAGCTTCTTTCTTTAGCTTGTTAAATAGATAGTATCCCAATCTGTTGTGGCCAGTGCGGAGTCTGAAGATTACCACTTGTTCTGTTCTGTTGAGCTGGTAGTATGCATAATTTTGTGTGTGACCTGAATGCTCTAATCTCATTCGTTTCTGTATCTGATTCTAATACAACTGTTTGCCTCCTCGAAAGTTATGCTTGCATCAGGCTGAGGTAGCTTTCCACCTCTCTTTGCCAATCTGTCAACCTCTTTATTGCCGGGGATGTTACAATGAGATGGGATCCAGTGGATAACAACTCTTTTGAATCTGTGACATAGTTTGTGGAGCACTATTCTTAGGTCATCCAGGTCTGCATTATTTTGGCTTTTCAACGTTGCAGTTACTGACGTGAATCTTGAGAATAGTTGTATTAACAGAGAGACAGGCCAAAGATCAACCGAGAGTTAAAGAATAAATCACTGAGGGAAAATACATGCAAACAGACATAACTGATAACAGAAAAACAGTGGTGAGTTAGACATACACGTAAACAGATATGGAAAAACAAGAATTGCAACATTAACTGGGCAATATGTATCAATGGCCATCATAGCTGGCAGACGCTGGAGCTGGGTTGGTCATGTCCTCAGAAGAGACCCCGATGCCATCACAAGAACAGCTATGCTTTGGACCCCTGAAGGAAAACGAAAGAGAGGCCGACCAAAAACAACCTGGCGGAGGACTGTGGAAGCTGAGATGCAGGGAATGAACCAGAGTTGGGGCACTGTACGAAGGATGGCCACCGACCGAGCAAAGTGGAATCAATTTGTTGTTGCCCTACAAGACGCCACTAGGCGTGATGGCCACTGACTGCTTTGACGGTCGGCGGCTAAGGATCAAAGAAGAATGTATCAATGGACAGAGAGTTAATAATATAGACAGACTGACAGACAGACAGACAGACAGACAGACAGATAGATAGATAGATAGATAGATAGATAGATAGATAGATAGATAGATAGATAGATAGATAGATAGATAGATAGATAGATGGGTGGGTGGGTGGGTGGGTGGGTGGGTGGGTGGGTGGGTGGGTAGGTAGGTAGGTAGGTAGGTAGGTAGGTAGGTAGATAGATAGATAGATAGATAGATAGATAGATAGATAGATAGATAGATAGATAGATAGATAGATAGATAGATAGATAGATAGATAGATAGATAGATAGATAGATAGATAGATAGATAGAATAAAACAGTCAGACACATAATAGTTATAATACCTTGGTAAAGAACCGGGGACATATGTGCAGGATTGTGTAAGAACACCTGGTGATGAATTTTTCATACCATGTTTTGTAGAGTCCATCTGTAAAAGAATGGAATATTAATTAATGATAATTTATGTAAAGATAATTCTTTCATGATTCGTGGAATGGATGCCTCGTCATCTACAACATTTCTTTCTGTAATTGGGAAAAATGGTTCTGGTGAAAAGAAAATGCATTAAAACGCTTCATACATGTGTGTGCACGTGTAAGGTCAATGAAAAGATATGTTCTATATCAGTGATTCTCAATCTGTGAGTCCCGATACAAAACATTGCGATAGGTCACAATCCATACGTTTCTCATACTCGAAGTTTTACGGGGCATGCGTTTGGTTGAATTCTGTTAGCTCCCTCACCCAGGAGTGTAGTTTAATGAAGAGTTGTGCCTTGTAGCAACCTCGTAATGTAAAACTAATTGCTACACAAACCCAAACTGTAAAAGTATATAAATTACTTTGGCGTGGGATTCTTGTAAGGTAGCGATCCGCAGTCGTGACCCAATGCTTCCTGAACAGAATAAATGGAGTATGATGCAGCATTTATTAAAAGGTGCAGTGAACGAACATGGAGGAATCAAAAACGTCAAACAAAGGTAAATGATTAAAGTAAGTAGGTAAATTGTAAACCATCCTAGGTAACATGACGAACACAAGACAACAGAAGAGAAAGAAACAATAGGCACTCTGGAGACGGGGTCGAGGTCCATCCAAACAATGATATCTCCTCGCAACGAATTAATGACCTGTTTTAAGACGAACGATAAGCTAAGGATTTAGTTTTAAAAAAAAAGTGTTGTCATTGCATAAGTGTTTTCCACGCCAGAACTCGCAGCACAACATTCCTGACTATCAGTAATACTGTACTAAAAATAGACCTACCCATAGAACTAAGCAGTAACCCTTAGTACTGAAACAAGAACCAACCGAAAAGTTACGGGAAAGTCTTATCTGCCTCTCTTTAGGCAATACGGTTTAGCCATTAATGATAAAAAGCAGACGTCATACAAATTCCATGTACTGGTAATATCTGTGAAGGACGATCGATCGATCGATCGATCTATCTATCTATCTATCTATCTATCTATCTATCTATCTATCTATCTATCTATCTATCTATCTATCTATCTATCTATCTATCTATCTATCTATCTATGACATCATTTGGGTCGATCTCTGCTTCACTCCGGCAGTAATCAGTTACATTTGTTGTACTGACTTATTACGTGCTTTTCAGTAGTCAGCACCTTTTTTCTTTCTCTGCTCTGCCATGTAACATATATTTTGTATTTTCAAACATTCTTACACTCCTCTCAGTGTTAAGAAGTCATGTATGTCTGGTTACCCGTTCCTCCCTGCTGGGGAAGCAACATATGAGATAATATTGATCGACAACCATGTTGGTTAATCCCAGGTGTGGCCGACATCAGACTACAGATTAACACTAAAATCACCCAGCGTCTTTGCTTAATCGCTGATAAGGCCAAGGTGCGTTCTTCGCCAAGATTGTAATACGCTGAAAGTTTGATAGCACTACGGGGAGATAGCTTATTTGTCAGCGCACATGAATGACATAATCATTTCCGGTCCAGAGGAAAGTAAGATGTTACATCTGAAACACATTGTCGAATGAGTTCACAGATATGTGAGTTCGCATAGAAGGCGAGCGGATGTTTTATTACAATATATGGGAGAGGTGACTTATGGTATCACACACAGAATTTGTCCTATGTGGAAATAATTTTGAAATTACCCCACAAAACACGCATGTTTGAAACGATTGGCGCTCTGCTTAAACATCGTAATAAACAAATGCGGGGGAAGACAGTGAATATAATCTGACAATGTTTGCAAGTCTACTTCACTGTGAGAATTCGCTTGCCCAGACAACCACTAGACTGCCAGAGTTAAGACTAGAATCATGTTTTCATATATATCAGACAGGACTTTGTGGAACCTCTTGAAGGACTTAAAGAGCCCAGAAAAACTATTTTAACAAGGACACCGGGAATCTGATGAATCTAAAACACACGGAGTCTAAGTGGGAATTCAATGTTAAAATAACGACCCCTAAGAACACGTGTAAGAGGCCTATTCCAGTGCCTTTTTCTTTTGAGCAAGCAGTCTGTGTGCCAAGACTGGCGTAAGTTGTACTTTTTACATGTTATAATTTTCATTACTAACATGTGAACTAATATGTATATATTGCCATGTGAATATTAATATGTGAAAAGTGCTAGTGGATGTCAAAGTCATTTGAGGCTGGAAACATCATCATATAGAATGATGATTTCATGAACTACCAATGGAAGGGCTGGTGACTGCTTTATTGCTAGTTTCTCAAAGAGAACTAAAAGCATAGATAGTCCCATGTTCCATAAGGAGCAGAGAGAGAAAGATGAAAGAAATGATGTACATTCTAATTATAATATCTACATTTTCAAATGAGTGTAAATGTCTGTGTAAACATATTCACTTTAAAATTAACGACAGTTTCAAAGCTTTTCAATCAGTGTACATGTAAATGAAAACATGTTCAATCTACATTGCGAACACTTTTCCATCAGTGTACATATTAAAATGTAAACTTTCTTTCTATACTATTAACCTTTTAATTTGAATGTAAAGTAAATATAACGCTATTCAATTTAAATGTAAAGAAAGTTTTCTCTCGAGAATTAAGCTTAATTCTCATCGAGGGTAAATTCTGAGGTAGATGGAAAGGTGGAATAGGAAGACACATAAGCATGTGTCGGGAAACGCAATACTCAGGACAGCATTTTGCTTCTTATATATATATATATATATATCAATAAAAATTGGCTCATACGTTTGCTTTCGTACAAATAAACTGAATCAACTATTATTGTTTAGTTTAAAATAACATACAACAAATTTAATAGTCAATTAGTTCAACAAGTTAAAATAAGGATTAAAGGGGGTGAAAGTTATATTAAATTTTTCCTCATTGAGGTTTTGGTAGAGCTTTACTAATACTGTCCGTATTTTTGCTGTAGCCTGTTATACACAACTTAACTCCAGATGAGTCCTGCAGCTGTGGTTTCCGTCACTTCTTTTTGGTGATGAGAACACTTCTCCACATAAGTCGTCCACTGTAGGCGGTTGGTGATGATACTCTTCTCTCACACTAGTGGCGCAGGAACTTCAGCACTTAAGTCTGATGTCTTGTAACCACGAACTGGGACAAATTAGAAATAAACAAATGCCTCGGTATATTTGTTCTCCGCAAAATAACAGGCCCATTTTCATGGAACACCCATGAATGTTAACCTTTCAGAAGAATTAAATTCCCGAGCACACAATGTAACTCAGTGTATAGGATGAAAATTCACCAATATCTTTCTGGGTGTCAACTAGGAAATTGCGTCTGGAATGCATGAATTATGATTTGCCTGAATTACAATTAAAAAGGTATATAAATCTCACATAATGATTCTATACACTTTAGGCACATGTGATGTAATCATCACTCATTACTCGTCGCTATTCCCGTCGGGGACTAGGTCACCTCTGCTGTCGGGTTTCCCCGCACGACTAGTCAGAAACAATCACCAGCTCTTGTATTAGTGGTTCATGAATATACTATTTTCACATGTTGGGGTTGTCAACCTCATATATAACCACTTAGCAAGAAACCTGTAGAATTTACATTAGTAAATAATTTGTTTACACTTACCCCAAAATTGTGGGAATATACACTACTCCCGGCACAGATTAGAATGGACCCACAGCCCTGTAGTTAGATGCTGTTCAAATAACTTCCGGTCTGGAAATGTGAGTTAATTCCTCTGACGGCTGGTGTTCTGCGAATTCCTGGCCTGGAAAAACTGTTTGTATAATTCCTCTTATGATTTGGTCTGGAAATATGAGTTAATTCCTCTGACGGCTGGTGTTCTGCGAGTTCCTGGCCTGGGAAAACTGTTTGTATAATTCCTCTTATGACTTCTTGTGATAGAATTCCCAAGTTTCCAGTCCTGTATTAAAATGGCGGGTTTACTTGTGAATTCCAAAGTTGCCCAATACTCGATCTGGTACTTATAGTTGTGGAATTGTAAGCCCTATCCTCATTCTGCTGGCTTGTAGGTGGTGTTTAGTTGACGCTGCGATGCAGTCTGTCTGTGTTGTATGCTGTGTGTCCGAGTTTGTTAGATTATATCTCACAATTCTTAGTTTCAAATCCCAGCTGTGTTTCCGCCGAAAGTTCCAATCAAATCATTGTAAATTCTGGCGAACTAATCCAATCTATCTAGCACTGTTTGGGTGGGGAAATTTAGCATTACTCATCCCACGCGTATTTGAAAATATTAAATTTAATATGCACGCGTGCCCTCTTACACCTGTAATGTCATATCGTTACCTAAGACTTCCGGCGCACCTCTGTTTATGAGAATAATCTGCGTACCTGCGCTAGACTGATGTCTGGACAGCCCGTGTGGTCTGTTTTCATCTGATCACAAACCGGCTTGTGTCAACACGATCAGCCGCTTTCCAGTGGGGTCAAATGTTTGACGGACACTTTACGACAGGTGTTCAGACGGATTAGGCGATAAAATATTATCGCTGGCCGGGTCACCAAACCTGGCGAATCGTAACAACAGTCTGGGAGTGGAGTGTGAAACAATAAGATACGCATTACTCCCATAGCAAACACCCCCATAGGGGAGTGGCATGTTAGAGAATTCACCATGCTATGTCCAGCATAGAGCAAAATAGTGAAAATAACGAATTTATGCCAAATAAAAGCGATGAGAAAAATGAAGAAAAAGAAAGCATACTGCCGGAGGGACCAACTTCGTAGGGACTCCCTGACACTTCCGGGAACGTGTTGCGCTCTACAACCTAGACCAGCGACAAGCGTGATCAGTCTACCAAGAACCAACACATCAGAAGAAGCAGAACCGTCACTGACAGCTAAGTAACCCCTAAAAGCTGCCAACTGACCTCCTTTACACACTTCTATTCCATCACAACATTTCTTTAAAACCTTGTTAAAACCTAAATGACTATTAAATCTGTTATTTGTAAATATGCAAATTTAACGTCGATTTAATCATTTAGAATGTACTGCATGTTTGTCTTAGTTAATTTACCAAATACACTCTAAACAGAGCTATACCAGAATAATAAGAATTCCACTGAGTAAATCAGGGCGGGGGCTTGAACGAGCTAACATTTATAATTGCTTAATTCTTCATAAAAGGCGGCGGATCACATATAAGTTAACAATTGCCCTGCCAATGCAACATTGTTCTTGACTTCTGAACAATCTTATGAACACTCGCTTGAGATAGAAGCATAAACATCCTTCTATCTACAACTCTGCCAAGAGTAATCGTGTGCGAAGGTAGACACCTTTGAAGACCCATATTAGATACTCTTGAGTTTTGGGCCACTGGTGGACCACTACTGCAAAGCAGGGGAGGCAATTCCGTGACAATATCTATCTATCTATCTATCTATCTATCTATCTATCTATCTATCTATCTATCTATCTATCTATCTATCTATCTATCTATCTATCTATCTATCTATTGATAACATTTTATGCTAATGGTATGTTCTGGAGCCGCGGCACCACAGTGGTTAGTGCACTGGCTTCCTAGCTCGGTGGTCCATGGTTCGATCCCCAGTTGAGGTGGGATTTTTTAGACTGCAAACGGCTCTGAATCGACCTAGTTTCATGAATTGGGTACAAGAGCAACTCTAGGAAGGTTAAGGCGGCCGGTGTGATGCTGACCACACCACCCCTAATGTGCCGATGGTTAGGAAAATATGGACCTAATGGAAAATATGCCTCAATGTGCATGTAACGGGATCCTTTACATTAATGTTCTAGTACCCTGAGAGTTATCGCATATTTTCTTGAATGTATATGTCAGTTACACGTACTTTATGTTCTGACCAGCGGCTGCAATATCCATGTGCCTGTGATAGGACATACTCTACACAGTGAAGGTATGAGGATCCACAGAAGGAAAAATGAGTGTGGGAGCTCAAGAGTGAAAGATGAACAGCGCACTGTTTCTACAGATAAGACTATAAGATCTCAGCCAGCAGTCAGTCCACAGCGCACTGTTTCTACAGATAAGACTATAAGATCTCAGCCAGCAGTCAGTCCACAGCGCACTGTTTCTACAGATAAGACTATAAGATCTCAGCCAGGAGTCAGTCCACAGCGCACTGTTTCTACAGATAAGACTATAAGATCTCAGCCAGGAGTCAGTCCACAGCGCACTGTTTCTACAGATAAGACTATAAGATCTCAGCCAGGAGTCAGTCCACAGCACGGAGAATATTCAAGTTAATCTGTCTGATGATGACCTCACACACTTCTTGGACGGGAAAAGAGATGCCATCAAGTTTCCACCTACTAGTGCAAAAGTGCTTTGGGAACAGCTGGACGAAGCCTTGTCGAAAGAGTTGGATAATAATCTGAAGCAGATAACCTGGGAGAAAAAAGCTGGAAATCTTCGGTGACATTATGCATCTTCACTGTCACAAAGTGTTTGGTGTCAGGGAGGCAATTAAAAGTAACCCACCACACAAAAGTAGAAGACAAATGAGAATAGAAGAGATCAGGAAGCAGAAGAGTCATGCATGGAAACATTTCAAGAACGCTATGGACACAGAAAAGGAGGAACTGCCACTGGTGTGGGAGCACCTAAAAGGGCAACAAAATGCTTCAAAAAGATTCTTCAGGGAGCCCTTCAATTTTGCCAAAGAAGTGTTTAAACAGCCGCGGTCGGGAAAACTAAACATATTAAAAGATGATCTGGAAGAACACCTTAGAATGACCTATTCAGACGGTCACAAAGAGGAGCCTCTAAACAGCATGGCAGGCCTTAATATGTCCTAGTAAACCAGGAGCTGAATTCAACACCAAGCATCCAGCAATGCAAGAAATAGATAGAGACTGGATCGAGGTCCACGCTGTCCAGATAACACAGTGCAAGTCAGCTCAGTGTCCTAATGGTATCCTATATGTTCTATATAAGAGCTGTCTTGAAGTTCTCAAACGGTCGCTGACAAATATGTGAAAGAACCAGAACGTAAGCAAGAATGAGAACATGCGAATGGAGTCTACATGCAGGAAACAAATGGCAGATGATTTAGTTAAGTCCATTCCGCCAACATTGAAAACTGAAAAGAAGTGGAAAGTGGACGAAGGTGTTGGTGCTGCCCATGAGTCGCTCAAGCTAAAGAAGGTAATCCAATACACACAGACGAATAGACCGGGATTTGGCCACGATGACATCCTCTGGTGATTCGAGGCATCAAACAAGGAACGCAGAGATACTGAAATTCTGGAAATTCGGGAAGCTAAGAATGATAAGGGGATGTAAAAAGCAGTGCAGCAGGCCCAACACGGCCAGTGGACTACATGCGAAGGAGCGCTGCAAAGTCCTTGGCATGGAATGATATATAGCATATGGCGCACTTTAAACTCAGCTTCATTATCAGATCAATGTATGATCTTCTACCATAGTCTGTAAACCTTGTGAGATGTGGAAAGTCTGATGATGCTCATTGCCGCCTGTGACAAGAGAAGTAGATGCTTGAACATGTGCTCTCAGCTTGCAAGATGTTATTAGGGCAAGGGCGATAATACACTTGGCGCCCCAACAGAATACTAAATGAGCTGGCTGCTACAACCGACCTGGCAAAGGTCAAGGCGAATAGCGGTCAGACAAAATACTGCAAATACATACTTTCTGAGAGCAGGAAAGTCAGCATATCCCAAAACCAAGTAGCAGTTTATATATATTCTTGACTGTGTAAATGATTGGGACATGACAGTAGATCTACCTGGGTGAGGGACATATCCAGAAAGTATAAGAAGACTAGAAGACGGCCAGATATAGTGCTACATTCCTCATAATTACAACAGATTAATCTGGCCGTGGCATTTGAATCCAGATTGGACGAGCAACACTCGTTCCGAGTGGCGAAGCATAAATTATCTGGCCCCAGACTTGAAACACGACAGGTTCACTGCAAGGGTCATGGACGTTGAGGTAAGTGCTAGGGGTCTAGTGGCTGCCTCAGTTTATGATCTACTGAAACTGTTGGGTTTGAAAGGACAGTCAAGAACAAGGGCACTTAAAATGCTCAGTAAAGATAAAGGATCCCGTTACACGCCCATTGAGGCATATTGGGAATATGGTGTTAGGCCCATATTATCTTGACCGTCGGCACACTAGGGGTGATGTGGTCAGCATCACGCCTACCGCCTTAACCTTCCCAGAGTTGCTCTGGTACCCAATAGGGGCTGGGTCGACCCAGGAGCCGTTTGTGGCCTAAAAAAAATCCCACCTCATCTGGGGATCGAACCATAGACCACTGCGCTAGGAAGAAATGCTCAGTGAAACTGCAGAAAGGGCATCATGCTGGCTGTGAAGCATCGCAACGGGCTACAGAGTTCAGGAAGGTAATTTATTTTTAACACTAGAGTAAGAGCGCGTCATATGATGAGCATTAAATTAAAAAGCACCAATACTTAAGTGCAATTTTAATTATTCAGATACTTCTGCGAAAGCAATGTTAGTTTTGAACATTCGATTGTCCATTAAAAGAGCACCTTGATTTTCTGTTGTTTTAATTTGTACTTTTACATTGTTGGGATCTCTTGATCGAGACAATGCGACGTACAGCTGTCCGTGAGAGAAGACTGGTTCGATCAGAAAGATTATAATATGTTCGAATGTTTGCCCATGAGATTTGTTGATGGTTATCGCAAATGATGGAATGATTAGAAATTGGCGATGCTTCGGGATGAATGGCAAACTCACATCGCTAGGGGCCATGTCGATTCGCGGAATGTTGATGATGTCTCCTTTATTTGATTTTGATAAAACTTCTACAGTTAAGAAATTGCGATGACATTTTCGAATGATCAATCGCGTTCCATTGCACAATCCTTTTTTTCGGATTCAAATTGCGGAGAAGTATAATGATGGCCCCATCTTTTAAAGGCAATACATGAGGAGGCATACCTTATGGAATTTGCGAATGATGAAACTCGGTCGGATAGTTCATAACATCACTGGGATGTTCAGATACTATTTAAACTGAACTATAATAGATCTTTAGCTCACCCAAAAGTTTTGTTATAATTTCTCTGTTCAGATCTAACGCCACCTTATACTTGGTGCACAAAATGACTCGTGATAGTTCTTCCATTGAAAGTGCTGATAAATTTTCACCATTGATGATGTCAGTAATATTTTCATCTGGAATTTCAATGACATTGTGCCACAAACCTTTGATTTGTGGAAGAAAACCGACACCAACGTCAAGCAACCACTCACTGAAAGCGTCTTGTCCTTCACTTCGCATGTTTGAGACTAATGAGATCTTTGCGAAGTATTGCCACAGCTCACTGGATTTGATGCATTCTTTGATAATGTATGTCTGCTGTCCTCGCAGAACAACTGGAAGCGTTTGGCGAAAATCACCACCAGTGACAACTACTTTACTACCAAGCGGATTGTCATTTTTCAAAATATTTGTTTTATATCCGATGCTAAAAAAAGTTTGAACATGCACGCCGTTCACATAGCGCATGCACATAAACCTTGGCGCACTCTGCTTTGGCGAGTGTTACTATTTTTAGGAGCGTTTCGAACCGAAAGAATGATAAAATGAGCCGGAAAACTATATATACTAGAGTAAAAGCCCATCATATGACGGGAAATAAATTCAAAAGCACCAATACTTAACATCAATTTTACTTATTCAAATACTTGTGGAAAAATAATGTTAGGTGTAAATATCCGACTGTCCATCAGAAAAGCAACTTCATTTTCTGTTGTTTTAATCTGTCGGATAGTTCATAACATGACTGGGATCTTCAGATACTATTTGATCGGAACTATAATAGATCTTTAGCTCACAAGGAAGTTTTGTTATGATTTCTCTATTCAGATCTAAAGCCTCCTTATTCTTGGTGCACAAAATGTCTCGTTGGAGGAAATAAACGTCCGTAGACATTTTCTTTGATCAGTGTTACTATTTGCGATCATGGCTAAAACTGGTTTAATTAAGTAAAGATAGCTTTTGTCAAAAGTTTCACTATACGACTTGTCTATAATCATATAAAATGATTATACTTTATAATACTTTATCTATTTGCATCAGTCGGATCAGTGATTTTCATTTATATGTATATAATATTTATGTATATTTATACTGTCACACAGGACAAAGAAAATGCACCATCATACAGACAGACCATAAGAAGTGCAAAAAAGAGTTAGCGTAACCGTCCAAAAAGTTAAGTTAAGGGTTAGGAACAAAAAAAAAAAGCGTGCAGCATTAACGTATAGAATGAAAACAAAAAGCTTACGCATTCGTACTATATTTGTAGAGATTTGAGGGAAGAGAGGCAAGTAAAGCGCGCGCTCACACATACACAAATACACAGACAAGTAAACACCAGCTGTGGTGATCTGAGACCAACATAACATCTTCGAGAAGATCTGAGACCAACATAACATCTTAGCGATGATCTCAGATTCTTCATGATGATATGAGACCAACGTAACATCTTCGAGAAGATATAACACCAACATAACATCTTCGAGATAATCTTACACCAACATAACATGTTCGAGATGATCTAACACCAACATAACATCTTCGAGATGAACTGAGATCAACATAACATCTTAGAAATGATCTGAGACCAACATTACACCTTCGAATATTCGATTAAAAACCTTATCTAGTACACAAATATCCAGTTACTTGGGCATGAAATGTATAAACGTGTACCAGACTAGGACCTGTCTGATAAAGACAAGGAAGAAAGGAGAACCACGATAAACGTGTTGAAAGATCTCTACGAGAAAGCAGTTAAAAGTTGAGAATACCAGGAATGATTAGGTATGGCTAGCACATACCAGAACCAAAGAGATATAATAAAGAAACTAAAACATATTTATATACATCTTTGATACATTCTTGTTAATCGTCATCTCCAAACAAAAGATACCCGACATAAACCCGATGTAAGCATGGATGAAATAACAGTAAAAGAGCATACACAAATCCAAATAATTTTGTTCACTGGCAACACTGCATCACGAGACGAGGAATAGAATATGAGAAGAGAAAAACAGCATTCCACGAAGTAACAGCTCTCATTAAAGTTAAATTTATGTTAGCAAAGTAGTGTATTACTTTGATATAATTTAATTATATGAAATGGGTAATGGAAAATAATTCATGGCATGAGATATTATGTCTCTCTAAAAAAATGTAAAACGCCTTACGGGCAACTAAAATTATTAACAAAAAAAGAGCATGGAAAGAGTAAATGAAACAAGTAATACATTACAAAGATAAATACAATGCGGTTGAGACTTAAACGCAGTTGCGATGAGAAGTGGACAATTTGTAAATATCGCAAAAATAGGAAGAATAGAAAGTGGGTTACATAAAGGCGACATAAAGAACATGTCACCATGAACAGCTTGACGTTATGACATCGGAAAATTGCTACAAGATAAAAAGCTGGAGAACATCCGGAATTGAGATCCGGGAAGAGACATATTAGCCTATGCCAGCGGTTCTCAAAGTGTAGTCCGTGGAACCCTCGGGGCCATGAAACCCTTTCAGGGGGACCGCGAGGTCAATACTGTTTTCATAATAATCTAAGACGTTATTTGCCTTTGTAACTCTCATTCTCTCCTGGGTGTAGATTTGAGAATCCAGCTGTCTTCTATTAAGCAAAAATGTAAAACAATGCCAGACTTCAAGCTAACTTTTTTTTTTCTTCCGGAAAATATAGTTATTTTTAATTTTAACAATACCTTCTTTATGTTAGCACGTAACGGGTTTGTTACTGTTAATTTTTAATAAACTAATAAATAAATATTTTAAAATGTCTCAGTTTCAATTTCTAATACGGTAAATATCGATATATATATATATATATATATATATATATATATATATATATATATATATATATATATATATATATATATATATATATATATATATATATATATATATATATATATATATATATATATAACCCACACAAACAAAAGCTCGTTGGGGTCCTCAATAATTTGTAAGAGTGTAAAGGGGTCATGAGACCAAAGCGTTTGAGAAACACTGGCCTAGGCCAAAGGTTTCAAACCCCTGTACCCCCGTCGCTTTAAATAAACTTTACCGTACCCGCTATTCAATATGGCAGGAAAGAGTTTAACCATACACAGGTACATAAGAAAATAAACGAAAAGATTAATTAATAACTCAAAAAGAACATGATACATTTTTAATGCCATAAAGTTGTGACATATTTATCAGAGCACAGTCAAATAAGTTAGTGAGATCCTTGGTTGTATTTCTTGTCAACTAACAGTTTTACTCTTGGCAACATTTTTAAAAGAGATATTCGCAAATCATGTTTGGCTTCAGGTTCGTTTCTTGTATTTTATTTGATTGAGAACACGACTCTCTATTCTCTCTCTCTCTCTCTCTCTCTCTCTCTCTCTCTCTCTCTCTCTCTCTCTCTCTCTCTCTCTCTCTCTCTCTCTCTCTCTCTCTCTCTAATTCAGAATTGTTTTCATTACTACTACTACTACTGTCGAAAAATTTCATTAAAGTAATGCGGTAATTTACAAAATATTCCCCGAACTATGGAGTCGTTCACACCAGACTGGAAACCACTAGGCTAGGCCCTTACCCAAATCAAGACTAAGGATATTACCTATATCTGTATTTTTATGCACGTTGTGCATTGAAACAAATTATTTACTTACAACTCGGCCTGCGACGTTTAAAATTTAAAAAAAAGTGTACTATACAATTAATGGTCTACTATGAATGTTCACAAATCAACAACCACCACCGCAATACAACTTACTTGGTTTATATTTGAATTCACACGTTATTCCAACCTGGCGCAGTCTTTCCGCTAGGTGTGACAGTTTTTCCCTACAAGCTTTGTCGTCACAAGGCGGTATGTGTACGTTGACAGGGTTGTCATAATAATCCTTGTACTCTGCTGCCGCCGCCATTTATTAGATTAGTTTCAAGAAACTAACAATTCAGTAGCTCATTCCTGGTTTGAGGCACCTTTTCAGCGAGATTGTATCGTGTTGAGATAAAACAAAAATGACTTCCTATTATCTCTCTTCGAAGGCCTGCCTTCAACGGTACTCTGACCCAATATCTTTGAGATGACGTCAGTCTGAATAGATATAAATTTAGAAGCTTATATCAGCAAGACTATGTGAAGACCAGGAAGGAATTAAAAAAATGGTATTCCCGATAAGAGGTAAACGTATATGTTAAATGCGTAGACAATTATATTAAATATTCAAACAATAGAAACAGAGTTCAGAAGACAATATCCGTCGTGCTAACTTCTTGGAAATATCCGACCTGCTTACTTCGTGGATCTTCTATCCCATAACCGTAACCAGATGGAAGACAAAATGAGAGATACACTGAGAATTCCTGCAAGTTGTTAAATATATCACACACACACACCCACACACACGCACACACACACACACACACGCACACGCACACACGCACACTATATATATATATATATATATATATATATATATATATATATATATATATATATATATATATATATATATATATATATATATATATATATATATATATATATATGTACATAAACACACACTACAGCCGGATTTATTTTAAAAATCTGAATTGATTAATTGAATCCCTATCGAGGCAAGCTCTTTAACGTGGAGATGGGGCTCAAGTACAGCCATCAGCGGCCGAAAAACTAAGACTGGCCAGGCACTCCTACACTCGAGCAAGACCACAGTCTGCCCTAGCAAATCAAGGTGCTGAAGACGGAGGCAACCAGCCAAGGGGCGCACCACAGCAATCAGGATGCCACGCACACACGCAATGGAAATATGTCTATATCTACAAAACGTTATGGCACTCGCTCTGTGACGGACACCCAGGCAGACGCAGTGCCGGGCCCTCTGCCTCAAAAGGGTCCAACCCCTACTACCGGGGGTCCTTCTCAATTGCCCCGTGGAGCCAGGAGGCATGAGAATAGAGCTAGTGGCCAAGCAAAGCAAAGACCACTTGAAATAATGCACTAAAATGCTGAAGGCGTCAACAGTAAAAAAGACGGCTACAGCAAAAAACTAGAGCTCGAAAATATCTTGAATGAAGAGCAAGTAAATGTATGCTGCTTGCAAGAAACCCACCTCAACAAAGACATAGGCTTCAAAATCAGAGGCTACCTGTGCTACCGATCCGACCGAATAGACAGGCGAAAGGGTGGAATACTGACACTCGTGAGGAACAACATCAGTGCATGTCAGCTTGAAACATATATGGAGGGGGCAGAATACCAGATGCTTCATCTCAGGACAGAAAGTACAGAATTCCACCTGCTCAACTACTACTGTCCGAGTGACCGCCCACTGGCACTAGACACAATCCCAGCAAAAGAAAGACTGATTGTGTGCGGAGACTTCAACAGCCACTCACAGAGCTGGGGCTATGATCACATGGACAGGAGAGGTGATGAGCTTGAAAACTGGCAGGACGACAATGGGCTTATCCTGATTAACCAGCCAGTCGACCCACCAACTACTCGAGATCATGGCACACCACCTCTAAACCAGACCTGGCATTCCACTCACCAGGCCTGGAGTGGATCACCACACGTGTTGTAGGGAAACAACTTGGAGGCAGCGGCCAGCGGCCAGTCTTCCTAATTGTGGAAAATGAACTTGTCAAGGAGAGCAGCACTCTCTCTAGGTGGAACTACAAGAAGGCAGACTGGACAATGTACCAGCATCGTACTAGTATACTGGCTAGAGATCTGACTGTAGACAAAGACATCAATAAGCTAGTCGATGAATTCAGCAGATGCACATTACAGGCTGCTCGTGAAACAATACCTTAGAGGGGCTCGTAAGCACTAAAAACCATATTGGAATAGTGAACTAGAGCAACTGCACAACGACGTGGAAACATCTCGAAAGCAGGCAGAGACCAGTCCATGCCAAGAACACCACAATAACTACCAGCAAGCTAAGGCAACATTCCAAAGGGCTAAGTTGCAGGCCAGGCGGAGAAGCTGGAAGGAGAAAACAGAGTCCTTGAACTTCGAAAGAGATACAAGGAAACTGTGGAAGCTGGTAAAACAACTTAATGATGAGGGTACAGGGAGAAACACAAAGATTGCACTGTACAAAGATGGAAACATCCTCAATTGAAAACAGGCAGCTGATCACTTTGCAGACTCCTTTGCTAAAGACAACAACATTGAAGTAAGCCCAGAGAAGCAACAGGAGACTCGTGAGAAACAACAAAACGCAGGACGAGATGGAACCATACCTGAAGTTATGGAGGCACCAATCACATTCAGAGAACTGGAGCTTGCAATATCCAAAGTGAAAATGAGAAAGTCGCCAGGAGTTGATGGAGTGTCCAATGAAATGATTAAGAACTTGGGAAAGGCAGCAAAAACAAAGCTGCTGCAGATCTTTAATATCTGTTGGAACTGAGGCAGAGTTCCACAGACCTGGAGGGAAGCAATCATGATACCACTCCTAAAACCAGGAAAAGACAGTTCCACTGCCTCCAGCTACAGACCAATCAGCCTTACAAGCTGTCTCTGCAAAACAATGGAACGTATCATCAACCTCAGGCTACAGTGGTACCTTGAAAGTGAAAACCTACTTGTACCGCAGCAGGCGGGATTTAGGCAGTGTTACTCTACCAAAGATCGGGCAACTTACCTTTCCCAAGAGTTTGAGGATGCGTTTCAAGATAAGAAACTAGTACTAGCAGCATGGATAGATCTAAGGAAATCATATGATAAGGTTTGGAAAGAAGGGTTTCTGAAGAAACTGAGAAACTGTAAAGTGAATGGTAGGATGTACAAATGGGTGAAAGCATACTTGCATAACAGAAGAGCCCGAGTACAACTAGATGGCCTCAAGAGTAAGAAAATTCTACTGCGTCATGGCGTCCCTGAGGGAGGGGTTCTGTCCCCCACACTTTTCCTAGTCTACATCAATGACCTGGTTGCTGAACTACGACATGGAATGAAAGTGGCAATGTACGCTGATGACCTGGTAATATGGTGCACAGATGAGCATGCAACAGTGGCCACCAAACTGCTACAAAGAGCTATAGATGCCTTAACCTCGTGGGAAAATAGATGGTGTGTCAGCATCAACACAGACAAATGCAGCACTACGCTCTTCACCCTCTCTCCTAAACAAAAAGCTGGTGTCATCAAGATAAATGAAGAGCTCCTGAGAGAAGATAAACAACCCACCTATCTCGGAGTTACATTCGATGATAGGCTGACATGGAAGCAGCACATCAACAAGGCAGCTACAAAGGCCAGGAGGAAGTTAGCCATCCTGAGAAAACTAAGTGGAACCACATGGGGAGCCAGCGGGAAAATACTTAGTAAAGTTTAACAGCAGGGCATACGACCACACCTGGAATATGGGTCAGCTGCTTGGTGTCCAGCATCAAACACCACATTACAAGAGCTAGATAAGGTGCAAAACCAGGCGCTTAGGGTCATCACGGGGGCAATGCAATCACCGCCTATAGTGGAGATGGAGAAAATGGGGAGGATACAAGCACTGCGAGAACGCAGAGACACGAAAGTGCTAACACAGGCATAAAAGTTCCTCTGTATGCCAAGCCATCCAATGAAGGACAGATTCCAAAACCTAGCAATGGGGCAATTAAAAAAGAAGCAGCTTCATCCACCAGGCCAAACGATTTCGTAGACAAACCTCAGACCTGCCTGAAGTTGACAGCCCCCTAAAGTCTACCAGAACAAACCCCTTGGAAAGAAGAGCCTGGACTACCAATACACATCCAGACAAAAGTGAAAGGAATATTCGACAGAGATTAACAGAACAGCGTGCAACATAGGACAGTCACTCTCAGTTTCCTGGAAGATGAATATCCACAGGACCTCTGGGTCCGAGTATACACGGATGGGTCAGCACAGAATGCAGTCAAGAATGGAGGAGCAGGAGTGAACATAGAATACCCAAACAACACTAGGGATACGGTCAGAGTACCAACGGGAAAATTCTGTAACAACTATGAAGCAGAAATCCAGGCAATCAAGGTGGCAACTGAGAAACTGTTGAACACCAATCTCGGTCCACAGCCTGTAGTATTCCTGACAGATGCACGATCAACACTCCAAGCACTTCAGTCCAGACAATTGCCAGGTATAAAAGCCCTACTTTCTGAACTGTGCAACCAGCGCAGGGTCGCCATGCAATGGATACCGTCTCATTGTGGAATACCAGGAAACGAGAGAGCAGACAGACTGGCTAAAGAAGGTGCTGTAGACGAGCAACCGGATGTACCAGTTACGTACCATCAGAAGAAAAAGATGATCAAATCAATCAGAAAGCCACCAACACCAAAGCAGGATGACTACCAAGCTATGAACAGATCAGAACAAATTGTCATTCTGCGCCTCAGAACAGGACACAACCGACTCCGCAGCCACATGTATACAAAATTCAAGATTGGCAATTCAGCCATGTGTACATGTGGACAGGCACCCCAGACTGCGGAGCACGTACTTCAAGATTGCCCCGAATATGATATATTGAGGCAAACCCACTGGCCCAGAGAAACAACACTGGAAGCAAAACTATACGGACCTCTGTATGAACTACAAAAGACAGTGACGTTTATACAAGAAACAACATTGCAGATATAGACAATATATTTCAAGCGAACGAAAGAAGAAGAAGAAGAAGATTAATTGAATTTCTTTAATCGAAGATTACTCGATAAATTTCGAAAAATTTGATAAATTATAAAAAATGAATGAATAACATTTTTTAAAAAAAATCACTAAAGACTTTATTTATTTTACTTGTTATAAGGCAATATCTTCCTGAAAATATAATGAAAATACTGAAATGTTACAACCAAACAATTTGTTACTGTTAACCATACTTGCCAAATTCCACATCACAAACCTCTAACTTAGCAAATGCGCTCGCATTTATGGAAAAAACTGATGTAAAAAAATTAATTTATTGATTAAATTTTTTTTACCGTTTAATCAATTGATTAATCGTTGAAGACCACAGCCCTAATATCTACATACGAATTCCTTTGCCAGAGTGTACACTTAGTTGAAGGAACTCACAATGATATCAAAATAAGAATATAAAGAAACGATTTCATTGCATTGGGAGATATATGAAATGCATGGTGGTGCGAGGTTTCGTAATGGTGCGTTTAATGGACGACCTCTTCAAGATTTTTGTTTCACTTCGGCAGTATCGGTACCTTTGTTGTACTGATTTTTATTATGTGCTCTCAAGTATCGCACTTGTCTTTGTCTCTTTCTTCGTTATTTTTCTGCTAAGTAGCAGATATTATATATTATTAAATCATTCGACACTCCTCTCTGTGATGTCACCGGTTTGTTGCCCGATCATCCTGGCTTGCGGTGAGCAACTGAGATAAGATAGTCATGTGAGTTCCCTGATCTGTCTGTAAATTTGTACACAAGGGCATCGGACGTGATATTACCATATATGGGAGACGTAACCTTCGCACAATTTTTCCATATTGGAAATATTTTGAAAGTACCACACCCGAACTGTTTAAATATGATTGGAACGTTTATTTAACTCCATAACAAACGAAGACGTGGGAAGATAGGAATATAGTCTGACCATTTCGCAGTTTTATTTCAATGTGAATTTCACGCTCGCCAAGACAACATCAGACCTCGCCAGAGTGAAGACTAGATTCATAATTCCATTTGTTAATCGGACCTTTTATTGGAGAACCAAATAAGACTTACAAAGCACAGGGAATCTCTACATTTTAATGAGGAACACCGGAACTAGGAAACTGAAGAAAGACACGGAGTCAGAGGGAATTGAAGTTAAAATTAACGACCCCCAGTACACGTGAAATAAGGCAGCTGCCAGTGCTTTTTTTAAGTCTTCTGAGCAAAAACGTCTCTGAGCCAAGTTTGGCTTATTGGTGGTAACAGCAAAAAGGACCATTTCTGGGACAAGAACAGACGAGTGGTTACGCTTTAAGACGGGAGACCAGCTTTGAAGACTCTCTTAGATTTTCCTGGGAAACGATCTTCACACCTACGAACTTGACCAGAGACTATTAAACGCAGTGTAAAGAAAACCAACTCATCAGGAGGAGGAGGATCAGAATCGTCACTGGCAGCTAAGTTAACCCATATGCTGCCACTTGAACCGCTTATCAAAAACCATCACCCAAGTGATGAAAACTTTATTTTGTAATTAACTATTATTCCTTTCTTTTAAACTGTTAAACTTAAAGTGATTATTAAATTTTGTTACTTGTAATTATACCAATTTAACTTAGATTCATCCATTTTAAATGTACTGCATGTTTGTCTCAGTCAAAGTTACTAAACACACACTCTAAACAGAGCTATATTATAATAATAATTCCACTGATTAACTCAGAGATGGGGGCTGAACGAGCTAGAATAAACCATTGCTTAAATTCTTCACAAAAGTTGTCGGCAGATTCCAGAATTAACGTGCTCAGCAAATGCCAGCATTGTTTTCGCTTATCTGAATATCCTGTGAATACTCCTTTGTGGTAGAAGTGTAATTAACCTTATATCTACACATCTGCCAAGAGTAATCTCGTGCCCAGGTAGATACCTTAGAAGCCACTATTAAATACTCTTGAGTTTTGGCCACTGTTGGACCACTACTGCAAAGCAGGGGAAGCAATACCGTCACAGCGCCCTCTCCAGCCTCACACTATATTATCAACTTTCTTGTCTCTATGTCCTGCCATTTAGTTGAGTCACACCGTAAGACATGTTCACTTTAGCATTTTACAAATAATACTAATTTAAAATAAAAATTCAAACTATTAACTAAATCATATAGTGGGGGAGTTCTGTCACCTACACTGTTCCTTGCATACATAAATGACATAACTGAAAATATTCAACAAATAGCACACAATGCATCTTTTGCAGATGACTTAGCCTTGTGGATCTCTGAAGAGCGTATCACTACTGCAAACATTCTGCTGCAGCAAGCACTTACATTACTGGGGGAGTGGGCCAAAACATGGCTCATGAAGATAAATGAAGAGAAAACAACGTACACGGTATTTTCCCTCTCAACTAGACTTCAGAGCTTCAAACTAGTGCTAAACGGAGAAAATCTTCATTTAAATGAAAATCCAAACTACCTAGGCATTATTTGTGATCGCCGTCTGACTTGAAAAAAAAAACAGGTTGACAGAAATCGAATGAGAGCAAGATAAAGAATGGCAATTATGAAAAAAAACTTGCTGGAACAACTTGGGGTGCAGATGAGAAAGTGCTGAAGACGTTGTACACAGGACGAGTGAGGCCAGTCCTTGAATATGGCATAGCAGCATGGGCAACAGCAGCTAAGATAAACTTTGATACAATTAGCAGACTCCAAAATCAAGCAATGAGAATTATAACTGGAGGCATGAAGTCAACACCTATAAAAGAACTAGAAAAGATTACATGCCTTCAGCCAATGGAGAATAGAAGAGACTGCAGGGCTCAGCAACAGGCCGAAAAATTCAAAAGACTAACAGACCACCCAATGTGCCACAGAATGAATGCTCTTAGAAGGCAACGACTCAAACGAAGCAACTTTGTAGAATCAACCAAACCACAGATGAGAGCAGTTTCCATAAATGAAATATCCACTATTAAACCCATCTACACTGCACAAAAGCTTCTTGTTTGGAAACAAAATCGTTTCCCTGAAATGATAGAAATATTCCTGGAATTGAAAGTAAAAAGAGCCAAACTGCAACAGATAGAAAATCCATTGCGACAAAATACATAGAGAAACATTACCCACGCAACACCTGGACCCATGCGTACACAGATGGATCAGCAACAAGTGCAACAGAAAATGGAGGTGGGGGTGTCTTTCTGACCTTAAGCACTGGTGCAGAAAAAAGGCTGTCAGTGGCAACAGGACAATTCTTAAGTAACTTCAGAGCAAAGGCAGAGGCCTTGAAAACTGCAGCAGAGGTTATATTGACAAAAGGAAGCACAGAGAGACAAGTTGCTTTCTTTACTGATGCACAGTCAGTCATTGCAACGTTGAAAAGCCATAATAATACAGACCTTGATGACCTCAGAATAGTGCTCCACAAACTTTGTCAACGATTCAAAAGTGTTGTGATCCAATGGATCCCATCTCGTTGTAACATCACCGGCAATGAAGAGGCTGACAGAATGGCAACAGAAGGTTCACATCTACCCCAGCCTGATGCAAGCATAACTTTCGAGGAGGCAAAGAGTATTATCAGAATCAGATACAGAAACAAATGGAATGTTGAACATCCAGGGTACACACAGAATGATGCTTACTACCAGCTCCACAGAAGAGAACAAGTGGTAATCTTCAGACTCCGCACTGGCCACAACAGACTGAGATACCATCTATTCAACAAGCTAAAGGTAGGAACTACCGATCAGTGTAACTGTAGCACTGATGAAATGACTGCTGAACATCTGCTTCAAAGTTGCCCCTTATATGCGGCACAGAGAAAGCGCATGTGGCCGACGCCAGCTCCTTTCGTGGAAAAGCTTTACGGGGATTCAAATAGCCTCAAACTGACTACTGCTTTCTTTGAGAACATTCATGTGGACGACGTCTGAGAGTGTACGAAGAAGAAGAAGAAGAAGAAATCATATAGCAGGTATGTTTTTTCGTTCTTTATTCATTGGGAATTTCGAGCGCTCAATGCGCTGTTCATGAAAAAGAAATGATATAACCGTACAGTAATTAAATACAAAAAGTTTATTTTAGAAATAAAATATGTATAAACATGAACTTCCTAAAATGTCCAGGTTTAATCCACTATTGTAGATCAAAGGACGAAACGTTTTTTTGACAATCTTCCATATAATGGTTTTTTGGATGTGCTTCATTCTCGCCTTAGAATACGCAAATTTTTCACACAAGTTAGTCCAGGGTGGTCCAACTTATTCTACTCCGAGGGCCACGTAAACCAAAAATGTAAAGCTCGCGGGCCATTCATGATAAAAAATTATTTAAAATAAAAGTTAATTGAAAAAATTGACAAGAATCGAAGAGCGCGAAATGAAAATTAAAATACAACAAAAATTAAAATAAGCATTGAATTTCTATTGAAATAATTTTAGTGTTTACCTTACCACCTAATGGAAAGTTTGGGGCATTGGGGGAGATATGTTGATTTTCTGTAACCAGAGTATCAATATCAATGTCAATGGATCACTATCGGATGCTGACTGCAAACAGTGAAAAATTGTCTTACACCGGACGTTTTGAGTCTAATCTCAAAAGTATTAATTATACAATATGATTAAAGAAATATTTTTCGTATGAGCGTGGGTCACAAAACAATTTTACGCGGGCCACATTTGATCCGTAGGACTGCAGCTGGACTACGTTAAGATAGTCTAAGAAAGTGAGTGAGCAATATGGTTTTCAATTGATAAGATCTGACAATCCTTCGTCCATAATGGTGCAAAGTAGAAAATGTTTTAAATGAGCTATAATTTATTAAACTGCCATCAGTGTAGCGGTACTCTGACTACCCCAGTGCTATGCCAGCGGGAGTTTTACTCCCGACAGGTTCTACCAAGCTGGACAGTTCTGCGCGGGTAAGGGTCACACTAAAGCTGGCACGCTGGTCCTCCAGGTTGGGGGTTTTAGCACAGGACCGACATCCCCATCTATGTTAACAAACCAATTAATTACGGAAACAGCAACAAATTAGAAAGCTTTGAAGCAGGACAGACATTCAGAGTCTAATGCTCGCATGACTGACAGTGGTAAAAGCCGGAAGGAAGCCACTGCCATGAAAACGGATGCCCTGATCGCAAAACACAAAACCAGAATTTGATTCAGTAACGTCAGAACTAAAATGAGGCAGGAAAACTGATGCAGATTACAACATAAATGAGAAACTACAGATTACTGTCGCGAGTATGGAAATAGAGAATGTCAGAGTCTAGACAGAATAGGAATGAGTAATATGGAAATAGAGAAAATTAAGTCACTAATGAAAATATGGAGAGTGGTAGGACTCCTGGAGAGATGTAATCAAATACCTTGGGTCTACTTCCCAGCCACAATCGGTCTCAGTTTAAGATGTCGTACCCTCGTCCGTCCTCCCATGCTAAATAGATTAATATAACTTCAGGAAGGACTACAACAGCAAACATTAAGTGACAGTTAGAAGATAGTGAATTTTGACCGCTTAGTACATATAAATATATTTATTAAAGAAACCACAACATTGAACCAACAAAATAAGTAATGCCTTCACTAGATCTGAAGGGTTAGTGAATGTATCAATATCACAACCACATAAAAATAACACAAAAACTTCACTCAATCTCTCAGGCAAAACGTCTCTCTCCAAACTACCAACACCCGTACACTTTCTCACTCCCAAGAAAAACTAACTAAGGGGTTAGGCCCCCAGTTTCACGAAGAACCGGCCACTCCTTATATTAATAATCCTGGTAAGTAAGTTACTTTCTCTGCTAGAAGAAAAAAAACTACTCTACTGTTCCACCGATGATGAACTTTCCAGGCTATGAAGATAAGCTCTCTGTAACAGTGTGGTAATAAATCTTATGAATTCACAATTTCCGGTGGCTGGTTGCCACACTAGCAGGTGGAGAAGATTAAAACGAGTGCAGAAATACTTGCACTCACTGATCTAAATCTATCCAATTGACGAGAACTTTTGCTGGCGAGCGAGTATCCAGTGGGCTCGCTGGGGCACCTCTAATACTGGATAATGAAGACTTGAAGTATAAAAAACAGGTGATGAGTACTGCCAACTGACTACTCCTCTCTGTCGTGATGTCAGTATACTCAGAGGTAATCGGCTATCAATGGGTCGGGCAGTGTTGCCGAAATTGACTGGATGGCACTATCGACAGCCCGTAGGTGTTGAGATGATGATTAACTGCAACTGGCGACAATATGTGCTGTAGGTAAAAAATACAGGACGCAAGGCTACTGCTTACGTGTAGGTAACATAAATCGATGTATAGTGGTATTCTCCAAATCAATTGGCTGTTAATGGGTCGGACAGTGTTGCCGAAAATGACTGGATGGGAAAGCGACAGCCCGTATGTGCTGGAGCGGTAGACACTTTCAACAATATGCTGTGGTTCAGTCATCCACACACCAGCCTTATAACTGAAACCTGGCAGTATGATGTAGACTGCCTGGTAATATTTATTACGTAAACAAATTATAACCCCCTGACAGCAGTAAATCATATCAGGAAGCACAGACAACTGTGCTGACCAAGGCTCGAAGGCAGAATAATTCTTGCACTAACAACTGTTTTTAGCTCTGGCGCAGAATATCACTTTGTCCAGTGGCAGAAATTTCTTGAGATAGTGGTACTGAGTGATAAAGACCTCTTGCTTAAATAGCAGATAGAGTCTGCAGGTGGCCTTGCACGTGCACTAGATGAAACAAATACAGACGTAAGACCTAAGTGAGAGATTCCGCGGGCTACTCAAGATACAGCAAAAGGATGTAATCTGCCGCCGCGCTGGCGGTCTACGTGCGACCGGTGTTCGCGAGACGAGACGAGGGGGGCACAAATAAAAGCATAGAAGTTTTCCCCCGTGTCCACGATTTTCTGTAAATCAACGAATACGGGGAACTAGTCGTGAACTACTCGAAAAGCAGAATAAAAGAACTGTTAGCTAGATGCCAATGTCCATGTGCAAATGGGTGGAATTAGCCTGTCCAACGTAAGACTGACATGACCAATGCCAGATATAGTGCTATTAGGAGCTATAAGACAGAAAAAGGGCGTAGATAAAAATTAGAGAACAAGACAGGGCAGACTATTCTGCTAAAAGTGACAGAAATTTCTCCGAATCACGACAATTACATATCCTGGAAATAAGTGAGAGCAGATGGACCTGGACAGGGAGAATAACAACAGCAGCAGGAGAAACAGTACTTTATTCTGGAAGAGATGATTGACAGCACAATGAAGCGTAGCTATTATCGTAAAGAATGGAATAGAAAGGTTATTACTGGAATGGAAACCCATCGACAACAGACTGATAAGAGCAAGACTGAGAGGGATATTCACCAACACCACAAAAATGCAATGCTATGCACCAACAAATGACAGCGATGAAGATGTCAAGGACGAATTCTATCAACAGCAACAACATTTAATGGAAACCTCACTTAGGTACGATCTTATCACAGTAACTAGTGTAAAAGCCCGCCATAAGACGGGAATTAAATTCAAAAGCAGCAATACCTGACGGCAATTTTACTTATTCAAAAGCATCAATACCTATACTTATTCAAAGGTATTTTAAAAAAAACCACCGTGCATTGTCGTGGTTGAGTAAAGGTTTTCGAGTATTTGTCGAGTCAGACAATTGTAGTGAAATCGACAAGGAGAGTGGAGTGACAGAATTATAGACAACACTCAGATAATGTGTAAAATAGGGTGAACATGAGACAACCTGGCAGAGGATTCATTAAAGCTATCTCTCTTTCCAAGCCTCAACACACATATAGTCTTAAGAACCACCCGCTCTCTCTCCTTTCTCTGGTCAGAGACAATAGTAAGAGCTTGTAATATTAAGTATGGATGAAAGGTCGTGAACAGCGCGTTAATAAATGAATAAAATTTATTAAAGGTTCTTGAAGGAAGAAAATATATGAAAATAAGTATATCAGCACAACAACATAAGAAAGGCATCAATATTCACATTAGTTAACAAATATCCAATTAAACTCCAATGAACAAACATCACACCAACACCAAAACCCGCCTGTAGAACACGGAGAAATAAATAAACAGAGTTCCTCAATCCTTCCGCTTTTGTGGAACCGAGTTCAATAACTCCAGTTAGTGTCTTTATATGTATATCCTCCTATAGGTGATGAATTACACTATAAATCCACTGTAGGCGCTATCCATGCACCGTTGGTCACACACTAATCACGAGATAGGCTGTAGATTACTATGTCTATATTCGGCTGCCCGCTAATACGTGCAGATGTTTTGAATGACCAGAAACACACACAAGACGAGGTCAATTTAGAACAAACGGTCCACTACGCTATTGTCCAGCGCGTGAAATTTTGCCTGCGTACTTGATGTTTAAATCCGGTTTGGCTGGTTTGAACTTTATTTGTGACGGAGCACTCAGTTTAAGCACACAGTCTTGGTGCTTTCAATTCTGCTGAAGACGCTGGGCTGATAGATATGCTAGAAGCCACTATGCTCTGACTGGTGATCAAGAGGCGAGTAGGAAACCACTACTGCCAAATACGATTTCAGATTTGCTATGGCTCGTTATACACTGCGTGAGCTCATTTCCCATTAGAGGGATGGGCGTTGAAAAGGGTTGTACTTCAGGTATAGGTGACAACTCGTTGTGCTAATTGCCTTCAGGAACCGTGAGATCGAGGAGAATGTTACGTTCTTCGCCTGACTGGAATCCTGCAGTAGCAGTCGGGTACCCTGAAACTGAGACCCAAAAAGAACCAACCATTACATCAAGCAAACAATAAAATTACAATAACGTTATAATAAACAGTTATGCTCCACTATGAGATTTTTAATTATTGTTATCGTTGCTGTGATAGTCTCGGGCTGTCTTTATCCATTTGAGTCGCTCTCCTGTTACTTCCACTCTATCAATTATCAGCATGCGCCCGCATAGGCTAATATATCTTGTACATACATGTACCTGTCAGCAAATGCTCTGACAGCAAAATCTTCTCCGTCCTCTTCCAACTCAACATAAGGGAAATCTAACCCTGTAATTCCAGCTGAGTGGATATGCGATTCATCATACAACATTAAGTGAATTTACATTAAATACAGCGTTGGACATTACATAATAAATGGTATGCGTCCCTTGGGGTCGATACACAAAACGGGAAAGTAATAACCTCCCAAACGTTGAATACATGAAAAATGCAATGTTATAGCTATGCTAATACGTTGTGACTTAAACATAAGATATAATTATATCTCCAGCTGATGGCTGCTTTCTGGATTGCCGTGAAAGTTCTAACCTGGTGTCTAGCTACACAAGTAGGCATATAATAATTCCACACAACCCCTAGAAGTTTCTCTCAGAAAGTAATAAGTTACTACCTCTTTTAATTCAGTGTTATAGCGCACGCACATCACTATCCAGTTTTAAGTGGATAACTTACACCACTGACATTTCCTTAAAGTAATGACACTTTTAGCTTACTCTTAACTCATGGTAAGCACTGAACGGACTTTGAGGTTCTTCGCCTAGTAAGTATCTGTAAGCTTAAGTTTACCATTAACCCATTGCAACCAATAACACCTAGGAGACGCCTAACTGCTTAAACACCATTTAACTAAGGCGGTAGACGGGGCTACATTATCACTGAATTAATTACCGGGGAGAAATTACCTAAAATAATTCAAGTCACATTGCTATTAGTTATATATAAAAACTAACATGAAATATGTATATATTATAAAAGATATCAACTTACCCCGAGATGACGAGAATAGGCAAAACAGTATAGTTTTGTGCCCACATCTGCCTTAGTCTCATTTGGTCATCTACGGCAGGAAAATTTTACTAGTGTGCTTGACTGAGTAAAATTATCTAGATTTATAGTCTACGAGAGACGCTACCCACTGCCACCTGGCATCGCGTGTTCCCACCGATGTATGGCGTATAACGTAATCATGAGTAAGACAAATGTTATTCTAGAGTCTACATCAGAGACGACAACAGCGAGAAATTTCCTAGATAAGACATAATATTATTCTATGAGCTAATTGCGGCGGTCAAGGGCCACAACCAAAATCTCAGAACGAACGTGAGTTTTGTCTCCCCTTTGCTCACGCTAGCGGTTCGCTTCTTCAAAGAAACTATTTCTCGCTCGAGATCAACGCGGTTACGAGCTACCAGCGTTTCCGCTAGTCAGACAACACCAGGTGCAGCTTAGGTAATACTATCGTAAGCTGACCACTACTGACCAAGTGGGGAATTTATAATGAATTCCAGAACGAAATCAAACCGCGGGGTGGGGGTCTGAGAGTAAGAAAAATGGGACGTGTTGGTAAAATAAAACTAGCAGTCAATCCGTGACATGCATCACCACAGTACACAAACTACGTAGCAGCAGCGAGGATCCCGATGTGTGTGTTCGGGATGACACATTCTATGAATATTTTTATGCACACCAACCTTCGCGCTCTTTTCTTTGTCGAGTGTTATTATTTTCGGGAGAGTACATATAAGGGAAACAATACAATTAATGTCTAACTTTCAACCAAAGTTGCATCCCTTAGCGTTAGTGACAGAAAAAGCTGGGGTTTTATATATATTGATGATGGGTGACCTCAATGCGACAGTTGGAACACACAATACATGCATGTACTATGAGGCAACAAATACAAGGTTGTGATTCCGGGCTGGCAACAACATCACGTAAAGTAATCGCCACATAAACCACCACAGCAACAGCACATTTATGCTTTGGTGCAAGCTTTATATCAGGTGCCTAGATGCAGATGTGGCGCCCTATTGCTCTATAAGGAACGAAAAGGGAAATAAATGTATTATTGAATTAAACTGATCCCCTTAGCAACCATAGATTCCGTGCCAGCGTATTTCACGTTGGGCCTATACGTTACAGTATAAATGTCTCATTATGTTCACCCCTTTCTTTAGATTTTACATCTTGTTAGAATTTCTAGACTATTCCCCTGCGTATGATATTTCCTTGTCACTCTTTAGTCTAACTAAATTCTTAACCTTGACCTTATCTTAAATTTCCAAACGGGAACAACGTTTATAGGTGTTGTGATGAAATTTCTGGATTCATTTCTTGGCCTCATTCGAAAACGAAACACCATATAAAAATTCGGCATACAGGTCAGCCAATGGGAAAGCATCTAATTCACGAACTGTTTACAATATGCTTGGCATTCAATATGGTGGATCGCAAATCTGTGTAACTGTTACGCACAGATCATTTGTTGTCCAAAGTCTTTGTATAATCATTTTTTTTCGTAAAAAAATCTTTGTATGATCATTTTCTTGACTGAAATGTGTACGATATTATTTTACAGTCAAAGTGACATAACTCGAGATTTTGAGACTACTATTTTTTATGAGTTTACCTCCTCTTGGTTTGAGACTCGTTCGGTCTATAATTTCTTAAACGAAGCGTGACCATATCTCCTTATTTGGTAGTATCAGTCAAGTGTTGTAGATGTCTGAAACCTGTCTTAAGGTTTTCGATTCATGACCATAAAGGGAGCGATAGTGAATGTCTCTTATCTCGTATGTTCTTAGAATCGTCTTGTGTGAATTGATACTCACGTAGATGGGTTCTGCGCATGTCTAGACTTGGAGAGTTCGATTGTGGTTTCCGCCCAGGTCGGGGAGTTAAGAAATGGTCTGAGCAGCGAGCGGACGCAAATCTGCGTCTTGTGATTTCTCTGAGGGAAATACATTGTCTTTGTGAGTTAGTTAGCTAACTAGACTATTTCCCAGTGTTATTCAAGCCTGCATGGAGGCATATGTTTTGTGGTTGATTCCGAATAAAGGTAATTCCTCTTTATTTGAGCTGTTTTCGATGTCGTCTAAAAGTTCGACATTTTTTGCTCCTCTTTGCTCGCTGGTGTGATTCAAAATGGAGAGGTACTTTTGATTAGGTTTCGCCACCGGTATCTTTATACCTGAACTAATTATATATATATATATATATATATATATATATATATATATATATATATATATATATATATATATATATATATATATATATATATATATATATATATATATATATATATATATATATATATATATATATATATATATATATATAATATATATATATATATATATATATATATATATATATATATATATATGGGTCGCTCTAGACCAAACAAGGCTATTGTCTGTGTTCCAGGATTCGTTATATCAGAGATCACATCCAAGTCAGATGGTTAGACTTAGGAACGTTATAGAGGTTGGCTTGACCTGTATTCCCAGTATGCTATTCACGTGCAGAGGATAAATGGACTTATTGTACACATCTGATCTGCTAGCATCAGGAAGGGAGTATTTATTATTATCTATGAACAGTGATGAGATGCAGCGGACACTGTTGCAGAATTTGTAATAGATTGACCTATTACATAAGGAGGAAACGTATGGAAGTCTAGGACTGACCTATATAAGGAGGAACGTATGGAAGTCTAGGACTCTCGCAAAATTTTGAAATGCTTTTAAAGAATTATTTCTTGACGGAATGGACTGCCAACTGGGAACAAAGGAAAGAAAGAAAGTTATTGATTTATTGTATTGATTAAGGTATTACATAGTGTTTTCCACAAGGCCTGATTAATGTATAGAAGCAAATCATTGACAGAGCTGTACAAAAGAAATTACTAGAATATTGTGCTACATAGTGAAATAATTGTGTTATTACTGACTTGTTATGTCTCTTGCGACTAACTGCATATTGTCTGAACTGTCTAATATCATCTACTGACTAGATAAGGAGATAGTGAGCCAATACCATGTAGGTTAACTTTTCCATTCCAGGTTACATCCTGCACTGAAGGGTGTACTCTATCTGTAGAGCCAAAATCTGCTGGAGGAGACTCTTGTTGTCAGAGCCCCATGTAGTTATGGAGGGACATCAACAGGGCCACCCTTACCTTTGGAAGAACCTCATCTGTAGGATTCTCTCCAGTAACTGTTGTTCAGCCTTCAGAGGAGAATTATACGCTAAGTGGCCTAGTTTTGGGCTACTTTTCAGTTACATAAAAATTTCCACAACCCAAATGACAGATTTGAAGTGAAGATAAATCATAGTGGTCAGTAAAAACATATATCAGTTAATAACAGTGAAAGTATTACTAATAGCTCCAAATAAAGACAGCCTACATCAAGATCAAGGTTACAGAGGACAAGATGAACTGTCTTATAAAATTATAAGAACTGTAAATTTGTGAGATAGTGAAAGTGAACTACACATATAGAATTTTTTTGTTTGTTGAACCAATTTGAGTCCAAGTGAAATTACTAAAAGAACATAAGAAAATCTTGTACATAATAAATTGTAAATTGAACCAACAGTCTTTATGGACTCATTTAAGTTCAGTTCTAAGTTCTTGTTGGTTAGTTATTAGATTACCCCTAGCTGAGTCATAAATTTAATCACAATTATTATCCTAGTCATAGTCTTGGGTAGGTCTGTGAGAGGAGCACTTTAGATAACTAGGGTTGCACAGTACCACCTCACCTAGTGATCTATACAGCTGACCTTAACCTTGGACTACGAAACACCATTACTCTTTGTCGTGGTTGAGTTAAAGTGGTAGAGTATTTGTCGAGTTGGAAAATAGTAGTAAAATCGACAAGGGATAGTGGACTGACAGAGTTATAGATTACACTTTAGATAAGGTGTAAATAGGAGATGGACTTGAGACAACCTGGAAGAAGATTTACCAAAATGATCTCTCTCTCTCTCCAAGCCTCAACTCACTTTTGTCTGTCTAAGCATCTCCTGCTCTCACTCTTTTCTCTTATCATACATAGAGATTCTAGTAAAGAGCTGAAAAATCAAATCTGGATGGAAAGGTCGTGAACAGCGCATTAATAAATGTGTAAAATTTATTAAATGAAGAAAAGCATGAAAATAATGCATATCATCATACACAGCATAAATTACATCAATAATCAAATAATCATCAATAGTCATCAATAATCATATACACCAACAACCACACACAGATCACCATTCATAAAACCTGTAGAACACAGAGAGATAAATAAATCGAGTGTCAGTCCGTCCGTTTTCGGGGACCATATGAAATAGCTCGCGTAAATGGGTTTTTCGTACATATCCTCCATGGGTGATGGAATTAACCTGAATGAAATCACTGTATAGGCGCTATCATTGGTGATTCCTCCCTAATTGCGCGAGGTGGTCTGGAAGACTCTATTTATCTCCTGCTGATCGAATAAACAAACTGAGCGACAGCCTGTCCGCGGTCGTGGGACCAAAAGCTAGCTCCAGAAAGTGTATTACTTGTAGATCCGTCGTGAGGGACTAGCCTACAAAACTTTCCTTGTTGGTGCTAAACGTTGGTGTTGTTGGTGCTAAACGTTGGTGACCTCTAATGGCGTGAGGGGGGCTGGAACTCTGTCCATAGATGGCTGCTCATACGTGCGAAGTTCTACATAGACCCAGAAATACACCAGACGAAGTTACTTGAGGACAAAGAGTCCCAGGCGCGCTTATCCGGCGCTAGGCTCTGCTTGGCTGTAAATCCTGTTTAAACTGGTTTGGCTGTGGTTTGCTGAGTGCCCCGTTTAGGCACAAAAAGGCGGGTGATATGGAATTCTGCTATAGGCATGCTGGGCGGTTTTGATATTCTGGAAGCTGCAATGCTCTGGCTGGTAATCCAATAGGCGAGTAGAGAACTACTACTACATTTGGTGATTCCAGATTTAGCGTTGGCTCCGTTGCACTGCGTGAGCTTAACTTGGCGTTGACAAAAAGGGGTTTTGATTCAGGAACGGGGTTGACGATTCGTTGCTAGATGTATACAGAAACCCTCTAGATCGAAGAGTCTATGACTTTCTTCGCCTGACTGGAGTCTGCTCTAGCGATTCGGTCTCCCTGAAACTGAGACCCAAAAAAGACACCTTTTAACTTCAGGCAAATAATAAATCACACTAACTTTATACAGAAAGTTTCGCTCCACTATGGGATTAAATTTATTGTAGTTATTGCTATGATAGTTTAGGGCTGTCTTTAACCATGTCTCCTGTTCCTTAAAAATATCAATTATCAACACCCGCCCGCATAGGCTTAATATCTTTTGCACCCCCAGGTACCTGTCAGTAACAATCTACTCCTCTTCTCCCAATCTCAACATACAGGAAACCTAATCTGTAGTTACAGTTAAATGAATATGCTTATTCATCTTACAACATTAAATGAATTTACATAAACAGATTACAGCATTTGACATTACACAAATAAATCGTATGTCCCCTTTGGAAAATATATTAGCATTCCACAAAATGAGTACAAAGAAAATGCAATGTTCTTGCTATAATAATACAGTTGTGGCTAAATCATAAGATATAATTATATCTATGCCTGGTGACTGCTTTCAGTGAAAGTTATAGACTAGTGCCTAGCCACACAAGTAAGCATAAAATGATCCTCCCTTGCCACTAGAAATATCTATCAAAAAGGAATCAGTGACTATCTCCTATAATCCAGAGTTATTACCTGCATCTCACTATTCAGTTTTTAAGTGAACAATCCACACCTGACATTATCTTACAGAAATGACAGTTAATTTAGCCTATTCTTAACCCCTGATAAGCATCTGTGGGCTGATTCTACGCCTAATATCTGTTATTGTAAGTTTAACATTTAACCCATGATAAACCGTAACAGTTTAAGCACCCTTACTAGGCCGTAGACAGCGCTACCTTATCACTGAATAAAAATACTAGGAGAAGTCCTCAGAAATGAATTCACTTTCCTAACAGATATATATAAAAGCTAACATGAATATACTTACTTACTTACTTAGTCGTTCCCCTTCTACCGTGAGGTGTAGAGGTTTGGAAGAGAGAGCGCCAGACCATTCTATCAGCTGTCTTCTTCCTGGCCTGGTTCCATTCTAGTCCTCGGTCCTTCAAAGATTGTCTAATGTTGTCCTCCCAGCGGACTCTGGGTCGTCCTGGAGGTCTGGATCCCTGGCTCTTTGTTTCCCATGCTTGTCGTGTTAGCCGATCTTCTCCCATTCTGCAGACATGGCCAAACCATCTTAGTTGGGACTGTTCTATTTGGGTCTGCAGCGGATGGGATTTTAGGCCTTGACGGATCGTCTGGTTGCGGACCATGTCTCTTCGTGTTACTTCAACCACTTTCCTCAGATACCTCATTTCTGAGGTTTGGATCTGGCTTTTGTGGGTTGTAGTCATTGCCCACGACTCGCATCCATATGTCAAGACTGGGACATAGGTGGAGCGGTATACAGCCATCTTCGTTTTCTTACCAACCTCTTTCTTGCTGAGGAATCCACGATTTATGGCCTGAAAAAGTCTCCCAGCCGCTGCTTTTCGAGTGGCC
This sequence comes from Oreohelix idahoensis, assembly GCA_024509875.1. Taxonomy (NCBI): domain Eukaryota; kingdom Metazoa; phylum Mollusca; class Gastropoda; order Stylommatophora; family Oreohelicidae; genus Oreohelix; species Oreohelix idahoensis. The sequence continues at coordinate 220,621 of JAMPIV010001177.1, forward strand.
AACTCTTCTTTGATGCCTCCCTTTCGGTCTATAATAGCTCCGAGATATCTAAAGTGGTCGACCTGCTCCAGGACCTGTTCTCCCAACTTAATCTGATGTTTTCTTTCTTCTCGTGATATCACCATGGATTTTGTTTTAGAGCTGCTTATGACCATCCCTCTCTTCTCCAGCTCTTCCTTCCAGACTTGCAGGTTGGATTGGAGATGTGCCTCTGATTTAGCAATCAGGGCAACATCATCAGCAAATGCCAGCTCCGAAATATAGACCTGTCTCATCTTCCAGTACCCCACTGAATACTTTCTTGTTCTCTCCTTACATGCCTTGATGACATCGTCCATAAGGAGTATGAAGAGGTAAGGTGATAGGATATCACCTTGTCTTACACCAGTGGTGGTCCTGAACTCTTCTGACTTATGGTTTGCTGTCCTCACATAATTTCTGCAAGACTTGTAGAAGCTCTGTATAGCATGAATCAGAGGTGCTGGAATATTCTTCCTTGCCAAACAGTCCCAAAGTTTGCTCCAGGGGACCCTGTCAAATGCCTTTTCCAGATCTATGAAACAAAGATGGATCTCACTCTTATACTCAAGGGCCTTTTCACTCAGCTGTCTGAGTGTGAAGATTAGGTCTTGAGTACTTCGGTTTGCTCGGAATCCGCACTGGACCTCATCCAATTGTGGCTCAGCTAGGCGTCGGAGTCTCTGCTCTAGGATTCTAGAGTAGATTTTACCAGGGACACTGAGAAGGGATATGCCTCTATGGTTTCCACACTGTCGATTGTCACCCTTTTTGAAAATTGGTGTTATGATGGCAATCTCCCAATCCTTTGGTATGGTCTTGTTGCACCATGCTGCCTGTAGGACCTTTAAGAGTAATAGGTCGCCTGATGCTCCCATGTACTTAACCATTTCTGGTGTTATACCATCATGCCCTGCTGCTTTGCCCATCTTGATTTTCTCTAGTGCTGCCCTCAGTTCTTCCATCTTTATGTCATCTTCACCATCATTGGTTTCCTCTTCTGTGTCAGTGGTTATCATTTCTGATGCTTCATCATGCTCACCATCCAGGAGTTCTGAGAAATATTCTTTCCATCTTTCCATTACTTCCTTCGGGGCAGTAAGCAATTTGCCTTGCTTGTCCTTTATAAATTTGAGAGGGCATTGTTTTTCTTTCCTCATGTTCTTTAGGGTCTTATAGAACAATTTCTGGTTTTCTTGTGCATCTTTTTCTAGCTTTTCTCCAAATTCTTCCCAGGACTTCTGTTTTGCTGCTAGCACTTTGTTCTTTGCTTCTGTTCTGAGTGTCACATATTCTCTATATTTTTTCCATTTGTCCTGTTGTGTTTTTAGCTCCTAAGTATTGTTTCCATGCCATTTTCTTCTCTCTTATTTTCTCTTTGACTTCCTCTGTCCACCAAGGTGTCCTCTTTCTCTGGTTCCCAAGTCGGACTTCACCGCATGCTTCTGCAGCAGCTGTCTTTATGATATCCTTGAATTTATTCCAGAGGGTTTCCAAGTCATCAGGTCGTTCTTCTGTATTGCTCACTGCTGTAGCAATAAGCCCCTGATATCTGGTCTTAATTTCTGGCTCTCTCAGCTTGTAGGTCCTAATGCTCATTTCTCCTGTTCGTTTACTTTGTTTCTTGCGTGATGTTGGGCAGTTCCTAGGCTGAGCAACTCTTTCAGTTGTTCGTTTGATTGTTAGCAGGTAGTGATCACTTCCAATCTCTGGCCCCCTCCAGACTCTTGCATCTCGGACATATCTGAATGAGCTTCTCCGAACAATGGCATAGTCGATCACTGACTTCATTCTTGGTTGGTTCACATCTAGTGTATGCATGTATGCGCTTATGGGGGAACTTTGTGTTTGTAATGATCAGATTCTGCTCACTGCAGAATCTAAGGAGTCGCTTTCCATTGTCATTGAGAGTATCTTCTCCATATCTTCCGATAACTCCACCCCATCTAGCATGGTCATTTCCAACTCTGGCATTAAAATCTCCGAGCATAATAACTTCATCTAGGCAGTCATCCACTGTCCTTTGAAGCAGCTCGAAGAATTCCTCCTTGACCTCTGCTCTCTCATCCTCATTTGGCCCATACACTATGACCAGGTTGACTATGGTTTCTCCTTCTTTTAGTTTTACAACCATAATGCGCTCCGAGATAAAGTTCCATCCCTTGATACTATCTTTTTGATTTTGGGCCACAATGCAACCCACGCCCCCTTTAGCTCTTTCAGATATGGGTACACCACTGTAGAGCAACGTGTTGCCATCGAGATCCATGACTCCTTGTCCTTTTTTCTTCGTTTCCGTTATAGCCAGGATTTCTAGTTTTGCTTTCCTCATCTCTTCCACCAGCTCCTCTTCCTTCCCATTTATACTTCTTGTGTTCCAAGTTCCATAAGTCGTAGTCCGTAGTCCGTTCCAGTTCGTCGCCTTTAGAATCAGTCCGGTTTTCTCTCTTGTAGTTCGCGTAATCATGATTTAAAGCAAACAGGTGATTGGCCTGTTGTGCCTTTGCATGGTGGAGGGGCTGCCTCCTTACGGCCTCCATGCAGGCCGCCCTCCTCCTTTTTCATCCGGGCTTGGGACCGGCATTGGCGGAGTTAACATGAATATATCATATTATAATTATCAGATATGTCAGCTCACCCCGAAAATGACTAGAACATAGGCAAACACTTTCTAGTACTGTGTTAAAGTTTGCCTTATCTCATGATGGTCATCTACGGGCCAGGAAATATTCACGAATGTCTTTGTCTATTAAAACCAGTCTACTCTTATAGATCACAAAGGACGCTTCCCCCGGACACCTGGCCTGCATATTTCTTCAGAGGTATCGGCGTAATCATAATACCGGGTAAGACAAGGTTTCAGAAGCAACAACTTTGCGAAAATTCCCCCAAAGAGACAATCATAATATTATGTGCTCTTTGCTCATCTAAGGGCAAACAACCCACTACTAGCAGCGATTGTTATCTCCCCCTGAAACAGATCAAACTCGTTACCCAGGCCTCAAAGAGTACTAGCCGCTCGTGATCAAACGTTTAAACGTAAGAGATATTTCCCTGGTCAGACCAGGTGCGGCTTAGATAATATTATCGTTCGCTGACCGCTACAGGCCGGAACGTAACCAAACCTCGGGTGGGGTTTGAGAAGGTGTAAAAAATGGGCCACGAAGGTAGAAAAGAAATACAAAATGTCAAGGAAACCATGGCATTAAAAGAGTAATCAAATTATGGACAAGATGGTAAAATACATTATCTGTCTACGTGACAAGTGCCCCCCCACCCCCCCCCCCCCCCCCCCCGCCCCCCGCCCCCCCCCCCCCCCCCCCTTCTAAAGTTCGAGGAATACGGACAAAAATAACAGTAATTTATCTTTTCCATCGACGTCCGTTACAAACCAAATACGTTTCCAATTTCTGTCTGTCTGTATGACTAGCTCCGAGTTCATTTCTTTCCTTCCCTCTGTCTAATAGACGTTCAGCGAATGGGATTTTGCGAGGCCAGTCGGCGCTGACGCCCTTCGTTTCCGTGTGAACCAGACCTTGCTTCCGCAATTCGCTGTGGCTGTTTATGGTCCGGAAAATTATCTGCACCTGTTGTGGTTTTCGGCCCTGCCTGAACTCACTGGCCACTGCGTAGATAATCCGCCTGTTATGCGCGGTGTAATCATTGTTGGGCTCAGGCTGCTTATGTATATATTTACCTGTCACGGGCGTGGCCTTGAATAACCCTCTATAGCTGCAGTCTTTCGGGAGTTTTCGCGCGCGTGTAACCCTAGTTGGTAAATAAAGCCGTTCGTTGGCCGAAGAAATGCTAGCATTTTTCTTCTGCCTCTCCACACCTACTCCCCTGTTTCGGTGGGAGCATTGATCAATCTTCAGACCTGTGCCGTCTAAAGGTGGGTCTGGAGCTTTCCTTGCCTTGCCAGTCACAACTCTGGCTTGGTCAACGGAAATGATCAAGTTGCTCGGTAATGGCCTGGCGGAGGCGACTACTTTGCTGTCCATCAGTGGGGTTGAGACCACTGGAATAATGCGATTTGAATGAGAGAACTCAGCTGCCTGAAGCAGAGAGTAATCGATCGCATGCTGGGGTTCTACTAAATCATAACAGATCTCCGTAGCTTCTATCCTCGGAGAAAGATAGGTAATATCTGCGAGTTGCAGAGTTTGTTGAGTCGCTTTCCCGGTACTAGCATGACGTGAGCCAAGGCTCTCAACAATGGCTCCTTGTACAGTAGTAAGGCAGCTTTTCTCACTGTCTTCTGCCCTGAGAAGTGTGAGAGACTCAAATGGAATACCAGGGATCCCTTCGCATGGAACCCTGTGTCCACAATAAACGTCAACTTTGCCCTCCCCTGAGGAAGTTACTGGCGTCAGTTGAACTTTGTCCTGCAATGCGAGATCCACTTCCTGGTTGACAGGCCCCGCAGACTGCATGCAAAATACTGGACGGTTTGAGATCCCGTTAGATCGCGAAGTGCCCGAGAAAAAACTCTCGGTGTGTTTTTCCAAAGTTCCTTGGAACGGTTTGGAAAGTTTAACCCTTTTAGCAGGCGACTTATTCTTGAACATTTTCAGCTCAGGGTGATGAGAGGAGCGGCACCTCCTTTCTCTAATCGTTGAGTTAGAGGGATACGCCTCTGCATATGGTTTTTCGCTGTCCGGCCTGGGAATCTAGCGAAATATAACGTGATAGGGTGTGGCTCCCTTTTCTCGACGTCACGTGTCGGTTAGGTGCTGCTCGGTCTGGAGCGTGAGAGGCTCGGGGTTCACCGCTTGCCAGACGGGAACAATCCATATTACAATGCTTGTTAGCACCTCTCTCACCTTTGTGCAGTTTCCATGCCTGGGAACGTTGCGTAATTTTCCCCGTGGCCTTAGGTCTGCTATCCCGACGTAAATTCTTTCCTTGTTTGGGCTTCGGATCCAAGTCCAAAGGAAAGTCAATTTTCTGGAGTTGGGGTTCGGTTTTAGCAGGCAAGTTTTCTTTCATGGGCGCAAGGTTTGCAGGGGCGTTGACCGTTAAGGGCACAGAAGAAGGGGAAGTAGAGTGACTACATTTAGTATCTGTTTCCATCCTCCGAATTTGGCTATCCAGTTCATTCATTCTGATTTGGTGTAGCCTGCTCTTTTCTTGGTTTTCTCTGTCTCTTTCTTGTCGCTCCATTTCCAATTGCTTGTCCCGTTCTTGTCTTTGCTTTTCCCTTTGCTTCTCATCTTCTATCACTTCTTCTACATACTGTCGGGTGAATGCTTCACTCTCCCCAGTTTGTTTACAGGACCATGCCAAGATTAAACGGCTGTCAAACCAATTGTCTACCTCGTATTGGTCCTGCAGGCTTACTGCAAATTCTAGAAAGGGCTGGATTTCGCTATCCTGGTACTCCATGTACTTAGCTACCTCGAAGGCAATCCTATGCAGTTTATCTAGATCGGCCATTATATCAGGGTGAGCAAACACTATAGAAAAATAGAACCTAGAGATCTTAGTTACCTAGTCCACTAGGTGCTGATTAACTTAATAGTCAATAAAATCTAGGCTAGCCTGGGAACTTTAAAAACAAGAAAGTTTGTAGCTACTCTGATCGACAAGCAAAAACCCCAAAAAACTCCAAAAAATGTAAGTGATGTAAACTTATTACTATCACTTCACCCCAGTTCTGTCAGTACTAAGCTATTGAGAGGATTGGTTACTGTCATCCGAATGAACACCCTCCCTTGGTACAAATGCAAGCTAGTAACTGACTATCTGTAGCTTCTTATCTCAGATTAAAGAGCTACTCCTGAAAAAAAAATATTAACACTTAAAAAAAAATTTTCTGACTTTTACAACAATAGTCGTCAGATTTGTCAACCAAAACTCAGCAGTGATACCATCAACCTTTACCAGCTGTCTCATGTGTAGCATGAACAATAAATGTAACTTAATATTTATGATTGCTGTGGAGAAAAAAGCGCTGTTCCGACTTCCACCCAAAAGAAATAGTTCGAAATGTCTAGGGGAAAGAAATTCCTATAATCTGCCGAACACTAAACTCTAAGAATCAAGATAGAATCTTGTGAGAGATTCATCCTCGGAACGAACACATATTAAATGTCGTATTAGATGGGTTCTAGAATCTCGGACGGGCTCCCATTAATTGTCGTGTTTGAGTTAAAGTGGTAGAGTATTTGTCGAGTTGGACAATAGTAGTAAAATCGACAAGGGATAGTGGACTGACAGAGTTATAGATTACACTTTAGATAAGGTGTAAATAGGAGATGGACTTGAGACAACCTGGAAGAAGATTTACCAAAATGATCTCTCTCTCCAAGCCTCAACTCACTTTTGTCTGTCTAAGCATCTCCTGCTCTCACTCTTTTCTCTTATCATACATAGAGATTCTAGTAAAGAGCTGAAAAATCAAATCTGGATGGAAAGGTCGTGAACAGCGCATTAATAAATGTGTAAAATTTATTAAATGAAGAAAAGCATGAAAATAATGCATATCATCATACACAGCATAAATTACATCAATAATCAAATAATCATCAATAGTCATCAATAATCATATACACCAACAACCACACACAGATCACCATTCATAAAACCTGTAGAACACAGAGAGATAAATAAATCGAGTGTCAGTCCGTCCGTTTTCGGGGACCATATGAAATAGCTCGTGTAAGTGGGTTTTTCGTACATATCCTCCATGGGTGATGGAATTAACCTGAATAAAATCACTGTATAGGCGCTATCATTGGTGATTCCTCCCTAATTGCGCGAGGTGGTCTGGAAGACTCTATTTATCTCCTGCTGATCGAATAAACAAACTGAGCGACAGCCTGTCCGCGGTCGTGGGACCAAAAGCTAGCTCCAGAAAGTGTATTACTTGTAGATCCTTCGTGAGGGACTAGCCTACAAAACTTTCCTTGTTGTTGCTAAACGTTGGTGACCTCTAATGGCGTGAGGGGGGCTGGAACTCTGTCTATCTTTCTTGCTGGCCAAATAACCGAACTGAGCGACAGCTTGTCCGCGGTCGTGGGACCAAATGCTAGCTCCAGAAAGTGTATTACTTGTAGATCCTTCGTGAGGGACTAGCCTACAAAACTTTCTTTGTTGGTGCTAAACGTTGGTGACCTTTAATGACGTGAGGGGGGCTGGAACTCTGTCCATAGATGGCTGCTCATACGTGCGAAGTTCTACATAGACCCAGAAATACACCAGACGAAGTTACTTGAGGACAAAGAGTCCCAGGCGCGCTTATCCGGCGCTAGGCTCTGCTTGGCTGTAAATCCTGTTTAAACTGGTTTGGCTGTGGTTTGCTGAGTGCCCCGTTTAGGCACAAAAAGGCGGGTGATATGGAATTCTGCTATGTGCATGCTGGGCGGTTTTGATATTCTGGAAGCCGCAATGCTCTGGCTGGTAATCCAATAGGTGAGTAGAGAACTACTACTACATTTGGTGATTCCAGATTTAGCGTTGGCTCCGTTGCACTGCGTGAGCTTAACCTGGCGTTGACAAAAAGGGGTTTTGATTCAGGAACGGGGTTGACGATTCGTTGCTAGATGTATACAGAAACCCTCTAGATCGAAGAGTCTATGACTTTCTTCGCCTGACTGGAGTCTGCTCTAGCGATTCGGTCTCCCTGAAACTGAGACCCAAAAAAAGACACCTTTTAACTTCAGGCAAATAATAAATCACACTAACTTTATACAGAAAGTTTCGCTCCACTATAGGATTAAATTTATTGTAGTTATTGCTATGATAGTTTAGGGCTGTCTTTAACCATTTTCTCCTGTTCCTTAAAAATATCAATTATCAACACGCGCCCGCATAGGCTTAATATCTTTTGCACCCCCAGGTACCTGTCAGTAACAATCTACTCCTCTTCTCCCAATCTCAACATACAGGAAACCTAATCTGTAGTTACAGTTAAATGAATATGCTTATTCATCTTACAAAATTAAATGAATTTACATAAACAGATAACAGCATTTGACATTACACAAATAAATCGTATGTCCCCTTTGGAAAATATATTAGCATTCCACAAAATGAGTACAAAGAAAATGCAATGTTCTTGCTATAATAATACAGTTGTGGCTAAATCATAAGATATAATTATATCTATGCCTGGTGACTGCTTTCAGTGAAAGTTATAGACTAGTGCCTAGCCACACAAGTAAGCATAAAATGATCCTCCCTTGACACTAGAAATATCTATCAAAAAGGAATCAGTGACTATCTCCTATAATCCAGAGTTATTACCTGCATCTCACTATTCAGTTTTTAAGTGAACAATCCACACCTGATATTATCTTTCAGAAATGACAGTTAATTTAGCCTATTCTTAACCCCTGATAAGCATCTGTGGGCTGATTCTACGCCTAATATCTGTTATTGTAAGTTTAACATTTAACCCATGATAAACCGTAACAGTTTAAGCACCCTTACTAGGCCGTAGACAGCGCTACCTTATCACTGAATAAAATTACTAGGAAAAGTCCTCAGAAATGAATTCACTTTCCTAACAGATATATATAAAAGCTAACATGAATATATCATATTATAATTATCAGATATGTCAGCTCACCCCGAAAATGACTAGAACATAGGCAAACACATTCTAGTACTGTGTTAAAGTTTGCCTTATCTCATGATGGTCATCTACGGGCCAGGAAATATTCACGAATGTCTTTGTCTATTAAAACCAGTCTACTCTTATAGATCACAAAGGACGCTCCCCCCGGACACCTGGCCTGCATATTTCTTCAGAGGTATCGGCGTAATCGTAATACCGGGTAAGACAAGGTTTCAGAAGCAACAACTTTGCGAAAATTCCCCCAGAGAGACAATCATAATATTATGTGCTCTTTGCTCATCTAAGGGCAAACAACCCACTACTAGCAGCGATTGTTATCTCCCCCTGAAACAGATCAAACTCGTTACCCAGGCCTCAAAGAGTACTAGCCGCTCGTGATCAAACGTTTAAACGTAAGAGATATTCCCCTGGTCAGACCAGGTGCGGCTTAGATAATATTATCGTTCGCTGACCGCTACAGGCCGGAACGTAACCAAACCTCGGGTGGGGTTTGAGAAGGTGTAAAAAATGGGCCACGAAGGTAGAAAAGAAATACAAAATGTCAAGGAAACCATGGCATTAAAAGAGTAATCAAATTATGGACAAGATGGTAAAATACATTATCTGTCTACGTGACACTCTTTTCAGAGAATGGGGTATTTCTTATAAGACACTGGGGTCTCGTGTTCCGGGATATTCTAGCGAACAGTAGAGTCTCTTCCCTCGAGATAGTCCAATGATTATAATATCACTTTCATCTTTTGTGCTGTCAGTAAAATACAATTTTTCATGGACAGTTTTTTGGTTGGATAGTGAACAGCATAATCATTTTGAGTACCATTGAGTACAAACAAAGGTTGTGGTATTTTTATACTGAAGGTAGTCTCTATTAATTAATTATAATTAATTAAATTTTGGGTAGGTCTGTGAGAGGAGCACTTTAGATAACTAGGATTGCACAGTACCACCTCACCTAGTGATCTATACAGCTGACCTTAACCTTGGACTACTATACACCATTACTCTTTTCAGAGAATGGGGTATTTCTTATAAGACCAGTCTCTTATCTGGCACTATCCTAGTATCATCTGACACATCTTTATGTCCAGGAAGTCTTGTATGTAAATAATTAAAACCTCTCGCGACAGGTGTGTTACAAATAAGAAATTGTATGTGCAGCACAGTTTACCCGCTCCTACACACGCAATGTAAATAACATTTCATTAGCGTTAAGACATTCCCTCGAAGTAAGTAAGCTATTCAGATCTTGTGCCGCATTTCAAAATAGTATTGTTGTGGCTTTCTTTACACTTTAATGATCACTGCTTGTATGAAAAGATGTTATCGTCACAACTGTTATACTTTTTAAATCCTGGATTGTCAAGTAGCGTCAACCCACGCGCTCGTTGGCAAAACGCACTTATGTAAGTGCTTTAAAGCCCACTTACAGTCACAGGAAACGTCAGCGGTTAGCCACCATCAGACGTTTACTTCACAACAGGATCTAATGACGTGTTTGTTGTATGTATGTATGTATTTTATGTCTGTGTGTATGCATGTATTTGTGTGTGTCTGTATGTATGAATTTTTGTATGAATGTGTATGCAATTATAGGCTCTTACAGAATATGCGAACTTCGATGTAATAAACACCCATTTTAAATTGCTGGAGATGTTTTCCACACTTTTATTCAGTCTAATCTGAATTGTGCTCTGTTCAATATACTAAACTACTACTGTGTTTGATGCTATATTTAGTATCTCACTCCATTACCTGTCAATGTATTTTATGGCAAACAAAGATTCTGATAAATCCCCCATGTAAAAACACCGATACTGATCTAATTGAAAGGTACTCTACACAAATTTTGTAAATTTCAATAATACTCCATTTTGGTATGTTGTATCATATCATTTCATTACATGCCAATGTCTTTTAGAAAGCTTAAAGATTGTTATTTATGTGTAACGCAAGCATTCGATGTAAAAACACACACATAGAACTACTTCAGACGCCTTCCACATGTTGAATTTTATTATATCATGTCAGTACTTATCAATGTATTTTCTGGAGAATAAAGATTCTTACATGTATGTATGTATTATGTATGTATGTACATATGTAAGCCAACGGAAAGAAACTATAGCTTCGTTATCAATGGCGACCGGATACTGTCACCCCTCATCGAGAATAGAAAGATCCACTGACCCCTTACTAAGGTGTGCGATGCTGAAAGACACGTTACCACAGCGCGTACAGGTGTCAGATTGTGTGTCCAGTAGAATCGTGAATGTTTGGTTTTTGCTCATGTCCCAAAAGACGGTGACGGTAACTGAAGGCTGGAGACTTTTTATGTCAGCTTGTAAACTGTGTACGAATTGAATTCAACGGATTATGAACGTTTGGCAATTGTTTCCTGGGCGGAGTTTAGCACACTTGCGGACTCTAAATGATTATCCGATATGACATGGTGTTTTTATACTATACTGAAGCACATTAAAAACGCACCACGTGGATAATCCAGGAACAGAGTGAAATGTAAATATAAGTGTTTACAAGTTTACATATTTGGAATCTTTATTCATTTTCCTATGAATCCATGCTGGTCATTAATTTGTACATTTGATTGTTATGAAATTCATTGCATTCTGTGCAGGCAAGGGAGAAAACCAAAAATGCAACCAATAAAAAAATTCATTCACACTATCCTCAGTATCTGGTATGTCAACCGTGCGCTTGCAAACAAGCTTGGCAGCGGCTCCGCATGGAACGCTCAAGTCTCTGAAGGAAATTCCGGGGAATCAAGTCCCATTCACGTGTAAGAGCAGCTTCGAGCTGTTGCAGAATAGCTGGAGAACCTTGCCTGTAGACTCTGCGTCCAAGCTCGTCCCACAGATGTTCTATAGGGGACATGTCTGGTGATAGGGCAGGCCAATCAATCGTCACAATGTTCTGCTGCTGTAGATATTGCTGCGTAATGCATGCGGTGTGCGCACGTGCGTTATTCTGCTGGACAAGCTGCAAGTCTGGATAATTTGTGAACGCATGAGCAACCAATGCATCCAGAACCTCATCTCGATATGTCACAGCATTAACATTTCCACGGAAGACGTGAAGAGGCAAGCGATGGTGAAAACTGAATCCTCCCCAAATGTGAATACTGCCACCTCGAAATCGGTTGTGCTGACGAACACGGCAATCTGCAAAGCGCTCTCCACACCGTCGCCAAATCCGCATACGTCCACCAGCAAATGATATGTTGAATCTGCTCTCGTCTGTGAATAGGACAGCATTCCACTGCAGTCTAGTCCATCTGACATGTTGCTCTGCCCATTGCAGGCGCTGCTGACGATGTCTGTGAGTCAAGTTTGGCCCAACATAAGGTCGTCTTGCAGTAAGGCCTGTATCTCTGAGTCGTCGTATGACTGTCATTCGAGAGATTTGCCCACGTCTACCCACTATTGCTCTTGCTGTTTGACTTGCCGGGAGAGAACGATTCCTTAGGTGACTCAGCACAATATGACGATCTTGCGCAGGGGTAGTAACTCGTGGTTGGCCACTCCGAAGTCTATCCCGGGCACTGCCAGTGGTTCCGTAACGTTCATTGAGACGTACAATAGTGCTGTGGTGGCAATTCATCCTTCTGGCAATGGCCCGCGAGCTCATTCCGGTATCCAACATACCAATGGCTCGTTGGCGGTCGTTTTCAGATAGTCGTGGCATTTCAATCACATGTACTGGGTGTTTTGTCTCAACGGCCTTTTTATACCGAGTATACTGCCACAACGCGTACACATTTTCAGGGTCATAGCTGTTGGGAATCGTGTTGCACGTGTAACTTTCATTGTTTTCATGTAGTCTGTACACAAACCCGTGGGTTGAATCATGCACTTTCCATTCCAGCAGCCATTCGCTCTCTACCTCATGACAAACACGGGGAAAATCCATTCCCACACTTTTCTGTCCAGCTTCTCGGCATCAGTATATATAATAGTGGTGCGTTTTTAATGTGCTTCAGTATATATATATATATATATATATATATATATATATATATATATATATATATATATATATATATATATATATATATATATATATATATATATATATATATATATATATATATATATATATATATATATATATATATATATATATATATATATATATATATATATATATATATATATATATATATATATATATATATATATATACAGTAGAACTCCATTTATCCGAACCCCAATTATCCGAACACTTTTTCCATAAAAAAAAAAACCAGGCGCCACCAGTCACGTTAGACTACAGTTCTGAATCTTTTGATGCGGCAAGCTTCAAATGTGTGCGAACAATCTGTAGACAATGACATGGGCTAATGGACGGTCGCTTACGTACAGGAAGTCAGTTAGATCATAAAGTCAGTTAATATCTGGTTTACTACAGCAGAATAATTTTGGTGTACACGTATTTCTCTGTGCGATCTGGCATCTTCCAGTAGGCCTAAAGCATATAAAAGGAACCGCAATGTTTTGTCAATTGAAACGAAAACAGAAATTATCAAGAGACTAGGAAAAGGTGAAACTGTGTCTTCATTTGCGAGGATTTTCAAAGTTGGGAAAGCTACCGTCCCTGACATCAAAAGTAACAAGGATAAAATTATGAGTTTTGCATTGAAATTGGATAGTGAAAATGGGTCGAAGAAACATAAAACCATGAGAAATGCGAAAGATTTGAAATTGGAAGAGGCTTTGTATATATGGTTTGTGCAAAGAAGAAGCAAAGGGGAACCTATCTCTGGCTCTCTATTGTGTGAAAAGGCACTTCAGTTCAACAATCAACTTGACGGTCCTCCTGACTTTAAGGCTAGCCAGGGATGGTTAAGAAACTTTAAATCTCGTCATGGCATACGAGAATTGGAGATTCAAGGGGAATCTTTATCTAGCGATGCAACTGCCGTTGAAAATTTTAAAGAATTATTCTTGGCTTTTTTGGAAGAAGAAGGTTATTTACTCGATGATGTGTATAATGCCGGTGAGACTGGCTTATACTGGAAATCATTGCCTCAAAAATCACTTGCATCTCAGCGCGAAGCAGCTGCCCCTGGGTTTAAAAAGTGCAAAGAGAGAGTAACAATTTTGGTAGCCGTGAATGCCAGGGGAAGTCATCGTTTACCGGTGCTAATGATCGGCAAAGACAAAAAAACCACGTTGTTTAAAGAATGTGACATGTCTCCCATTGTGCTACAAAGCACAGAAGAGTGCTTGGATGAATAGTGAAATATTTCTTGATTGGTATACAAATCAGTTCATCCCAAATGTGAAGAGGTTGAAAGAACAAGAAAAGAAAACTGGAAAAGTAATTTTTCTACTGGACAATGCACCATCTCACCCAGAGACGGATACATTGAATGCAGTTAATGCAAATTTTAAAGTAATTTTTCTGCGTCCCAATGTAACAGCACTGATTCAACCAATGGATCAGGGTGTTATAGCAAAGCTTAAAAAGATGTACAAGAAGGAAGTCCTGCGTCGTTTATTGTTGGCTGAAGATGAAGAAAGTGTGGTGGCGTTTTCCAAAAAGCTTAATCTCAAAGACAGCTGCTATATGTTAGCTGATGCTTGGACCACCCTGTCACAAGATAATCTCAACAAGGCTTGGGAAAAAAGGAGGCAATGAAACTACTGCAGTGGACACAAATGATGATTGTATAAATGAAGTTGTGGAACTGTTTCAAGCAATGCCCGGATTTTCGGACTGTGACAAAGATGATGCACACTTGTGGCTAGAAGATGATAATGATTCTGGTTTTCAGTTTTTGAATGACGAAGAAATTTTGTCTTTTGTGCAAGAAGAAAACCAAATACATGTAGTGACCGATGATGAAGACTCCTCAGAAGTACATGATGTACTTGTAGATTATGAAGAAAACCCAAAACGTCGACCAAGTCCTGAAGAGGCCTTTATAGCACTAGAAACAGCGATGGCTTGGTTTGAGCAAGAAGATGACAGCTGTCCTACACAGCTTCTGCTGTTGAAAAGAATGCGGGACTTAGCAGCCAAAAGCAGACTATCCAGTTTGGTGCAAAAGAGGATTCCTCATTATTTTAAATAGTGGGCTACATCTGTGCAAGTACATGTATACGTAAGTTGCGCCTGGTTTTGAATCGTTTGTAATGTTATTTTGAAAACATTTTTCTTTCTTAACAAAAATAATTAATACAAGTAGTACATGCACTGCAGTGTAATGAAAGATTTTGGTGATACAGTGATCTAATACGGTGTGGGTATTATTATTACAGTACAAGTAAATATGTTTTATAGTGTATTTTCCTTGTGATTGTTAATTATTTTTAGAAATATGTGTACATGTACTCGATACATCATGTAATCCAATTATCCGAACATTTGATTATCCGAACGATGCTCGGTCCCATGGGGTTCGGATAAATGGAGTTCTACTGTATATATATATATATATATATATGTAAGTATGTTTGTATGTATGTGTGTGTATGTATGTATGTGGTAACAGCCCTCATTAACGCTGAATGAATTTTAATGTAAATTTACTTTATGTAAATTCTAATGATTCTCCTGTATGCCATGCTGTAGTTTATTATATCATGTCAGTACATATCAATGTATTGTTTGGAGAATAAAGATTCTGATCTGTATGTATGTATGCTGTCACCCCTCATTGTGAATGGAAAGATCGACTGGCACTTATTAATTTTTGTCATTGCTGATAGACACAGCAGCACTGTTGACATAGTCTTTCATCTTTTTAAGCCTAAAGGTGTTCTATTTTTGGACAATTGCCCTAATATAACCGGCTAGGGTTGAACGGGACGCGCCTCACTAAAACGAGGCAAAGTTTAATTTAAAAACCAAAAAGCACTTTGCCACGGCGTTGAGACGTGTGTCAACTTGTGCGTCCCGTATAATTGTGAAGGTATGGTTTTTGCTCATGTTCCAAAGGACGGTGACGGTAACTGAAGGCAGGAGACCCATCTCTCTTTTGATGGCAGCTTGTAAACTACAGACATACCTCGACTTTCGTCGCTTCGAGTTTTTTCGCTTCGCTCTTTCGTCGGTTTTCAATTATAACCACGTTTCCAAATTTCGTCGCTCGCTTCGCTCTTTCGTCGCATTTCGTCTCAACTACGCGCCATCTTGTTTCTGTCGTCGTTCAGTCTTTGAACAGAAATGAAATCGTTCAGTGCGCACTGCAAGTTGTACGCATTGAATCTATTATATTTGTGATCAAACATATTAAACTACTTATTTTTGTGATTAATATAACCAAACTATTCATGCTGTCTATACGGGTGGCGTGATTTAACATTTTAATAGAATATCTGGTATGAAATCGCGTTACTTTATTTTACTCGTTTTACTAGCGAGAAAAATCTAAGTGAAGAACAAATGTTAAAACTATCAATTCTTAAAACATAAGCACTATTATCCTTTTTACCAGAAAATTCAGAAATGAAAATCTCCACGAAAACTAGTAACACATTCACACATGGAAAGTCTGGTTCTAGGACTGCGCTAGACTATTCAAAATTCTGACTGACAACTGATAATGGGGTTAAGAAAACTACAGTATATATATATATATATATATATATATATATATATATATATATATATATATATATATATATATATATATATATATATATATATATGTATATATATATATATATATATATATATATATATATATATATATATATATATATATATATATATATATATATATATATATATATATATATATATATATATATATATATATATATCATTAGGATTCTCTGATCTCTGAATGCGTTAATTTCGCGTTCCATTGTTACCCAGAATTCAGAAGCTAAGTGTATCAAGATAAAAGGCTTTACGGTCGGTCTTCGTTGAGGCTTTCGACCGTCATCAAAAGACTTACTGTTCCCTAACAGGTTTCTCTGTAAGAATTTCCCCTTCTGAAGATCAAATAGCCCAGGGCTTTCTAACTTCCCCTGAGTACGAAACTTCAAAGGGTCCGTGTTTTTGTCTTCCCCACGTGCCAGCCTGTCTGAGAACTATTATGATTGACAGATGCTCGCGTGAGAAGACGAGGTAAACACAGCCTGATTAGCTTTCCTGTTATGATTGACAGATCACGCAGTTTGTAAACATTGCGTTAGCTCGTGTTAACACAAAGAAGGCTGGACAAAACGGTACGTTGCAGAAATAGACATTGGGTATTATTACGTACATGGTTTAGCTAGCAAATCAGAGGGTGCAATAGGCTGTCGGATTACTGTAGACTCTTTTTCCATTACACGTCACAGTACGTCCGGGCTTGAAGATGTGAAACCCATTCATATCTCATTGATTGAAACAGAGCTAATGTCATCCGTAGCTACCGAGTGATGGTTATCCTCAATTGTATCATTCTCCTAATTGCTCCAAAGTCGACTCATAAAATCTGCTCCTACATTTTATTTCCCTGGTATGTATTTTACTTTGAACGAGTACACGCTTACCAATAGAGCCCAACGCATAATTTTTGGGTTAAAATTCTTATTGGCTCCTAGGAATGCCAATGGAGCATGGTCAGCTTGTACTGTGAATGGAACTCTTTATAAATATTCATGGTGTCTCCTGATACCGTTTACGAGGACCAAACATTGTCTTTCAGCGGTCGAATAGTTTTTCTCAGCTGCATTTATCTTCCTGCTCCCGTAAGCGACTGGAAACAACAGGTTAGGATGTTTTTTCGTCTGCCTGCAGCAATGCTGAACCTATTCCATATCCGCTGGCGTCAATAATAATAATAATAAATTCTTTAAGCACCAAACACGGCGCATAAGGCAGAAACCAGTGCTCTCCAGGTTGTACGTTGTGACGCCAATCCTCTTAGCTCTTGCACATTGTTTAATCCCAACGTTCTTCCTTCTCTTATTATTGTTCTTCTGAGTGTTTCTTTTGGTCTTCCTTTTTTCCTCTTACCCTCAGGAACCCAATTGAGCGCCTGCAATGGTATTCTGTTGTTTTGCATTCGTAGGACATGACCGATATATGACCATCGTCTTTTCCTTATATAGCTGGAGACATATTTCTGCCTAGAGTCTTCTCTTATTTGTCGATTAGTCTTGAATTCTTTCCAACTGATGTTCATGAGTTTTCTAAGACATTTGTTCTCGAATGTATTCAGCTTGTTCTCCAATGATTTTGTTATTTTCCAACTCTCACAGCCATATGTTAACACTGAGATAACATTTGAATTAAACAGACGAAGCTTGGTATGTATATTCAATGATCGTAATTTCCAAATGTTAGATAATCTACGAGGTGTGTTCAAATGAAACCCGTCCCAGTGGCTTTATAACAAATATATGTAAGGTACATCAGCAGGAGTAGTAGAATTAAATACAGCAATTGTTATGAAGCAAGTACTCACTGGGGTCCTTTAGAAATAGTAACCATAGGCATTCAGACACGCATTCCACTGCTTGGGTAGACGGCGGATGCCGTCCGAGAAAAATGGCTTTGGTTGCTTATTGAACCATTTGGTAACCGAGGCATCGGAGTCGAATCGTTGTCCCTTTAGAGATTTGTTTAAGGGTCCGAACAAATGAAAGTCACATGGTGACAGATCGGGGCTGTAGGCTGGGTGTGGCAGAACTTCCCACCTTTTCCTTGCTAACGCTTCCTGCACAATGTTCGCAACATGTGGACGAGCATTGTCGTGCAACAGAATCACACCACGCGAAAGCATGCCGGGTCGTTTATTCTTGATTGCTGTATGCCGGTTGTCTAGTGTGTCTTTGTAGCGGATGGCATTGATGTTCACGCCAGGTTCTTTAAAGTCTACCAATAGAAGCCCTTCATGGTCAAAAAATGCGGTCATCGTAACCTTACCGGCGGAAATCTGTGACTTGAATGTTTTGGACGGATTCCTTATCACACCGGCCATTATTTTAACGGTCTGCAGCACAACCAACGAATACTAGGAGAATGAACACTTACACACTTGTACATTCGTATGTGCTCATTACGTCAGATGTGACGTCATCATGCTCCTCCTACGAATGTCCACTTGGCGCAGCACGGTCGGGTTTCATTTGAACACGCCTCGTATTAAAGGCGCTAGCTGCCAAAGCAATTCTAGTATGAATTTCTCTTGTTGTGTCACCATCCTGAGTCATTTTACTGCCTAAATAATTGAAACTTTCAAGTTTCTGTAGTTTTTCCCCGTTCAGGATGATATTAAAGGTCTCGTTAGAAAAGTTCTTAACTTTAGTTTTAGAGGCATTTATTTGGAGACCTATTTTAACCGAAAGATGACACAAATTATTTACTGCTTCTTGGGATTGTCTGGGTGTTGAACTTAAGAATGCTAAATCATCTGCGAAATCCAGGTCCCCCAGGAATTTTCCATTTGTCCATTTTATACCTAATTGTTCATTGTGCTGGCGTCAATGCGCAAGACGAAAGATTTCTTAACGTCGGGTTACCTTAGAATGGGATATTTGGACAGCTGTTCTTTCAGAGTGACGTAAGCGTTTTCGCGCTCTGCGGTCCAAACCACCTTATCGAGTTTTCCTTTCCGCGTGAGGTCAGTGAGTGGCGCCGTAAGGCCATTGAAGTTTTTAATAAACGTTTGGTAATACGCGCAAAGTGAAAGGAATGAACGAGTGTCTCTCTTTGTGTCACAGACGAACTCAGCTGGCCCTGAATCGTTGTAGCACGACCCTTTGTAGCGACCCCTTCGTTAGCACCAGAGCCCCCGAATAATTTTGGTAACTCTTCATCAAACGGGAATTTATTTTCACCTGGACTCATTGCTATGAAACCGTTCTACGCAGATGGCCAACACGTTTACTGATTAATATGTGGACAGTTTATCTACCGGTCATTCTGGTCATCGCATTGATTTAAGGAAAGATTAAATCACGCCCACGGACATCGCCTGAGCAATGATATGAAGTTATTTTCATTAACTTGGGCAGTGGGGGCGTTGCCTACTTCAAACAGAGAGAGCGGAACAGGATCAAACAGACACGGAAGTGGTTTCAGGAACGTTGAGCGGGAGAGATCAAAGCAGTAGTGGTCCCTGAAACGAACGGAGAAGTTTCTTGTCGGCATTTTCCGCACCTCCATGTTAAGCGCTAAACCGACCGCAGACGGAGCGAACGGGGGAAGATGTCGGATGCAACGAACGGGGAAACGGAAAACCAGGGGACGGCATCTCTCTTTAGTCTGTCGGTCAGATCCCCGAAAGTCTCCTGAGATAAAAAAAAGTGTCAACTTTCTCATGCCCCCCTCATCTTTAATTCCATTTTAAATATATACAGACCACTAGAAAGCCAGGCATCATTCAGTGCCGGAGATTTTTAAGATTCACTAGCTATTAGTAGAAAGTTGCTAGATTCCCATCTGAAATTGGTGGCTACAAATTGGAGTGTTTCTTTTTCTGTGCACGGTATAATATATTTGTTAAAGTGATCAGTGGTCTAGTGCTTTCATTTTATTTCACTGGATTTTGTGTTTATTTAATCTATTTAATTAAACTCATCCCAAAAGTTCCAGTGGTGAATTTAATGATATATCTATTATAACATTTCCAAAAATAATAGATGTTTAAATGTTAAAGTAACTTTTAAAGTCGCGAAGGAATTTATAATTAATAAATTGAGTTAAGTCCTATGTATAACGATGTGTATTTTAACCATTAGACTCGTGACGTGTTTTCTTAAATACATAATTAAATACGCGAGTGTATATATATATATATATATATATAGCCTTAACGGTAAATTTATCGCGCGTTAAGAATATTATTTGATTTTTGAAGTATGATTATGATTGTCATGGGTTTTATATCTTTTTCTCTAGAATGATCACCTTTGCGATCCCAGCATCATTAATAAATCATACAGAGAGTTTCCATACTCGGTTCTTAAACTTCCAGACAGTTTGATGAGACATTTTTTTAAATTTAATCTTGTGGCGGTCCGGTGCGGCCTAGCGGTCATAATTACATGAAAGAAAGCCTACCCAAGAACATTTAAAATATTATCATCAAATTTAAATTTCAATCTGTGAGATAAACTGGAAGATGAACAGTGCCAGTAGCAATAATTTATTTACGGCTCTAAATGTGAGAGGATACCGATTTACCTGACTGTGACCGAGCCTAGTTTTTCCTCACTGGATTAAAAACTTTACCGGTCAGTGGCTATCATCACGCACTGAAGGATTATACCATCACCTCATTTTTCACCCCTATGTCGAACTGCGTCAGTGCCATCCCATAGACTCGTTTCTTTATAATAAAACACAAGAACTCTTAGAACTTCAAGTCCGGGGATAAGCGGGAATATTTGCTTTCAGTGAAACCTCGCATTATCTGGGGCGGAACATAGAAGGACTAGACAGTTTTCACATGTAAAGAGTTTAATTACTGTGTATATCATGCTATGGATTGTCTGATGCTGCAATCGGTAAGTGTGTGGTGTATATGAGTGTGGATCCTCACAGAGTGTATGAAATGACAGGAGATTTATTTTTGCAAAACCCTTTGTTAACTTGCCTACCGGGTAATACGTTTTTCTGTATACCCGGCATTGTTCCTTTAAGTGGGATAATTTGTTAACTCTGTTTCATCCCCCCCCCCTTTTTTTTTCTTTGCTTAGTAAAGGGAAGACACAATTGGGATAACAGTACTTTTGTCTACCACCATAACTAATATTGTAACACCTCTTTTCAGAGAAATTAACTTCATTGTTAGGTTACATTACCTATGTTCCTGATAACTATCTATCTTGGGACTGGGTTTACCTTTGTCTAATAAGCGGGAAGGGCTTAGTCGATACCAATCTTCTTTACCCCATCCTCACCTTGTTAATTGTATTTTCTGTACTTATGATAATTTTTATGTAACCTGTTGGATGTTGTGATTGAGTTCAAATGCTAATAAACAGCATAAACATATATAGTACTGTGTTGGACTACCAAGGCCAAAATCCCTCATATTTGTTTAAGATAGTTGTATCCACGTCGTCTGTGTGTCTGAAGCACCAAATCGGTGTGAGCGCAGATGTGTGTCTGGAAAACTGGCAAATAATTGTTTGACCAGGAGAGTGGAAGAGAAGATTGAGAGAAACGATTTGTCGTAAATAAGTCTGTCTTTACTCTCCTCCAGCCCTCTGTGGAGCATCATATTCACTCGGTAACCTTTTCCTATCACTGAGCCTTTCATCATCAGTCTACACTCTAAACCGAACTACTATTTCTAAGACTCTTTCTCTCAAAATAAATTTACGACAATATTTGGCTGGCTCGCCGGGATAAAGATATTTTGAGTCTGATCTAAGTCTGGGGTCTAAATAGATAGAATGTGAGTGATCTGTCTTTGTGATTTAGGGAAATAAATAATTAATTACACCCCTAGACAACGCCTTTTAGTATTTGGGTCGTCCACACAGCATACTTACAGGTTGTTTTCTTTCCATAGCAGTAGAAAGTACGGATAATCATAAATTCGGGTTGCTAAACTATCCTCTGGTGGAGTAAATTAAATTTTTTTCTTTATAAGATTTGCTGGGATCGCGTGACTGGTTTTACAGTCACTAAAGGTTTTTGAAGGGTTTGAGTTGAGCTAAGCTAAAGACGGATTGTTCTGATTTGTTAAAATTAAGTTAACTACGTCTCATCTCATAATTGACTTCAGGGACGGAGTTTGTTGTTAGAGAATTAAAATTTCGGGGAAAATTTTTATTTATTTTTTCCCTTTTAAATTGGTTTAATATAAATCTTTCTCTACTGTTAGTAATAGTAGATTTTTTTCTAGTGTAACTTACCAATTAATTGGCATAGTTGCTGTAGTGAAATTGACAGAGATACAACGGTAAAATACCTCCAAAGATAACATGTAAGGATAAAAACATAATGCGTAGGCTGCTGATAGTACATGATCGCCCAGACCGCGGGTCATCACCCTCCATAAAAATTGACTTGCTAGACAGGAGGGGAACGGCGGATAAAAAGGAAAAAATATGACTGGAAAGATTGCGTGAGACTAGAAAGGCTAAGGAGACGCAATTGGGGGGGAAACGGAGAAAAGTCACGTTTCCCAAGTTGACACAAAGTAAGGAACTCGACAGAAGGGACCTTGGATATGTTACGCCACAGTCATTTATTGGTCGCTTTTGCGATACCAAGCCTTTGATTTGAATTCAGCGGCAGAACGCAGAGGTTTGGAATATTACAAAAATTAAAAAGTAACTTTTTCGTAATATTAATGTTAGGAATATAAAAATTAGCTGGCCGGATGGCCCATTCTGAGCAGTGAACTAATATGTTCTTAATTTTACAGACGGATAGATAATATTGAAGATAATGACAAAAGACAGTGTTGTTCACATCAGCGACAGACTGTATTGAATAAAAAGTGTCGCTATTTGCACAAAAAAACACGACCTTGAGACGCAGGTGTTCAAATCTACTTAGTATGGAAGCGAAGGGACATTGGTGGGAGCTGTGTCTAAATATAACTTTTAACGACAAAATTTTGGAGGGGAGAGAAAGGTTGGTTCAAAAATCAAGTACGTTTTTGAAAAAAAAAAACAAGTAGAGACGGACAGACTAACAGATAAACATCCATACTTAACTGAAGCATGACTGAAATGACTTTAGGGTAGGAAATTTGAATTTGAAATAAACCTAGGCAGTGATTGGCCACAGACAATCATTTTATCGGCGCTCAGACGCGCAAGTGGGGCCATTCCTCAATAGTTGTTCGATGATAGACACAGTATTTTAAAGTGTGGTGATTTCCAAATGAAAGAAAGTGAAATAAGTTCAGGGACGCCATACTATAGCCAGCAGCTCAGCTGAGTTTTGCTAGCATTTCTGTGTTCTTTATTCATAATCTGAGCTGTGAGTTTCAGTTGTCAACAAGGCGGTGTCCATTCAGTTGGTGATTTTACTCGAGTGTATCTGTGCAGTACGTTGTGACAGAGACCACTATTATTGCCCGCCAGCACGGAGAGGTGGGACCACCAGATTTCAGCACCAGAGCTACATATGCAAGTTGAGTGAGCCTCTGGTCTGCTGGAAGTTCACCAACGCCTTTTAGTTACTAATACCCCATAAAATTCCTGTAATTTACTGGACACTGTGTAGTCAATATAGACAGGTGTGATGAGGCCACCCCAACAGCACAAGCATTAACTATCCTCCCAAGTAGATGACTACTAGAACATTTTAATAAAACTAACTAGTCTAGTACTTATATATGTACACTCTTGCATTTATTATGTAACATTCCATGCATTTTTTTCATAATTTTTAAATCTTTTTTTAAAAAGTTCTGGTCAACATAAAACTTGATCCAGAACAAATAAATGTAATATAATTCTATCAAAAATTTTACACTCTTGAGTTAGTTCAGTGTATTATAATATTTGTTAAATATTATTAGTCTGCTTAAATATCTGTGGGTGTATCTATAACTATCACACCACATTACACATCATTACCCTAGACATTTTACATAGCTACATTCATTAAGAAAAAAAATTGAGTGTGAGGTCGTAGTGGTAGCAAGAAAGGCCTTCTGACAATTCACAACTACATTTTATCTCAGGAGCCTTCACAGCTGGCCTCATACATTACATTTAGTAATATCACCATCATACAATACCATCAAACCCACTACATACATTGGGGGCTCGTCCGGGATAATTAGCCCAACAGTAATATTAGGATCTCCTGGTTGGAGAAATAAAATTAGGGAAAAAAAAAAATTGTGAAATTCCCTTTAAAATTAAAAGTGTCCCTGCAGATAAAAGTTGGTGAATCTTCACAGCCAGTGATAATTAATTAGTTAACTGGTTAGTTAGAATTAGTTAGACTATAGTCATAAGAAGTACTTAGTGTATTTACTGGTTAGAGATTTAGCTTGTATATTATTATATTGTCTGAAAAGTATGGCGGAGCTAGAAAATTCCGATCAGCTGCTGTGCTGACCGCAAAGGAGATGGGAATGGATGGTCAGATTTTAATTCAATATGTAACGGCTGAATGTGATAAATATATTGAAAGGGAAGATAGAAAGGTAGCTGAAGAGAAGAGGTTACAAATTGAGGCTGATAGAGAAATTAAGAGGCTGCAGATTGAGGCAGAAGAAAAACGACAGCAAAGGGAGGCAGAAGAAAAACGACAGCAAAGGGAGGCAGAAGAAAAAAGGTTGACTGCCGAAAGGGAGGCAGAAGATAGAAGGTTGCAAAGGGAGCACGAATTACGACTAAGGGAGCTGGAATTACAAGGCCCGGCTCCTGAAAATGGTGCCAGCCCTTTTTGCCTCAGATGCTACGCCCAGTCTGGGAGCCTCAAACTCAGCTATGGGGTTTCATTTAGACCATTTTGTTGAAAAAGACGATGACATAGAGGGGTACCTAGGACGTTTTGAGTTATTAGCTACTACATATGGGTTAGAGAGAGAGAGGTGGAGTTTAAAGCTATCACAGGGATTGAGAGGTACTTCTTATGAAGTATTTGCCAAAATGAACAGGGAAGACCAAGACAATTATGACATGTTAAAGCAGGCTTTGTTATTAAGGTACGAGAAGAATGGTAAATTTTATCGTAAGAAATTTAGAAATGCCAAACTGTTGTCTGGGGAGACATACCACCAATTCTCTGCTAGACTAGAAACCTATTTGGAGAAATGGACGGCTCTGGGGAAGACCCAAGATCTTAAAGAAATGATCATGATTGAGCAATTGAGAGAGTCCATGGCTCCAGACATGAGAAAATTTCTCATGGAACAAGGTGCAGAGAAGTTGGGGGAAATTTTAAATGTTGCTGAGAGGTATCAGGCAGCTCAGGCAGAGGTAAGTGGTGCTAAAAAGAAGCACCTAGACAATTTTAAAGCTCCACAGCAATTTAATAAATTTGATAATAGAGAGCAGGGAAATAAAGGTAGGACAAACTTTGAGCGGCCAAGAAATGACTATCGCGACAGAAACTCACAATTCAATGACCAAAAGTTCAATGAAAGAAAACCGTTGAACCAAGGAAAAAGATGGTGTAAATGGTGCAAGAAGGATAACCATAACACCGAATTTTGTAGAAGGAAACCTTCAAACATTGCTGCAATGAAGTCGGGGACGCGAAGATTAAAGGTTAATCCTAATGGACAACAGGAACCTTATCACCCCCCAGTTTGTGAGGATGTTATTTGTAATGGGGTCACCATAAGGTGCCTTTATGATACAGGTTTGGATTATGATTCAGTTGTGAAGTCTAGCCTAGTGGACCCAAGTCAGTATACCACAGAAACAGTGGAAATACAAGGGGCGACTAAGGACATACCACTCATGACACTTCCCATCGCAAGGATAACGGTGAAAACTCGCTATGTGGAGGGAGAAATCAGAGCAGCAGTGATAGATGAACCAATCTACCCTCTGATATTGGGGTGTAGATACGTCTTCTTGGGGAATCCCGAGAAACCTGTGATCATGGCGACAGTGCAGACCAGGTCACAGAAGAAGGAGGAAGAAGGTGAACCTATAAATGCTCATCCAGAGGAGATGAGGAAGGCGCAGGCTGAGGATAGGACACTCAAGCCCGGTTTTAAAAAATTGCCCAAATGCCACACACCTCCGAGCAAGGGGGAATATTTCATGAAGAACAAACTCTTATACAGGAAGGCCGGAACTGGAACAAATGGTCACAACCAGCTGGTTCTTCCCACTTCATATAGAGATAAAGTGATGGAACTCGGGCATGCGATTCCCTTCAGTGGTCACATGGGGATCAGCGCCACAGGACAGCGTATAGCTTGTCATTACTTCTGGCCAGGGATAACGGAGGATATAAAAAGATATGTCAAATCCTGCCCAGAATGTCAAAGGGTAGCTCCAAAGCACTGGACTGCTCCTGCAACTCTAGGGGAAATGCCCATAGTGGGAACACCTTTTGAGAGGGTTGCAGTGGATATTGTAGGACCTCTCACTCGGACCAAGAGGAGGAACAGTTACATCCTTACTCTGGTGGACACTTGTTCTATGTGGGGAGAGGCGGTAGCCCTGCCATCAATTGATTCAAAACATGTAGCAGAGGCACTACTTACAATATTTACCCGATTAGGATTCCCGCATCAAATCTTGACGGATAATGGTTCTCAGTTCAAGGGGAAACTAACGGAAGAAGTTTTTAAGCTATTTCAAGCCAGACACTTTCATTGTAGTCCGTACCATCCACAAGGGAACGGCCAGGTAGAGAGGTTCAACGGGACTCTCATTTCTATCCTGAGAAAGCTGGCACACGAAAAACCGGATCTGTGGGATCAATTCCTGCCCGCCGCATTGTTTGCGTACCGGGAGGTACCACATAGTTCAACCGGGATGGCTCCCGCAACTCTGCTATTTGGGAGGCCAATAAAAGGTCCTTTAGAAGCTTTATTAAGGACCTGGACAGATGAGAAGGCGGAAGAGACTGTTACCTCATCGTATCAATACGTGAACGAACTGACCACTCGTTTGAAAGCTGGATGGAAACTGGCAAATGATAATTTGAAGCAAGCCAGGAAGAAACATGCAGCATATTTTAATAGGAAGGCAAAGGACAGGGAACTGGCAGTCGGAGAGACGGTGCTGCTTCTACTACCCGGAAGCCAGAATAAATTACAAATTGGTTGGCAAGGTCCATATACGGTTCTAGAGAAGGTGTCTAGAACAAACTATAAAATTGACAAAAAGGGGAAGGAGAAAGTTTATCATGTAAACCTGTTAAAGAAGTATCTGGACAGACCACTCCAGGAAAGCACCCCCTTATTGACCTTGGCTATTGCAACCCAGATGCAAAAAGAACCACTCACCTCACATGAATACCCATTACATCCTTGTGAAACCGCAGCACAGGTAAAAGTCAGTAAGCACCTGACTAAAAACCAGAGGGAGAGAGTTCAACAGGTTCTGGAGGAACATACAGATGTATTAACAGATAAACCAGGCCATACAAATTTGCTACAGTATGACATGAAACTGGTAGACTCAAACCCAATCTGTATGAGAGCCTATTCTATTCCGTTCGCGAAGGAGAAGGCATTGAAGGAAGAAATAGAGTATTTGTTGAAGGAGGGGATTATTTCGCACAGTGAATCATCTTTTAGTTCTAGTGTCGTTTTGTTAAGAAAACCGTCTGGGGAACACAGACTGTGCATAGATTACAGGAAACTGAATGCTGTCACAGAAGGACAAGTGGATCCATTACCAGACACAAAACAGTTATTTGCCAGACTGAACAAGGCAAAATACTTTTCAAAGGTGGATCTTAGTAAAGGCTATTACCAGATCCCAGTGAAGCCTGAAGTGAGACCTTATTTGGCTTTTAGCACTTCGGATGGACATTATGAATTCAATATGCTACCATTCGGACTGAAAAATGCTCCGAGTGTGTTTTCAAGGATGATGCGCAAATTGTTGGATCCCCTGAATAACCCATGTATCACGAATTTCATGGATGATATTCTCGTCGCCACAGAGACATTTGAAGAACACATTGAAGCTCTGGAGATGTTGTTTGATAGACTTCGGGAGGCGAACTTAACTGCTAGGCCAACAAAATGTTGTATTGGATGTAAAGAGTTGGAATTCTTGGGACACACTGTATATCAGGGTAATATGACCCCTGATCCTAAGAACTTGGAAAAACTGCAGAGAGCACCTAGGCCGCAAACAAAAAAGGACGTGCGATCATTTGTGTCGTTATGCGGATTTTATCAGAAATACATCAAGAATTTTAACGCTATTTGTGCTCCTCTGACTGATCTGACTCGCAAGGGACTTCCAGATAAAATTATTTGGACTGCACAATGTGAACTAGCGTTCCAAGAGTTAAAGGAAAAACTCACTAGCAAGCCTATTCTCAAACTGCCTGATTTGACACAGGACTTTGTCTTAAGAACCGATGCAAGTAATGTAGGAGTAGGAGGGGCTTTGTTGCAAAGATCATCTTCACCTGATGGGGAACTGAAACCAGTCGCTTATGCAAGCCGTAAATTGAATGTCGGTGCAGATTTCCTCAGTCGGCACCCCTGTGATCAAAATTAGAGTAGTGGCAGACGTGAGGAGTAATTTTACCTATGTGTATCGCTGGTTTTGGAACTTGCCATAGGCATGTTTTCAAGTGGGGAGATGTGTAGTGAAATTGACAGAGATACAACGGTAAAATACCTCCAAAGATAACATGTAAGGATAAAAACATAATGCGTAGGCTGCTGATAGTACATGATCGCCCAGACCGCGGGTCATCACCCTCCATAAAAATTGACTTGCTAGACAGGAGGGGAACGGCGGATAAAAAGGAAAAAATATGACTGTAAAGATTGCGTGAGACTAGAAAGGCTAAGGAGACGCAATTGGGGGGGGAAACGGAGAAAAGTCACGTTTCCCAAGTTGACACAAAGTAAGGAACTCGACAGAAGGGACCTTGGATATGTTACGCCACAGTCATTTATTGGTCGCTTTTGCGATACCAAGCCTTTGATTTGAATTCAGCGGCAGAACGCAGAGGTTTGGAATATTACAAAAATTAAAAAGTAACTTTTTCGTAATATTAATGTTAGGAATATAAAAATTAGCTGGCCGGATGGCCCATTCTGAGCAGTGAACTAATATGTTCTTAATTTTACAGACGGATAAATAATATTGAAGATAATGACAAAAGACAGTGTTGTTCACATCAGCGACAGACTGTATTGAATAAAAAGTGTCGCTATTTGCACAAAAAAACACGACCTTGAGACGCAGGTGTTCAAATCTACTTAGTATGGAAGCGAAGGGCCATTGGTGGGAGCTGTGTCTAAATATAACTTTTAACGACAAAATTTTGGAGGGGAGAGAAAGGTTGGTTAAAAAATCAAGTACGTTTTTGAAAAAAACTAGTAGAGACGGACAGACTAACAGATAAACATCCAATTTTGACTGAAGCATGACTGAAATGACTTTAGGGTAGGAAATTTGAATTTGAAATAAACCTAGGCAGTGATTGGCCACAGACAATCATTTTATCGGCGCTCAGACGCGCAAGTGGGGCCATTCCTCAATAGTTGTTCGATGATAGACACAGTATTTTAAAGTGTGGTGATTTCCAAATGAAAGAAAGTGAAAGAAGTTCAGGGACGCCATACTATAGCCAGCAGCTCAGCTGAGTTTTGCTAGCATTTCTGTGTTCTTTATTCATAATCTGAGCTGTGAGTTTCAGTTGTCAACAAGGCGGTGTCCATTCAGTTGGTGATTTTACTCGAGTGTATCTGTGCAGTACGTTGTGACAGAGACCACTATTGTTGCCCGCCAGCACGGAGAGGTGGGACCACCAGATTTCAGCACCAGAGCTACATATGCAAGTTGAGTGAGCCTCTGGTCTGCTGGAAGTTCACCAACGCCTTTTAGTTACTAATACCCCATAAAATTCCTGTAATTTACTGGACACTGTGTAGTCAATATAGACAGGTGTGATGAGGCCACCCCAACAGCACAAGCATTAACTATCCTCCCAAGTAGATGACTACTAGAACATTTTAATAAAACTAACTAGTCTAGTACTTATATATGTACACTCTTGCATTTATTATGTAACATTCCATGCAGTTCTTTCATAATTTTTAAATCTTTTTTAAAAAGTTCTGGTCAACATAAAACTTGATCCAGAACAAATAAATATAATATAATTCTATCAAAAATTTTACACTCTTGAGTTAGTTCAGTGTATTATAATATTTGTTAAATATTATTAGTCTGCTTAAATATCTGTGGGTGTATCTATAACTATCACACCACATTACACATCATTACCCTAGACATTTTACATAGCTACATTCATTAAGAAAAAAAATTGAGTGTGAGGTCGTAGTGGTAGCAAGAAAGGCCTTCTGACAATTCACAACTACATTTTATCTCAGGAGCCTTCACAGCTGGCCTCATACATTACATTTAGTACTATCACCATCATACAATACCATCAAACCCACTACAGTTGCTTGCGTTAAAAGTCTTAAGTGACAATAATAGCGGCGATAAGTTAACACACGAGGTCATTAAGTAAATTGTTTTTTACTTTCGGCTTTTCTCGTAGCGGCTTTGATTTTTTTTCTTCCTTCTTGTTCTTTCGTTCTATTCTCTAGTCATACTACATCTTATTCTTTAACAATGGCAGAAAGGATAAATATGAGATCCATCCTGAGGCTGGAAGCGAAAGAGGCAGGACTAGACACAGAAGCTGCGAATCTGTTTATCAACCAGGAACTGGAAATATATGACGCGGAGCAACAAAGAGCAGAAGCAGAGAGGAAGGAAGAGAAACAAAGGGCAGAAGCTGAGAGGAAGGAAGAAAAAGAGAGAGAAGAGAGGGCAGAAGCTAGGAAGAAAGAAGCGGACGATCGTCAATTGGAGCAGAAGAAAATTGAGGCAGAAATGGAAGCCCGCAGGGAAAGAGAGAAGGAGAGACAACGTGAGGAGAGAGACAGGGAAAGACAGCATGAACTGGCGCTTAAGGCTTTAGAGAGTCGGGGCGCCTCTACTTCGAATAACGGAGAGCCGTCTTCGCCTCAGTCAATGGATCTCTCCAGCACTCAGTCTGCCCAATTAACGGCGATGTCTTTTGCTTTAGAATCTTTTCCTAGCCCTAATTAAAAAATTGACAGCTACCTAGAAAAATTCGAAAGGCTCGCGAATCTGTATGGGTTAGAGAGTTCCCGCTGGGCACTTAAGCTCTTAACGTCACTAAAAGCTAATGCTTATGACGTATACACAAAGCTGGGATTGAACCAACATGATTATGACATGCTGAAAAAGGCCTTGCTAGAATGGTTTAAGATGACCGCCCGAAAATTCCTGCAAATGTTCAGGAACAGCCGAAAAGAGAGCACGGAAACATTTTCACAGTTCTCTTCACGTCTCACGGGCTATTTGACAAAATGCATCGAATTATCGGACCTACCTCTTACATATGAGGGACTCCTTGAACTTGTTCTTGTGGAGCAGATAAAGTCAACTTTGTCAAACGAAACCCGTAGATTTTTGGCGGAACAGGGCGCAGTCAGACTTGAGGACATCCTCAATAAGGCCGAACGCTATACCAATGCAATGGCCGAACTTCCCAGCACTAAACGTAAACCCACAGATGAGCTATCTCGAAAACAAAATCTAGAGCAGTCATCCTATTCTTCTAATTCCTCTCAGAATTATAACCAACGAGAAAATAATACCCAGAGACCTCCCCAGGAAAAATCAAAATTCTACAAAACCCGATACCCCCCCAACAACAATTCTGATCAACCCACCAGGCCTACGTGGCAGCGCGGCCACCAAGGTCAAGGAAAAGGAAAGACCCCTACACCAGGAACGTCTGATCAAGGCAAACAAACCGGTCCAAACCGCGTTGGATGTTTGCATACAGCCTCGAAAGGTAGAGTCAATGTCAGTGATTCTCAACCTGAGGGGGACCGACCCTCAACTCGAGGAACTGTAATTTTGAATGGTACCTCAACTACTTGTCTCTTTGACACTGAACTAAGCTTCAGTTGTATCGTCGCTAGGCACCTAGTCAAACCCGGTCAGGAGACAGAGGAAACCGTCAAACTTAGTGGAGTTTTTAAGAGTGATGCACCCAGGACGCTGCCTATCGCACTGGTAGAAATACACTCTGATTTTGTCAGAGGTGTTATTAAAGCGGCCATAATGGATGATCCGATCTACCCAGTTATCCTGGGATGTAGATATGTGTTTATTGGGAGACCAAAGGAGCCGATTGTGGCAGCGGTAACCACAAGAGGGCAAGCCAAGAAAGAGAGGGAGCCTGCGCCAAATTTGTTGCCGAATGAACTGAAGGAGGCGCAACAAAAGGACCCTACTCTGGAGCCCTGCTTTAAAAGACTGCCCATGGCTAAGGACCCCAGACACATAGGAGACATCGTTTCTAAGGATGGCATATTGTATCGTAGAATGGGCAACCCGGACACGGGGAATAACCAGCTCCTAGTACCGACGCAGTACAGAAGCCAGATCTTAGAAATGGGGCACTCTCTTCCCTTTAGCGGACATATGGGACAAAACGCCACTATTCAGCGAATAAAAAACCACTATTGGTGGCCAGGAATGAACTCTGACATTACCAGGTATGTGAAATCCTGCGCCCAGTGCCAACGGGTAGCACCAAAGCACTCGACACACCCAGTACCTATGGGGCAAATGCCAATAGTGGGTACTCCATTTGAACGGGTTGCTGTCGACATCATTGGACCCCTGGAAAGGACCAAAAGAAGGAACAGGTTCATCCTGACGTTAGTCGACACTTGCACAATGTGGGCCGAAGTTGTACCGCTACCATACATAAATTCCAAGCATGTCGCAGAAGCCCTCGTGCAAATCTTTACACGGTTTGGATTCCCTCAACAAGTTTTGACGGACAATGGATCCCAATTCCGTAGCCTGTTAATGGAGGAGATCTTTAAGATCTTGAGGGCCAAACATATCCACACCAGTCCCTACCATCCGGCCGGAAATGGACTCGTGGAACGTTTTAACGGCACCCTCACCACCATGTTACGTAAGCTGGGTCAGGAGAAACCGGAAGACTGGGACCTATATATATCGGCTGCCTTATTCGCCTACCGAGAGGTTCCTCAAGCGTCTACGGGATTCACGCCAGCTACACTTTTATTTGGCAGACCTATTAAGGGGCCACTAGAAGCCTTACTTCGGTCCCTGACAGACCAAAAGGCCGACGAGAGTCGTCTCTGCAAGCAAGTATGTATCTGAGCTCAAGGAAAGGCTTAAGCTAGGTTGGGAACTAGCTACAACCAACCTTAAGAAAGCTCGCGCTAAACATGCTAAAAGATACAACAAAGCTGCAAAAGAGAGAGAACTACAACCAGGGGAGAAAGTTTTGTTGCTACTTCCAACCGGAAGCAATAAACTTCGCATCGGATGGCAAGGGCCGTTTACCGTCCTTAAAAAGATCTCACGTACCAATTACAAGATCTCCATCAAAGGAAAGGAGAAGGTCTTCCACGTAAATCTACTTAAGAAATATCTAGAGAGACCGGTGCCATCCTCCGAGCATCTCCTGGCTGTCGCCATAGCAACGGAAGACGAGGAAGATGATGATGGTTGCATGGAGTATCCATTGCAACCCACAGAATCCTTTAAAGATGTCAAGTTCGGCGACAATCTCTCACTAGAACAACAAACAGAAACCAGGGCGCTACTAAAACAGTACAGTTCAGTCTTAACGGATGTACCTGGTCGAACAAATATCATCGAATTTGATATGGAATTAACAAACGAGACCCCTGTTCGAACCAGAGTTTACCCCATCTCTTACGCTAAAGCTGATGCACTTCGCGGAGAAATAGACAAGCTGCGTCAGGCAGGAATTATCAGTGAGTCTACATCTCCTTATAGTTCCAGTGTAGTGCTGTTGCAGAAGCCCAATAAGGAAGTTCGGCTGTGTATAGATTACCGGCTGCTAAACGCTGCTACGGAATTCCAGCCCGAACCTCTCCAAACTGTT
The DNA here is from genome assembly GCA_024509875.1 of Oreohelix idahoensis. Taxonomy (NCBI): domain Eukaryota; kingdom Metazoa; phylum Mollusca; class Gastropoda; order Stylommatophora; family Oreohelicidae; genus Oreohelix; species Oreohelix idahoensis. The sequence goes on from JAMPIV010001177.1 coordinate 254,771, forward strand.
TCTGAGTTGTTCACCAAGCTTAGCAAGGCAAAGATTTTCTCCAAGATTGACCTCAGTAAAGGTTACTATCAAATACCAGTCAAGGAGGAAATTAAACCCTTGTTAGCTTTCAGCACTAGTGAAGGACATTACACATTTAATGTGATGCCATTCGGTTTGCATAACGCACCAGGAGTGTTCACCAGGATGATGAGGAAGCTTCTAGAACCTTTGCAAAGTCCCCATATCCATAATTTTATCGATGACATATTAATTGCATCAGAAACCTACGAAGAACATATTGCTACGGTTGCTATGCTCCTCAGGAGACTACAGGAAACTGGTCTCACAGCCAGACCTAGCAAATGTCTCATCGGGTTTGAACAGTTAGACTTCCTGGGGCATACTATTTCTCACGGCTGTTGTTGGCCTGTTCAGAAGAACGTGGAGAAAATAGTGGCAGCAAAAAGACCCCGAACAAAGAAAGACGTACGTTCCTTCATATCCCTATGTGCATACTATCAGAAGTACATCCAGAACTTCAACGGACTAACGGCACCTCTGACTGACCTCACAAAGAAAGGTTGTCCTGATAAGGTCATTTGGGATCAAAAGTGCGAACACGCGTACAGCACTTTGAAAGGACAGTTGTCTGCATACCCCATTTTGAGGTTGCCTGACCTCAAGAAACCTTTCGTACTGCGGGTCGACGCGTCAGGTCAGGGCATCGGGTCAACACTGCTTCAAGCCGATGACAGTAACCCGAACATGCTATTTCCAGTTGCCTATGGCAGTCGGAAATTAAATAAAGCTGAACGGAACTACAGCGTAGTCGAAAGAGAATGCCTCGCTCTGATTGACGGTATCAGACGGCATCATGAGTTTCTCTATGGTACATCTTTTACGGTGCAAACAGACCACGCTCCGTTAGCATTTCTTGGTGCCAATAAAGAATTTAACGCAAGGATCATGCGGTGGGCCCTTCTATTAAGCGTTTATTCTTTCGAAGTGGAATACATTCCGGGAAGACAGAATGTCGGGGCGGATTTCCTGAGTAGAAACTGGACTACGGACGAAGAGGAAGAAGTTGAAGATACTAATCACCCAAAAGCTACCAATCAGGGCAGCTTCATTGTCAGAAATTAAACATGAAAATATGTTTTCATGTCTCAAAAGAGGGGACGATTGTCACAGACGAACTCAGCTGGCCCTGAATCGTTGTAGCACGACCCTTTGTAGCGACCCCTTCGTTAGCACCAGAGCCCCCGAATAATTTTGGTAACTCTTCATCAAACCGGAATTTATTTTCACCTGGACTCATTGCTATGAAACCGTTCCACGCAGATGGCCAACACGTTGGCTGATTAATATGTGGACAGTTTATCTACCGGTCATTCTGGTCATCGCATTGATTTAAGGAAAGATTAAATCACGCCCACGGACATCGCCTGAGCAATGATATGAAGTTATTTTCATTAACTTGGGCAGTGGGGGCGTTGCCTACTTCAAACAGAGAGAGCGGAACAGGATCAAACAGACACGGAAGTGGTTTCAGGAACGTTGAGCGGGAGAGATCAAAGCAGTAGTGGTCCCTGAAACGAACGGAGAAGTTTCTTGCCGGCATTTTCCGCACCTCCATGTTAAGCGCTAAACCGACCGCAGACGTAGCGAACGGGGGAAGATGTCGGATGCAACGAACGGGGAAACGGAAAACCAGGGGACGGCATCTCTCTTTAGTCTGTCGGTCAGATCCCCGAAAGTCTCATGAGATAAAAAAAAGTGTCAACTTTCTCATGCCCCCCTCATCTTTAATTCCATTTTAAATATATACAGACCACTAGAAAGCCAGGCATCATTCAGTGCCAGAGATTTTTAAGATTCACTAGCTATTAGTAGAAAGTTGCTAGATTCCCATCTGAAATTGGTGGCTACAAATTGGAGTGTTTCTTTTTCTGTGCACGGTATAATATATTTGTTAAAGTGATCAGTGGTCTAGTGCTTTCATTTTATTTCACTGGATTTTGTGTTTATTTAATCTATTTAATTAAACTCATCCCAAAAGTTCCAGTGGTAAATTTAATGATATATCTATTATAACATTTCCAAAAATAATAGATGTTTAAATGTTAAAGTAACTTTTAAAGTCGCGAAGGAATTTATAATTAATAAATTGAGTTAAGTCCTATATATAACGATGTGTATTTTAACCATTAGACTCGTGACGTGTTTTCTTAAATACATAATTAAATACGCGAGTGTATATATATATATATATATATATATATATATATATATATATATATATATATATATATATATATATATATATATATATATATATATATATATATATATATATATATATATATATATATATATATATATATATATATATATATATATAGCCTTAACGGTAAATTTATCGCGCGTTAAGAATATTATTTGATTTTTGAAGTATGATTATGATTGTCATGGGTTTTATATCTTTTTCTCTAGAATGATCACCTTTGCGATCCCAGCATCATTAATAAATCATACAGAGAGTTTCCATACTCGGTTCTTAAACTTCCAGACAGTTTGATGAGACATTTTTTTAAAATTTAATCTTGTGGTGGTCCGGTGCGGCCTAGCGGTCATAATTACATGAAAGAAAGCCTACCCAAGAACATTTAAAATATTATCATCAAATTTAAATTTCAATCTGTGAGATAAACTGGAAGATGAACAGTGCCAGTAGCAATAATTTATGTACGGCTCTAAATGTGAGAGGATACCGATTTACCTGACTGTGACCGAGCCTAGTTTTTCCTCACTGGATTAAAAACTTACCGGTCAGTGGCTATCATCACGCACTGAAGGATTATACCATCACCTCATTTTTCACCCCTATGTCGAACTGCGTCAGTGCCATCCCATAGACTCGTTTCTTTATAATAAAACACAAGAACTCTTAGAACTTCAAGTCCGGCGATAAGCGGGAATATTTGCTTTCAGTGAAACCTCGCATTATCTGGGGCAAGACATAGAAGGACTAGACAGTTTTCACATGTAAAGAGTTTAATTACTGTGTATATCATGCTATGGATTGTCTGATGCTGCAATCGGTAAGTGTGTGGTGTATATGAGTGTGGATCCTCACAGAGTGTATGAAATGACAGGAGATTTATTTTTGCAAAACCCTTTGTTAACTTGCCTACCGGGTAATACGTTTTTCTGTATACCCGGCATTGTTCCTTTAAGTGGGATAATTTGTTAACTCTGTTTCATCCCTCCCCCCCCCCCTTTTTTTCTTTGCTTAGTAAAGGGAAGACACAATTGGGATAACAGTATTTTTGTCTACCACCATAACTAATATTGTAACACCTCTTTTCAGAGAAATTAACTTCATGGTTAGGTTACATTACCTATGTTCCTGATAACTATCTATCTTGGGTCTGGGTTTACCTTTGTCTAATAAGCGGGAAGGGCTTAGTCGATACCAATCTTCTTTACCCCATCCTCACCTTGTTAATTGTATTTTCTGTACTTATGATAATTTTTATGTAACCTGTTGGATGTTGTGATTGAGTTTAAATGCTAATAAACAGCATAAACATATATAGTACTGTGTTGGACTACCAAGGCCCAAATCCCTCATATGTGTTTAAGATAGTTGTATCCACGTCGTCTGTGTGTCTGAAGCACCAAATCGGTGTGAGCGCAGATGTGTGTCTGGAAAACTGGCAAATAATTGTTTGACCAGGAGAGTGGAAGAGAAGATTGAGAGAAACGATTTGTCGTAAATAAGTCTGTCTTTACTCTCCTCCAGCACTCTGTGGAACATCATATTCACTCGCTAACCTTTTCCTATCACTGAGCCTTTCATCATCAGTCTACACTCTAAACCGGACTACTATTTCTAAGACTCTTTCTCTCAAAATAAATTTACGACACTTTGTTTTTGGCCTCGTTGCTCTACGTATTTTCTCGATGTTTGTCGCAACGGGCCACAAACAACCTTGAGAAATGGTATGACCTAGGAAGTCAAGCTTTTCAAAGCCGATTAAACATTTGCTAGGTCGGGCAGTCAACTCGGCTTCCTTTAGTCTCCTGAGGAACATAGCGATCGTAGCAATATGTTCTTTGTAGTTATCAGTTGCAATAAGTATGTCGTCCATGAAATTGTGAAAATTTCGACTTTGCAAGGGTTCCAAAAGCTTTCTCATCATTCCGATGAAGACTCCTGGTGCATTGTATAAACAGAAAGGCTTAAAATAGAAAGTATAATGTCCTTCGCTGGTGCTAAAGGCTAATAGGGGTTTAATTTCCTCCTTGACTGGTATTTGGTAATAACCTTTACTCAGGTCAATCTTGGAGAAAAGTTTTGCCTTGCTTAGCTTGGTAAACAGTTCTGAGGTGCTTGGGAGTGGTTCGGGCTAAAATTCTGTTACTGTGTTGAATAGTCCGTAGCCAATACACAGCCGAAATTCCTTTATACGGTTTCTGCAACAGAAGTAGTACGCTTGAGCTATACGGAGATGTGGACTCGCTAATAATCCCAGCTTGCAGTAGTTTGTCTACTTCTCCACGTAAGGTGTCTGCTTTCGAAAACGAGATCGGATAAACTCTGGTTCTTACAGGCGTCTCGTTAGTCAGCTTCATATCAAACTCTACGAGATGTGAAAGACCAGGTATGTCCGTTAAGACTGCTGAATACTGTTTCAATAGCGCCTTCGTTTCTGTTTGTTGACGTTCCGAGAGGGTGTCGCCAAATTTAACGTCCTTATATGACTCCGTTTGTTGCAGTGGAACTTTCGTCATCTCCGTCATCCACGGTTGCTATAGTGACTGCCAAAAGATGTTCGGGGGAAGGCACCGGTCTTTCCAAGTATTTCTTTAACAGATTTACATGGTAGACCTTTTCCTAACCTTTAACAGAGATCTTGTAGTTGGTTCTAGAGATCTTTTAAATGACGGTACACGGCCCTTGCCATCCGATACACAGTTTGTTGTTTCCGGTAGGTAGTAACAACAAAACTTTCTCTCCTGGCTCCAGTTCTCTCTCCTTATCTGCTTTGTTGTATCTTTTAGCGTGCTTCAGGTGTGCGCGCTTCAGGTTGGTTGCTGCTAGGTCCCATTCTAGTTTTAGCCGTTCCTTTAACTCAGATACATACCTAAATTCTGAGAAAACTGTCTCATTGGCCTTCTGGTCTGTCAGTGACCGTCGTAAGGCTTCTATCGGGCCCTTAAAAGGTCTGCCGAATAAAAGCGTAGCTGGCGGTAGCCCTGTAGAGGGCTGGGGACGTCCCTGTAGGCGAACAAGGCTGCAGGAATGAAAAGGTCCCAATCTTCTGGCTACTTCTGTCCCAGCTTACGTAACGTCATGGTTAGGCTTTCGTTTACACAGTCTACTAACCCACTTCCGGCCGGATGGTAGGGACTGATGTAGATGTGCTGGTCCCTCAAGATCTTAAAGATCTACCCCATTAACAGGCTATGGAACTGGGATCCGTTATTCGTCAAAACTTGTTGAGGAAATCCCAGCCGTGTAAAAATCTGCACTAGGGCTTCTGCGACATGCTTGGAATCCGTCATGTTAGCGGTATAGCTTCGGCCCACATAGTGCATGTGTCAACTAAGGTCAGGATAAACCTGTTCCTTCGTTTAGTCCTTTCAAGGGGTCCTATAATGTCGACTGCTACCCGTTCAAATGGGGTCCCCCACTATTGTCATTTCTCCCATAGGAACTGGGGGGGGGGTGTCCAATGTTTTGGTGCCGCACGTTGGCACTTGGCGCAGGATTTAACGTATCTGATAATATCATAGTTCATTCCTGGCCACCAATAGTGAGTGGATATTCGTTGTATTGTGAAGTTTTGTCCCATATATCCGCTAAAGGGAAAACAGTGCCTCATTTCTAAGATTTGGTCTCGGTACTGCGTCGGTACTAGGAGCTGATTATGTCCCTGTTCATGGTCGCCCGTTATTCGATACAACAGTCCTTCCTTAGAAAAAATATCCCCGTTGTGTCTAGGGTCCTTGGTCATGGACAGTTTCTTAAAGCAGGGCTCCAAGGTAAGGTCCTTTTGTTGCGCATCTTTCAGTTCCTTAGGTAACACGTTAGGTGCAGGCTCCCGTTCTTTTTGGGTTTGCCCTCTTGTGGTTACTTCTGCCACAATCGGCTCTTTCGGTCTCCCTAGAAACACATATCAACATCCAAGTATGATGTTGTAGATAGGGTCCTCCATTACCGCCGCCTTAATAAAACCACGGACGCAATCCGAGTCTATCTCCACAAGCGCGACAGGGAGCGTTATGGGTGCATCTCTTTTAAAAACTCCACATATGTCGACGGTTTCTCCCGTGTCTTGGCCTGGTTTAACCAAATGGCTCGCGACTATACTATCAAAGCTTAATCCGCTGTCAAAAAGACACTCCGTGGAAGTTCCGTTCAACATAACCATACCTCGCGTAGAAGGCCTCTCACCATCAGGTTGAGAATCACTGACCTTGCTATTTTACGGTAATGCTGTTTACAAACACACAATCCGCTTGGGACTGGTTTGCTTGTCCCGATCAGATTTACCTGGCTAAGGGGTTTACTCTTTTTCATATCCTTTCTGGCTGTGCCATGAGGTACGTTTAAGCTCATCACGGGTTTCGGTAGGGTATCTGGATTTATAGAATTTCGATTTATTTTGGGGAGCGCTAGTTTCTCTTGGATTTTGGTTGGAAAATTACTGGGGAGAATGCTATAGATTATTGTTCCGAGAAGGCGCATCTGTAAGTTTGCGTTTAGAGCCTGGAAGTTCTGCGAGTGCGCCTGCATATCGCTCTATCTTACTCAAAATGTCTTCAGGTTTGCCGCTCCCTGTTCAGCAAGAAATCTACGGGTTTCACTTGACAAAGTGCTTTCAATCTGTTCGGTTGGAAAATGTTCTTCTAAACCTTCAAAAATGCATGGGAGTTTTGACAGCTCCACACACTTTGTCAAATATCCCTTTAGACAAGAAAAGAACTGAGCTCCCTCCTTTCTGCTGTTTCGGAAAAGTTGTAAAATCTTGGGATGCGTTCATCTCGAGCCGGTCAAGTAAACCTTTCTGAAGCAGTCGTAATTGTCTTGACTGCTGCTTCCCAGTTTCACATACACATCATACGCATTGCCTTTGAGGGTCTGGGATAGCTTCAAGCACCATCGCATACTGTCCAAACCGTACAGGGTTGCCATTCTCTCAAATTTTTCTAGATAGCTATCAATTTTCTCATTGGTTTGGTTGGTTGGTTCGTTTGTCGACTATATTGCTGTTATATGCTGTTCAACCTGAAAATTGGTTATAATTGGGGTATATTGTGCGTTTAGTTTCTTCGGTGCTAGCCGGTTGTTAGTCCTGAAAAGAACTGGTCCTAAAAAGGACTACTAGCTGACTGTCTGGATTCCTCTTCGTTGCTTGTCTGTCCTTGGTGCGGTGGCGTGTTCATGGTGTTTTTCATATCATGCCTCCCTATCTGGCTTGTGTGGTTTTGTGTGTTTTTGCCGTCCTCATTTTTGTTTCTTGTGTCTTCCTTTTCTCCTGTATCTAAGATAGCGCTTTTTCTATAATTGTTAGGAGTAGTTTTTCTAGTGTTTCCTCGATGACGTCGTCTGATTGGTCGTTCGTTTTAGTTTCTTGTGTGTTGGATGTAATTTCTTCAATGGCCATTCTTTCTGCCTCTATTCTTTTGAGTAGTTCTTCGTTTCCCTCTTTCAGTTCTATCAGCTTTCTGACATCTTCTTCTATCTGCTGCTGAATTCTTTTCATGTCTTGGTGTATTATTTTCATGTCGTTTATATATTGTTGTTTCGCGCTTTCCGAGCTATCAGGGATTTCTTCACATCTGGCAGTTGAGGTTCTGTTTTTGTGTGGCTGACGGTTTTCTCTCTCCTTTTGCAGTTGTTGTTTCAGATCTCTCACCTCAGTCGTGAGCTGTCTGACCTGTTTCGTTAGGTTGTCTTGGCGTCTATTACCTAAAGTACTTGCCTTCAGTCTGTTTTTTGCCTCTTGGTACGATACCCCCTTTCCAATGGGCACTGTAATTATTTGGCTTGTTTGTTGGTATTCTGAGCACCCACGGTATCGTGCTCCGTGATTTCCGAGGCTGTTGGTACATTTTCTATTTTTGTTTGGCGCTTGGTAGTCAGGTTCTTTTTTTGCCTTAGGGCAGTCTTTGTATTCGTGGCTGCCCGCACAGTATCTACAGACCGTCTCTTTTCTGCACGCGTTCTTTGTGTGAGAAAATCCCTGACACTTTGAACACTGAATCACTGGCGGGATGTAGACATGTGTTCTTCGAGGTCCATTCTGGATAGTGATGCTTTCCGGAACTGTTTTCCCTTGTAAAGTCACTATTATCCGTCTGGTGTCTTTTTTGTTCCAGGACTTTAGCCTTTTGGCGTGTGTGATTCTGTACCGAGGGTTTTCGGCCTGGATGCAGCTAAGGGTTTCTGTGTCTGACAAGCTGGTGTCTATCCCTTTGATGACTACTTTCTTGGTTTCAGTGTAGATTTCTGCTTGGATTTTGATCCGGTGTGGTAGCTGAAATTCTTTTGGCCCGGACGCCAGAGCAGTCATCAGTGATTTAGTCTTTTCCATATCATTCAGGGCAAGTGTCACTCCCTGTTGGTGCCTTCTGATACTTATTATGTCTCTTTTGCCTACTACATTCTCCAGGACATTGATTACTTTGTCGTCCGGGAGTGCCCTGGGGGTGGCTTCTCCTCCAGACAACTGCGTAATTTTTATTTTGCGGTCTTGTTTCAGTTCCTTGTGAATGCTTTTCTGTAGTTCGCCTGAGCTGCATTTTCCCATTGGGGCTTTGGAAGGTTACTAGGGCAAATTGGGAAGACTGGCTATTTGAGTAGTCAGCTGAGGGTGATTGAGGTGATTAAGACTCTCCGTTGCTGGAGCTAGACGCTGCACCACGAATGTGGCCTCTAAAGCCTTAAGCGTCAATTCATGCTGACGTCTTTTGTCGTTCTCTCTTTCCTCGTGTTGTCTCTCCTTCTCCCGTTCCTTCTCTGCGAGTTTCCATTTCCGCCTCAATTTTCTTACTTTCCAATTGCCGCTCTTCCTCTTTCTTCTGTGCCTCATATTTGGCTAGTTCGTCGTTCACAAAAGCTAGCAACTCTTCTCCTTGTAATCGTGTTTCTTTTGCTTCCTCTCTTAGCATTGCCCTAAGCCTTGCCTTCACCGCCATGGCGAATATACCTGACTGCGAAGTACCCGAGAAGGAAAGAAGAAAATGACACACTGCTCCCTAACCAAATAAGAGAATACAACAATTTGTTTTTACTGTTTCCTTCTCCCTGTTTCTCAGTTGTCTAAATCTATCGCTGCTGTTAACTGGCAAAAAGGCGCATAACGCAGTCGACTTAATCCATAGGGATGGTAGATTAGGCTAAAAATACTTTAAATCTACTATTACTAAACGTGGAAAAAAAATTTTAAATGTCGAACAAAAAAAAAATTCTCCTATTTTCTCCACCACGCTCACTCCCACCTGGAGTCAGTATGGAATTATGGGAAGGCGATTAACTTGGCAACTGCCAATGCACTTCCTTCGCGGGGCTCACGCTCCACTGCTCCAACAAAATTGTGATTGTTAAACAATCACGCGAACTAGCGGTCTTTTTGTACATAAAATATTATATATCATAAAAAAAAAAAAATCACCATCAAAATCTAACTGCAAGTAAATTACAAGATGCTGTGGAAAAAAAAGATGTCTCTATTTTGTGTGGTCAGAACCCAGGAAAAGTAAGAACGTTGCCTAGGGGATACATTATTTTTCTTTCAATTACACCAACGTACAACACACTCTAGCTAGAGTTAGACTAAGAATCTATAATAGACGTTAGTCATCTGTCTGGACTCAGGCTAAGATTACGTCACGGACGAGTGCACATTCTGTCGTACGGAAGGTTAATTGTTTTATTTTGCTCGTCTGAGTATATAGAGTGGATGTCGACAGGTACGCGAGAAGGTATAGAAATAGATTTTTCATAGGTGGTAGTATTGAGGCAAAAAGATCTCTCTGTGGAGTGATTAGGTAATCTCTTCCAGCCTATCCGTAAGACTGTACTTTATTGCAAGACAGCTTTTATCTCCCTATCAGGAATATATAAATTTATCTACACACACAACCACAGCTATGTGACAACAAGAAACACAAGCGTGAAAAAACTATGGATAAATTGGTATGGGTCTGACCAACACACAAAGGTAAGTTTCTTTGCAGTTTATTATCATTAAAATTCAACAACATCAAAATATCTAAAGAAAAAGATCAAAGAGTCATTTACAAATAGTTAAAAAAACTGAGAGAGTTCTTGGTTCACTCTGTAGCGGGAAAAAAACTTCCAGTATTGGGAAAACATCTGGTTGCTAGAACTTTGTTCATAGGCTGACGATGGTTCTTCTATCGGCCAACCTGTGGCTGGTAAAATATATATATGTATATATATATATATATTCCCACACCTTTTTTTTTAGCTTCTTGGGATCAGTATATATAATAGGGGTGCGTTTTTAATGTGCTTCAGTATATATATATATATATATATATATATATATATATATATATATATATATATATATATATATATATATATATATATATATATATATATATATACTGAAGCACATTAAAAACGCACCACTATTATATATACTGATGCCGAGAAGCTGGAAAAAAAGTGTGCGAATGGATTTTCCCCGTGTTTGTCATGAGGTAGAGAGCGAATGGCTGCTGGAATGGAAAGTGCATGATTCAACCCACGAGTTTGTGTACAGACTACATGAAAACAATGAAAGTTACACGTGCAACACGATTCCCAACAGCTATGACCCTGACAATGTGTACGCGTTGTGGCAGTATACTCGGTATAAAAAGGCCGTTGAGACAAAACACCCAGTACATGTGCTTGAAATGCCACGACTATCTGAAAACGACCGCCAACGAGCCATTGGTATGTTGGAGACTGGAATGTGCGCGCGGGCCATTGCCAGAAGGATGAATTGCCACCACAGCACTATTGTACGTCTCAATGAACGTTACGGAACCACTGGCAGCGCCCGAAATAGACTTCGGAGTGGCCAACAACGAGTTACTACCCCTGCGCAAGATCGTCATATTGTGCCGAGTCACCTAAGGAATCGTTCTCTCCCGGCAAGTCAAACAGCAAGAGCAATAGTGGGTAGACGTAGGCAAGTCTCTCGAATGATAGTCATACGACGACTCAGAGATGCAGGCCTTACTGCAAGACGACCTTATGTTGCGCCAAACTTGACTCACAGACATCGTCAGCAGCGCCTGCAATGGGCAGAGCAACATGTCAGATGGACTAGACTGCAGTGGAATGCTGTCCTATTCACAGACGAGAGGAGATTCAACATATACTTTGCTGATGGACGTATGCGGATTTGGCGACGGTGTGGAGAGCGCTTTGCAGATTGCTGTGTTCGTCAGCACAACCGATTTCGAGGTGGCAGTATTCAAATGTGGGGAGGATTCAGTTTTCACCATCGCTTGCCTCTTCACGTCTTCCGTGGAAATGTTAATGCTGTGACATATCGAGATGAGGTTCTGGATGCATTGGTTGCTCCTGCGTTCACATATTATCCAGACCTGCAGCTTCTCCAGCAGGATAACGCGCGTGCACACTCCGCATGCATTACGCAGTAATGTCTACAGCAGCAGAACATTGTGACGATTGATTGGCCTGCCCTATCACCAGACATGTCCCCTATAAAACATCCGTGGGACGAGCTTGGACGCAGAGTCTACAGGCAAGGTTCTCCAGCTAATCTGCAACAGCTCAAAGCTGCTCTTACACGTGAATGGGACTTGATTCCCCGGAATTTCCTTCAGAGACTTGTGCGGTCCATGCGGAGCCGCTGCCAAGCTTGTTTGCAAGCACATGGTGGACATACCAGATACTGAGGATAGTGTGAATGAATTTTTTTTATTGGTTGCATGTTTGGTTTTCTCCCTTGCCTGCACAGAATGCAATGGATTTCATAACAATCAAATGTACAAATTAATGACCAGCATGGATTCATAGGAAAATGAATAAAGATTCCAAATATATAAACTTGTAAACACTTATATTTACATTTCACACTCTGTTCCTGGATTATACAGGTGGTGCGTTTTTAATGTGCTTGTATATATATATATATATATATATATATATATATATATATATATTTATATATTTATTTATATATTTATATATTTATATATTTATATATTTATATATTTATACACACACACATATATATATCAACATATCCCACTTTTTCTGCTTCGACACCGGAATCACACATGAATTATTTCTATTACTGATCTCTGTTTCTGTTGTTAGCGCTGTGAGTATAAGATTAAACTTGACAACTTTCCCTTGTTACTACATTTCACAATTTTGATTCGTTACCTATATTTTTTCTTTTCCCAGTTGGAGATACGTTGCTCAAAGTCCTGCATATTGGCAATTTTGAAGCTTCATAATATTCATCTTACATTTGTGTACACTGGCAGTCTGTTTGCTTATTTCCGCCGCTAGTTAGCTTCAGTCAGAAGGGCATTATACGACCTGATACGCCTTGAAGTAGCTGGCTGGTGTATTAATATTCAGCGTTTCCCAAGCAAAGCGGCAAGAAGGTATATCTATTCCAGTATGAAAATCTTTACATGTGAACTAAGATATTGTAGCAGATTTATAATACAGAGACAGCATGTCTAGAATGCAGTATACGTATATTCGAAAGTATAGTTTCGTTGGCGGGATAAAACTGATATTTCCTCTACATTAGGCCTTTAAAGTTCACAGTTATTTGAACATTGATCGATTGGCTATCTCGTTCGATGTGCAAGATAAAAGAAAATGATCGAGAGGGTTGTTGTCGGAATTATGTCAAGAAAAAGGGGGTCGAGGAAAATAAGTATATCTATAAAAGAAAGGGAAGGATATCATTCCGTCACACTCAGGTATGTCGTAAGAGGCGACCTATATGAGATAGCGCATGATACAATCAACTTAATCTTGTCAAATAAATCTCTATATAAACCACTACTGCAAGAGCACGTGAATGCTTTGTTGTAGATTTCGTGTCACGTGACCAGCTGTTGTAATAGCTCCATACTCCATAAAAAGGAGACAAGGAAAAAAATACAGTCAGTGACCTTGGCTCCGGTGCACTCAGGGTCATTGACTGATACCATCCATTCAGTTGATTAAGCTAGACGGAGGTTGTTATTGTTGTTGTTTAACTAGGACTACTGAGCTTCTCGGTCTTTTGCAGCCAATACCAAGTTGAAGATTCCTTGGTATTATCTACACTGTTGTTTTTTTTCTGTGACTATTCTACCATTCCGAAACGTGTTGAGTTAAATTCATGAGCTCTAGTTTCTCCAGCTCAGTTTGTATTTTAAAGGATCATCACCATGGTGATTACATGACATCTGGTCTCACACTAGGAGGAAGAAGCACATGACATACTGTGCATTCCGAAGTTCTCCAATTATGCAGAGCTAAAATACTGTGACCTGGTTCAGGGCTCTCCCAAGGTTTTCTCACGTCCTACCCAGAGCTACGTTTGAGCTCTTCCTGACCATCATGGGTCCTTAGTGAGATCCTCCTGCATACAGCCAACGTGGGCCCCATATTGCCGTGGGAACGCTGAATGAAGTAATGAATATGTATGGTCTCCTTGGCTGAGATAGATTCCGTATTTCACTTTGCCATGGCTTGCATTATACATTAGGTTGACTATTTCGTTTTGATGATAATACCTTAATAGAACTTCCACACGGTTCCTCTGGGTTTGATATCAAACATTCTCTTAAAGTTCAAGATAGTTAGATCTTGTACTACATTTCAAATTTCTGCTGTTGTTGTTTCTTTTTCCCCTTTCAATGATCACCATTCGTGAAAAAATCTCACAAAAGTTAAAAAAGAAAAAGAAAAAAATGAGACGAAGATGCATGGAAGACATTTATGAAAATGTTTTATTAACAGGGGCAGTTGTTAAACGGTTAGCTTGGGTTAGTGCCCTACAGTGAAGAAAAGAGCAAAATTATTTTGTAACTGCTAGTGCAAAAAATTATCTAAAAAAAAAACACTCAATTACTTTAGCAAGAGAGGCAATTCTATAATTTTTATTTAAGAGTAATCAAAACATTGCTGAGTTCCCATTAAGTCACGAATGTGTGTATTCTTTTATGTGCAAACATGTTTTTAACTATGCCATATTAATGTGAAGAACGTAAATTTAAATAAATAAAGAGGGCAAATCCGAGGCTTGTAAACAGAATATAAATAATACACACATAAAGGAATGTTCGTACAAAAATGCAGTTTACAAGCGTCGGGTTTCCCCTCTGTATTTATTTAAATGTTTATACAATACAGACCTACCCTCTATTCTGTACTTTTCTCATTCTTCTATCATTTACTAGAAACAGGTTTTATGTCTCTGTCTTGTGTAATCTGACCTATACTGTAGACGCCCCACCTTGATTTCTTACCACGTATATCGATCGGTGTACACATGGCATCATCATCCTCAGCATGATCATTTATCAGCTGATCACTTTCCAGCTCTGCTCTCACATTGTCCAAGCTCTGCACTCTCTGACACGGTTGATGATGACTTGCTGGCAGATAGTCCAGTTCTCACCTGACTTACTCCACTCGTCTCCCTTGAAAATATTTTCAACTGTGGCCACCTGTCTAATAGTTGCCTCTGCTGGCACCATCCATGACATCCCCCTATTTATTCTTGCTCCTTTGATGTCAGCTGCATTCCCATGCAGGGGATGCCTTTTGTCTGTGGTTGCTCGCATATTAGATTTTACGTGAGCCATCGCATACCTGGATCTAACTGACAGCAATCCAGGCATGTACTGCATCGTCACGCGTACAGCCCAAAACTTTACTCAACCCTTCATTTTGAATGCGTCGTTCACATTGTGATACTGACAGCATGAGTATTCACAGCTCGTATTCGATAAGAAATGATTAGCTGATGATACATAAGAAATAGTAATCTCTGCTCCATGTGCGCTGCTGCCTTCATTTTTAGGGCTGACACACCTCGCCTACACTTCTGTATGATGTAATCAACATGGTGCTTATGCGATAACCCCTGATCAAATGTTACTCCAAGGTACTTCAGCTTGTCTTACCTTTCAATTTTCTGCTCATTGAGAGTAATATCTGGAGTACTTGTTTTCACTATGGAGTTGTTTAAAGAGCACCACATCACGCAGGCCTTGGTGGGATTGACTTTAGAGCCAGTTTTACACATAATAAGCAAATGTTCCAGCGTTATCCCATTTGCTTTCATGGGCCTATAGCTTCCCGGGTTATCAGGGAGGATTTGTGCATTTTCGAGGAGGTTATTATTTTTCTCGCTACGATCTTTTCTAGTAATTTATTGTAGACATTCTACAGAGTGATAATTCTATAGCTGCTGAGAAGTGTGGGATCTTTACCTGGTTTAGGTAACAATGTAGCCAGTCTTCCTGCACATCAGCATTCTGTATGCTGGTGATGATATCACCATATTCGTGCTCGCCTCATCGAGCTGTTTTATGTGATGTTACTCTATACCATCAGGATTCAGGGCAGTGGTTCTACGTTTCTAAAGTGTACGCAACGTCTTCTTCTGATATGAGGTTGAAACATATATCGCCTCTTCTGTCGCTTTCCAGAACTCGGTCTTTAATGTCTTCGCGAGTAGCTTTATCACATTTATCTGTCTCAGTAATATAATGCTCAAGTAATGCATGTCCCTTCTAAGCATCAGTCTTCAGCCTTATTCCTGTCTAGCTTAGAATATTAGGAATTGGTTAGTTTGTTCCTATTCGTCCTTGGATGTAAGGACCAGAATTTCTCAGTGCCCACCTGTGTCGCAAAGCCCTCCCACAGTGCGTCATTGGCTTCTCTTGCTAATCTCCTGAATTTATTGTTGGCTCTCTGATTTTTATCCTTCATCTCTTCCACCTCTTAATGATTCATTGTTTTTCCTTTTCGTTCTTTCCGCCATGATTTTGTTGCTCTTTCCTTTTCCATCCATACATTATTGTTCAATTGTTTCTTTACAATTAGTTCCATCCAGTTTTGCACAGACATTTCTGCTGCCTGCTGTGCAGTGTTCCCTTGTTCTTTTAGTGTTCGAAAATTCCAGGCGTCCCATCTTGAGACTTTCTCTCCCCCCCCCCCCCCCCCCAAAAAAAAAAAAAGAAGTTAATCAGCACTCGAGACCTTTTCAGCTTTCTTTGGGCCGCAATGACCCCCTGTTACGGTATTTTATTGAAGTCGTCTGCTATGGTTGGCAGTGTGCAAATTTTAGGGTGACAGCATTTAATATAATTTAATGTTAATAATTCACGGTCTGCTGAACGCTATGTACACGATCGAATTATGACGTGTTAGCGTTGATAGGTCACGCACCGTGACTTAGATACGAGACCCTTTTTACGTTGACCGTCAAGCTGTAAAGACGTGTCCTATATCCTTCCAGTGTTGGGCATTGTATTGCCATATATATATATATATAGTTACTTCGAAGTAAGGACTCAGGGTCAGTCCAAAGTTATGTGAAAGAGATACGATGATAAGGTTAGTATTTAACCGAATGTAAGGAAGGATCATTAAACAGTCCATAATATTTATATTCGTCAGACTCATACGCTCACTGTCGGCTGTTGGAATCCCCAACCGCGCGTGCATATAGCTATGACGCTCTGTCTACATTAATTCATTTACTGGACACGGACTGAGAATATTATATGGATTCAAATGACATTAATTTGCAGATGTATGCTTGTAATGAATAATGCTCGTGATGTCTTCGTACGTTATATCGTCAATAAATGTTGGACTCAACGAAAGGACTTGCTTACCTCTATCACGTTAGGGTTGGTTCTTCAGATGGACAATGTTGATGTTTACATGCACGATGAGCTCTCTTCTTTACGAAGTTATTTACCTTGAAAATCTTATATTGACATTTGTAATGAACCACAAATGTTTATTGGACATTCAGCTAGCCAACGAAAGAAATAAGAATGATCATTCAAGTAAATGTCCCAATAACAAGCAGATCGTTATAATTTAAGAACCATCGCCATAACACCCCCTTTATAAACGCTCGTCTGTCTTTTATAGCAGAGCTGAATTAATTTAAGTACTTGTTTTGCATGACTTGTTCATGTTGCTAAATTGATTGTTTGATCACTTTCTTTGTCCACAGATTGGGTAGTCTATCTATATGTCCCATTCCATACTCCCTAGACGTATCATACGATTTACATGTTCAGGTACAATGTTACTATTGTTTGCTCTTCTTCAGGGCCCCGGTAAGAACAGGTAAAATAAAGGTAAAGGTAGTTCCATAGCAGATACTATCGCAGGGGAGTGAAGTGTTAGAGACCACTATACCAGGTTCAGCTTCGAGTGGTGAGGTGAGCAGTTCGCTTACTCGCTGTCTTTGCCTAACCTAACCCAAGACCATAGTCAGGTACATATTTACAGCTGGGGAAACTGAAGTGTGACGCCAAAGTGTTTCGAACACGATACCTTTGCTGCGAGAGGCCAGTGTTCTATTCGTTCTGCCAATCTTCCTCGTTCTCCTTCAGACTTCCACATTAATGACTCTAATAAAGGCAGTAGTCAACTCAAGGTTCCCGACATCTCCAAACAGTTTTTCGTTGACAGAAGTGGGTTGTTGCCATATACGACTCCGTTCATTACTGTAGGTTGGGCAGTACTGCAGCAGGTGTTCGACTGTCATCGGGCCGGTACCGCAGGTGCAGAGATCTGTTGCACCAATTTTGTACTTGTGGTATAGATGGTATCTCAATCTGTTGTGACCAGTGCGTAGCCGAAAAATGATGACCTGTTATTTCCTAGATAGTTGATGATAAGCATCATTTTTTAAATGGCCTGGGTGCTGTTATTCCCATTTGGACTTGAATGTGGCTTTTATTAAAAAAAAAAAAAAATCTTTTCAGTGATTATTCCCGAATTAATTGAGATATATCTCCTTGTTTCAGATGAAAGGGGAGAAGTTAGGAACGTGTAAGAGCAGACATGCGGCTTCTAAAAACTATGTTGGTCAATTATTAACAACTTGATGTACTAAGTGTTGTCGGGTTTATGTAAGAAAAATGAAGTCCTTGTCAAGACTACGTTTCACGCATCAGTGACTATTAGTAGAGTATCCAATTTTATCATTATGCTGGGAAATAATGTGAATTATATCTTGCGTAATGCCACTAAAGACATCAATAAGAAGCACATTCATAAGTTGTTTATTAATGTCTTTGGTCGTTATGGGGGGTCGAGAAGTATACTATGTCACAATATACACATCTTCCATAAACCTTCTGCAGACATTCTGTTGTTGTATACCTTTGTACAGCGATGCATTTTCACAAGTCAAACTCTCGTAATCGGAAAGAAGGATTATAGATGGACTGTGATTTCAGATGAGTCAGCCGTCGTAATACTGCACAGGTCATACCTCTAAACTATCCTTATTTCTTCTGTAAATAAATATCTCTATAATAGATTCCAGGATTTTCCTTATTAATCTTGAATTTTTCATATAATTTACCTTCATGTCTAGTAAAGTTACTATAAAACTCAGTGTTACTTCACTGACTATTTCTCCATTCATATTTGCAAACAGCTTCGCTCGACATCACTAACATCTTCAAATCTTCCTGTTAAGAAAGTTATGTCACGTGGTGACCTTAATTAAATGTATGTTTCAGTAACTCTCTCCGTATTAGATTCTGTTTTGGCTTTCTTCATAGACAATCCATTTTCATGATCCTTAGCAGGAACTGTTATCGAAATCTCATCTGTGTGTGGTTGGAACGCTGGCTCCTTCGAACAGACAGCAAACACCAAGGCCAGAACAAAGAAGATCAAAGCAATAATCCGCAATCCTATTATGAGAGCATGAAACCGGTAACGGAAGAGCTCTATGTCGTATCGAGAGCAAGCGCCCACAGAGCCGCATGTCGTTTTCCATACAATACAGGTTGAATCCACGAGAGCTCCAAAGATAACAGGACCCGGAAACCAGCCTGGACATAAAAGATGATGTATGTCATATTATACAAGTATCATATTCTTTTTCTATAAACTTATTTTTCACTACGAGGGTTACTCATCATCATCCTACTTTTTGCTCTCTTCACAGCAAAAACTCACACTGCAGGTGCTCCACCCCCCCTTTTTACATGAACGCCAGTGTCACAATACTACAGGTGCCCCTCCTTTTTCATGCACGCCTGCGTCACACTACTACAGGTGACGCCCCTTCCTTGCACGCGTACGTCTCACTACTACAGGTGCTCCCCTTACATGCACGCCTGTGTCACACTACTACAGGTGCTCCCCTTACATGCACGCCTGTGTCACACTACTACAGGTGCTCCCCTTACATGCACGCCTGTGTCACTCTACTACAGGTGCTCCCCTTACATGCACGCCTGTGTCACTCTACTACAGGTGCTCCCCTTACATGCACGCCTGTGTCACCCTCCTCCAGGGGCCCCCCCCCCCCCCCTCCTTGCATGCACGCTTGTGTCACAGCAGATAGACGTATGTAGCACGTTGTTTTAGTTGATGGGGTTTTGCCAGTCCCATGCACAACCTAACATTAGTCGCCTTGTACAACATAACTAAAGGCGTAGTTCTTATATCCCTTCTTTATGTCCTCAGAGTTCCCTGGGGACTACTAGGGACAAGTAGACACACTCGTCATAAGTTGTTCTTCAGAGTTCCCCAAGGACTACTAGTGACAAGTAGACACACTCGTTATAAGTTGTTCTTCAGAGTTCCCCAAGGACTACTAGTAGACTCGTCACAAATTGTTCCTCAGAGTTCCCCGGGGACTGCTAGGAATATGTAGGCATAGGACTCGTTATACGTTGTTCCCCAGAGTTCCCCGGGGACTACCAGGAACAAGTAGACATACGACTGGTTATACGTTGTTCCCCAGAGTTACCTGGGAACTGTTAGGGACATGTAGGCATACGACTCGTTATAAGTTGTTCATCAGCAGCCCCTGTATGAATCAGATATCATAATGACAGGCGATCATTAACGCAGATATCTGGAACTAAACAACAACAAGAAGAAATCAACGTACCTATCAATGTCCCTGCAAACGCACTAAAGCCAACAGCGAATGGTTTATCTTCTTCCTTCACACATCTGCAAGTTTATAAAATAATAAATGTTTCCACTAATGCCTTCTTCACTTCATAACCCTTATCACCTTCTGTAACATCCACTGACATACTTTTTTCTTCTGCCTTTGTCAATTAGTTGACTGTACAAATACACGGGTCCATTTAGCTCTAGACCAGGGCTTCTAAACCTGTGGCCCGCGGTCCGTGAATGGATTATAGCGGGTCATTTGCATTACCTACAATTTAAAATATGAAATATTTCATTATGCGTGTAACGGGTTGCCTCCCCTTAGCTGTGCAGTAGTGGTCCAACAGTGGCCAAAACTCAAGAGTAACTAATGTGGGTCTTCACAGGTGTCTACCTTCCACACAAGATTACTCTTGGCATAGTTGTAGGTAGATAGATAATGACCTTCCACCCCCAGGGAATCTTCACAAGATATTCAGAAAAGCGAGAACAATGCTGCATTGGCTGAGCACGTTAGCTCTGTGATCTGTCGACCCCTTCTGTGAAGGATAGGGTTATCTTTTAATTCGTTAGCTCTTTCAAGCCCCCAGCTGAGTTAATTCAGCGAATTTCCTCTTATTATTATTTAGTAGCTCTGATTGAGTGTATTTAAGACATTGCCTGAAATATACGGATATACCACATTCAAAATGATTAAGTCAACTTTAAATTTGGAAAGATATAAATAACAAATTTAATAATCACTTAGGTTTTAACAGTTATTAAAAATTAGGTTTTAACAGTTATTAAAAATTGAATATTCTTTAATAAAAATTGGTCATCATCATATGATCTTAATGGGGAATTATGTAAGGGGAAGTTTCACTTGGCAGCTTTTATTTGACTAATTAGTTGCCAATGAGGTTTCTGCTCCCGCTGGTGTTTTGGTTCTTCACAGATAGGTTACTGGATTGTTCGCGTTCCTGGTCAAGATTAAGAGTTGCAGCACGTTTCAAGTAGAATCAGCGAGTAACTGCAAAGTTGGTCCCTCGTCTCTAAGACCCGTCTGATGATGATGTCTAGCGTCGACTTCGGGCCACTTAAACCCTCACTTGTTCCAGAAATAGTACCCTCAACTGGTACCACAAACTAGTATGGCAAAAGAAGAGAAACAAATACCCTCTGAGCATTGCGTTTCCCGAGACATACTTATGTATCCCTATCTTCCTATTCCACCATCCAATCTATCTTCAGAACCTTTACCCTCTCTGGGAATTAATCTTAATCCCAGTGGGCGAAAAACTATCTTTAGATTTAAAATGAATAATTTTATATTTATCTTCAGTTGAAAATGTTAACAATATAGTTTGAATATGTTTACATTTACATCGGCTGAGAAGGTTGTAAACTTTCATTACATTTAGAGTGAATAGGTTTTACATTTACACTGGTTGAAAAGATTAATAATATAACAAGTATGTACATCATTTCATTCTTCATTCTATCCCTGCTCCATATGGAACTTGGGACTACCTCTGCTTTTGGTTCTTTATAAGAAACTCGCAATAAAGCAGTCACCAGCCCTGGCAGTGGTGGTTCATAAAATAATCATTCTATATGTTGAGTTGCCAGCCTCAAATGACTTGGACCTGCAATTGTCACATATTAATCTTCACATGTCATTACATACGTATTAGTTCACGTGTTAATAATGCAAAAAATAGAATTTAAAATGTAATGTACAACTTACGCCAATCTTTAGGCTCACAGGCTGCTGGCTCAGAGAAATAAAGGCACTTGTAGAGGCCTCTTACACTTAGTCTGAGGTGTTGTTACTTTAACAATAAGTTCCCACTTTGACTTGTGTTTCAGTTCCCTCAGATTCCGGTTGTCCGTGTTAAAAGTAGAGTATTTCTTGGGCTTTTAAGTCCCGAGAATGCTCAAACTAGGTCCGGTCACAACTATTCTTAACTCTGGCAAGGTCTGGTTGTCTTCTTAGCTCGAGTGGATTTTCACAGTGCTCTAACCTGGCTAAAGTGTCAGGTTATATTGCCTGTCTTCCCCCGCATTTGTTTGTTACAACGTTAAGCAGGGCTCCAATCGGAAGTGGTGTTGTGCCTTCATTCCGATTGTCTGCCAATCGTTTCAAACCAGCGTGTTTTGTGGGGTAATTCAAATTATTTCCTCATGGAAATTTATGTGCGTTACTGCAGAGGTCATGTCTTCCAAATATGGAATGAAAACATTCGATCCTCTCTCGGCGACGTTTACAAATAAATGTTAATAAACCCGGATTTAGATAATTTATTTCTGTGTGGTTCATAACAGACATGATAACATGACCGACACGCGGAATATAAACACACAGTCATCAATGTGGCCATCAAGAACATGACCAACACTCGGACTATCAACACTTAATCATCAATGTGAAGATAAAGAACATGACCAACACTCGAAGTTTCAACACACAATCACCAATTTGTAGATAAAGAACATGACCAACACTCGGACTATCAACACACAATTATCAATGAGAAGATAAAGAACATGACCAACACTCGGACTATCAACACACAATTATCAATGTGAAGATAAAGAACATGACCAACACTCGGACTATCAACACACAATTATCACAATGTCTATCAAGAACATGACCAACACTCGGACTATCAACACAGAATCATCAACGTGAAGATAAGAACGTGTTATTCACTGTTGAACTTGTTATTCACTGACGAACATTTTGTTTCCCACTGAAATTGTTTTTCACTGTTAAATACTCGTTGTTCGCTGCTGAACTTGTGTTTTGTTTTTTTTTTTCTGAACTATGTTTTTGTTAATTGCTGAATTATTTTTTTTCACTGTTGAATAAACTGCTAAACTTGGTTTTTTGCTGTGGAACTTGTCATTTACTGCTGAAGAAGTTATTTTACTGCTGAACTTGTTATTCACTGCCAAACTAGTTTTTTTCACAGCTGAACATGTTATTGAATGCTGAACATGGTTTTTGCTGCTGAACTCGTTATCGACTGCTGAACTAGTTATCTTCACTACTGAAGTTAATATTTGTTGCTGAACTAGTTATTCATGCTGAACTTGGTATTCAAGCGGAATTTGATTTTTCGATGCCGAACCTGTAATTTATTGCTAAACCTTAAAATTTCAATGACAGCTAAACAAGAAATTTTATGCTGCGGTGTCTTGATATAAAAGCTTGTTATGTCTTTAAATGCATGTCTCCATTTACAGGTAATCATAATGAGACATGCATTACAAGATGTGAAGGTAAGAAGAGGTGCGAATGTGGGAAGTGATCACCATTTAGTAGTAGCAAACCTGAAAGTGAAACTAAGAACGGCTGGACCAACTGTAACTACACATAAAAGTTTTATAATCAGCACATTGAAGGACCCTCTTACCAGAAAAGCTTTTGCGGCTGATATAAAGAAACGATATCAATTTCCCAAAAGTCAGGAAAAGACATTGAGTGATGATGTAGATTAGAAATTCAACACCATTTCAACAATATATAAGGAAAGTAGCAAATCATGCTTGGGATTCCAGGAAAGGAAGAAGCAAGACTGGATAACACCAGAAACATTAAACACCATAACGATGAGAAAGGAAATGAAAAGAAAGAAAACAGAAGCGAAGTCCCCCAGGTTAAAGCAACTATATAGCGAACAGTACAGCCAGCTGGACAGGGAAGTTAAACGCCAAACCCGAGCCAACAAAAGGAATTTCTTAGACGATCTAGCAAGACAGGCAGAAGAGGCAGCACTCAGAAATGAACAAAGCACAGTATAAAAAATAACTAAAATCATCAGCGGAAAACGAGGTGCAAACAATATTACATTATTAAGAGAAAAGCAAGGAAATCTCATCACGACAGCAGAGGGACAGGAAACAAGATGGACAGAGCATTTCAGAGAAACTCTGAACAAGGAACCACCAGAGACACAATTGAATGTTCCTGAGGCTGAAAATGATCTAGATGTTAAAATAGACATTTCAAGAAAAGAAGAAATCATCACAGCAATCAAAGGGTTAAAGAAAGGAAAAGCTCCTGGCCATGATAACGTAAATGCAGGTCTATTTAAGACAGACCCTGAGCTAGCAGCAGAACTATTAGAACCACTATTTGCACAAGTCTGGAAAACAGGGACAACACCAACGGAGTGGAACAAAGGAACAATTGTCAAATTGCCCAAGAAGGGAGATCTTGCAGGCAGACTGCAATAATTGGAGAGGAATCACTCTTCTCTCAGTTCCCAGCAAAATACTAGGCAGGATAATTATACAGAGAATTTCAAAAGCAGTAGACCACAAACTGAGGAAAGAACACGCAGGATTTAGAAAGAACAGAAAATGTGTAGATCATAAATTTACCCTCAGGAACATTATAGAGCAGTGCTCAGAATGGCAAAGATAGCTGTACATTAATTTCGTTGATTTTGAAAAGGCTTTTGACAGTATACATATGGACAGTTTATGGAAAATACTGAAGGCTTATGGAATTCCAAGCTGCATAGTGTCAATCATAAAAAGCCTCTATGCCAACTTTACGTGTAGCGTTGGGCAGAGCAACCTAACCTTTGAGGTGAAGACAGGAGTACGACAGAGATGCCCCTTATCAACCACTCAATTGTTAACAGTCATAGACTGAGTGATGCGCCAGACAACAGAGGGCAGTCGAAGAGGAATAAGATGGACTACATTTTCTACATTGGAAGATCTGGAATATGCAGATGACATTGCACCACTAGCACATTCACATCAACAAATTCAGGAAAAAACGGATAGACTTAATAAGTTTAGCCAGCAGGTTGGCTTGAACATCAATCTAAAGAAGATAGAGGTCATGACGCTCAATGTGAGCAACCCTGAGCCCATATCAGTAAGGAATCAGCAACTGGAACAGACAGACACCTTTCACATACCTAGGATGCATAGTAACATCAGACGGCGGAGCAAGCAAAGACATCAACAACAGAATGAACAAAGCAAGAACAGCCTTTTTTAGTCTAAACAACATCTGGAAATCCTCTCAGGACAGCACAAGCGCAAAACTAAGATTATATCAGAGCTGTGTGCTTTCTGTGCTTCTCTATGGTGCGGAATGCTGGAGAGTTACAGAGAAGGACATGTCGAAATTGTCCTCTTTTCACACAACATGCCTAAGAAAAATTCTCCCTATCTTTTGGCCGAATACCAAGATCTGCTTACTCGGAGCAAGCAAGAGGACATGCACACCATCATAGCTGGCAGACGCTGGAGCTGGGTTGGCCATGTCCTCAGAAGAGACCTCAATGCCATCACAAGAACAGCTATGCTTTGGACATCTGAAAAAAAAACGAAAGAGAAGCCGACCAAAAACAACTTGGCGGAGGACTGGAGGCTGAGATGCAAAGGATGAATCAGAGTTGGGGCACTGTACGAAGTATGGCCACTGTTGCGGTCAGTTTGCTGAGTCTATAGTATGTAAAATGTACCTGGTTAATTTTGGAGACTTTAATTTAATAGTTTCTTGATCAAAGGGGAGGTACTCATGTTTTACTGGGATTGTAGTTAACAGTGGTGGTTGTCCCACTTTTCTGTTAACCCAGCGTCTAATTTTAGAACCGATGTCAGCTTTTCCTGACATGTTCACCCATCTGAGTTTAGCTCAAGGGTCTAGGGTCACGACGCATGCGCGAAGAATCTGGCGCGATTTAAGACATCCTGTGTTAGGAGAGTCGAGCTGTAGTTTTGAAAGGGTCAAGACGGTTTTGGGGGAAGTCCTCTGTGTGTTCGACCAAGATGGTTAAAGATTGTTCCCCAATGTTATATTCTGATGCGCCTAGGAGGCGAGTGAGTTTTTGTGATATTTATTCTGAGGGACATTAAGGTAATTTACCCTTAAAACAGTTTCTTTATTGCCAGAATGATATATGACTTTTTGTAGCCAGCTAGCGACTTTTCCCTGGGCGGGAAAGAGTCCATCTATGAATACCAGTAATGGAGCTCACGAATTATTCTAATATTATATGTACTGGGCTGGTGTATGCCCAAACAACTTTACAGGTGCTGTATCCCGCTATCTGCGGTGATGCCATTTAACAAGGTTGGACTCACCCTGTTTGTTATAGAGCGAACGAACGAACGAACTTTATTTTCAAAGGGTTGAGAATTGGGCACGCAGGCCCGTCTGACATTCTGCCCTTCCTTTCTCTCGTCTTTTATACTGATTTCATTTATTCTCACATACATTTTACCCATCAATTCAAGGAATTCAACGTTATAAAGGTAAAATAATAGAATACTCACATTCATAGTATCTAATTATAAACATGAAATAAAGTATGTTGAAAAATACAAAATAAGTATCACCATGAAACAAAATATGTTGAAAAACACTATCATCATCATTAAACCTACATTCGATATTATATCATTTGTTCGGAAAAATAATCACATTAGGGGGGCAGATAATCAGAACTCATAAAGTAATCGAAAAGTTTACGATTGTATGAATAGGGACTGAGGTTGTTATCTTTCAGATAATGTGGAAGATAGTTCCAGAGATGAGCATCAGAGTAAGCTAAGCTTTTCTTGAATAAGTCAATCCTAGGTTTGGGCACTTGTATTTTGTTAAGGCGTTGACTGCGTCTTTCACTGTATTTGAACATTGGCCACAGATATGTTGGAGCATCCTGTGACAGGATTTTGTGAACAAATTTAGCTTTGTTGAACAGAAAGCGCTTTCTTAGAGGCAGTATTTTGAGATCTTTATATAGATCTACACACTGTGCTTGGCAGTTGTCAGAAACTAGACGCACTGCACGCTTTTGTAGTGAATGGAGTCTTTTTGTGTTGGACATAGAACAACCATCCCAGATTGTGGAGCAATAGTCAAGGTTTGTTTGTATGTGAGATATATAGAACAATTTACGTGCATCTTCATCTAGGAAATGTTTGATTTTAGCTAACTGGTAAACATTCTGTGCCGTTTGCTTGGTCAGTGCATGAACATGTGAGTTCCAATTTAGATGCTGGTCAACGACTATTCCTAGAGTTTTATGTACATTAACGTTTTCAATTGGTAAGGTACCAATATAGATCTGAAGTGTTGTTTTCTCTGAATTTTGTAATTTTTGTCTAGTTGATATTAACATGCACTTTGTTTTAATTATATTAATTAGCATGCGATTTCCGATGCTCCACCTAATCAGATTGTCTGTATCTTTTTGTAACGATAGTTCAAGTGTGTTGCAACTTGTATCACTCGTGTAGACAGTACAGTCATCAACAAATAGGTCACAGGATGCGTGCTCGACGTGTAGTGGAAGGTCATTAATGTATATGGCAAAAAGTAGAGGCCCAAGAATAGAGCCCTGAGGAACGCCGGTATTTATTACGGTTGGGTTTGAGCAAGAGTTATTGTAAGAAACTACATGTTTTCTGTCTGACAGGAATGATTTAATTATCGTCACTAGTTGAAGGTTTACTTTTGATGTTTCTAGTTTTCTAATTAAAATAGCGTGATCTATCATATCAAATGCTTTTTTAAAGTCTACAAAAAACTGCCCCACATATGTTATCGTTATTAATATTTAAGTGCCAGTTGTCAATCATCTTAGTTAGAGCTGTGTGACATGAATGTTTAGGTCTAAACCCCGACTGACTATCAATTAGCAAGCCGTTGTTAACTAAGTGTTGTAGTGTTATTTTATTTATGTGTTTTTCTAGTGGTTTGGATAGCGATGATATTAAGGAGATTGGCCTATAGTTACCAAGGTTATTATTGTCGGAATAGCCAGGTTTTAAGAGAGGATATACCTTAGCGACTTTAAAGTGCCACGGAAAGTAACTCCGTGCGATACATTGATTGTATATGTATGTAAGCGAATCACTAATAGCTGGAGCCGCATAACGCAGTATTCGATTACTGACTCCGTCAAGTCCTGATGAGTTATTATCTTTAAGTCCTAGAAGATAGTTATATACTTCATTAACTGTCATAAACGAAATGTTGGATGGGATTGTGTTGGTACATTTGTTCTCACAAAATACTGACAGCCTGCCTAAGTCACAAGGTGAATTTGGTATTGTAGATTTAAGACTGTTTATTTCTGCCTGAAGGTAATTGCTGAAGTCTGTGCAAGTAAATGAAGTGTTAGGGTGATAAAGTTGATATTTAGTTGGATATAATATATGTTGATAAAGTACACCAGAACACTCCTAGGCGGGAAGACAGGCGTCTATCATCATCAGTTGACAAGATCCCTATGGTGTTGCCTGCCCCACTGTAGTGTATGGAATGTCAACTTGACCTACGCAGTGTTGTGTAGACATGGATGGAGTGTATAATGTGCGAATGATGATAAGGGTTCGTGTTGTTGACAAATGTTCTCTTCTCACACTCATGTATGACCGGAAGTCATCGACACCAACGACTGTGTACCTTTTCTAAAGTTTAATTGGACGTACACACTCGACAGCACAGATAGTGACAAATCACAGGTTGCCATAATACATCATAGTACAGTGGACAAATGGTCTTGCAATGTTACATGGGCACTCATGTAGAATAATGGTATAATGGACTGTCAATAGCCAAGCACTCAGTATCGCCCATACATATATCATCTGACGTCACTGACTGAGCACGTCAGCTTGTAAACAATATTTCAGATGACTTCTAAACCTAATCTCGTTTAGCAACGATTCTTCAACATAATGTTCAGCACATATTTTTCCATATAATAATATTGAACCGCTAACAATGGGTTCTCATGTGTAGCAGTGATCTCTGGACTGATCAAGCGATAATACGGGCATCCCTTTTTCTCTTCTTGAAAGTCCTACATGTTTTGGTTCCAAGATGGCTCCACTCGTGAACTGTCACTCACGTTTGAATACAGATAATGAATCTGTTCTAAAGTTAGTCATTCATACAACATTTCGTTGCTCTGTAGATTTGGTCATGAACAATAGACTGCATTCTACAGAATATAGTGCTGCTAGGAATCGAAGTCGTTTTTCATCGAGTCAAATATATTCTCTTAAACATTCAAATCGTAATTATCGACAATGGTGGCTTCGATCGAGAGTTCATAAGAGTATCTTTGATTACCTTGGTAGAGGGAATATGAAACTGCCATTCCTTGGCAAGATGAATAAACACTGGGGTAAAGCATACACGATAGGTCTAGACGACTATCACTTTCCCCAAAACCACTGAGATCACTTTTTCAAGGCATCAAGCCGACATAGCAAAACACACACACAGTCCCTATCAGGACGAAGCCAAATCACACCACTCAAGCGACACATCCGCCGAATAGCCTTTGACCTCTCTAGAGACAACAGAACATATAGTTCGACTTAGATATGTAAAGATATACAGATATAAGACAGACTTGTCCTACTCAGACAAACAATACACATAAATTCAGGCCATAGATATTCTGAAGCAAGAACAATCTATTATTACCCAAACAACGAATAAATCGCAGTAAAATGTATTTATCCGCGGAGTTCAAGGGAAGTAACTCAATAATGACTTTCCCTTAAGCACTAAAAAAATTACCTATGTATAATATTGTAAGATATCAAAGACTGCACGTAACAGTCTTACCACACCTCCCGGGAAAAAAAAAAAAAATGGAACATTTTTTTTTTTTTTGAAATACATCTAGGAGCAACGTACAATAGGCTCACAACGCATGAATAATGCGCAGATGAAAATATCAGGAATACCTATAACGCCTAATATGAGGCTAAGTCGACTTATGGAGCGACTGGTGAGAATGTGTCTCATAAACTGAGAGAAATTATTTCTCTACAAGTATATTTTTCCAGGAAGGTGTCATCAAAGTATAATACAATTCTGGCAATTACACAATGCCTAAAAAATTCATATCATCACTACGTATTAGATATCTTAAATTTATGATTTATGAAGAAAAAATCATCAAAGCACAGCGGTGAATAAACATACATGAACCGCTATGTAGTGATACAATCATTATATTATTAAATTACAAATGTGTATCTATCATGATATAGAAAAGGAACTACTATAGAACTAGACATATCAAGAAGTCTAAGCCCTAATAGTTATGTGGAATCATGTGGGCATCTTGACAGAATGTCTGCCATCATATTATCTGATCCCCGAATAGCTCGCACAGAGAAATGAAAAGGTTGAAGAGCAATTGCATATCGAGTAGACCTCGAGCTCTTCAAATTCTTACTCTGTATAGCAGTAAGAGCTTTTTGGTCTGTTTCTACTATGAAATGTGCGCCTAGAAGGAATCTCTGTAGTTTGAGGATCGACCAAACCATAGCTAATAGCTCACGGTCTAAAACCGAATAATTCCTTTCTGCCGCATTAAGTTTTCTGGAAATATACATTACAGGATGCAGAGTTCCAGAGTACTCTTGCATTAGTGCCGCTCCAATCCCAGTGGATGAAGCGTCACTACGAAGAACGAATGTCTTATCTTTAGTGGGTAGCACTAAAATAGGTGGTGTTGAAAACAGTGTTTTAATCTTATCCAGAGAGCATTGGCATTCCTGAGACCAGTGGACCACATTAGGCGAACCTTTTCTTTAGAAGTGTTGAGAGAGGTGCCATGATAGAGGATAGATTCTGAATGAATCTGCCATAAAATTGAATAAGACCTAACAGACTTCTCACCTGTTTTTTAGTCTTAGGGATTGAGATGTTAAGTATCTTACTAGTATTATGGTCCTCTGTCTTTAGGAAACCATGACCAACTCGGTGGCCTAGGAAAGAAATTTCGCTAAAACCAATATAGGCTTTAGAGGGTTTCGCTGTCAGGTTGTGCTCACGCAAAGTAGACAGCAATTCATCTAACCCTGAATAGTGATCTTCCCAAGTATCGCTGAAAAGACAGATGTCGTCTAGATATGCAATGACATCTGACCGATAAGATAGGATTCGGCGCATCATGCGTACGAACGTAGCTGGTGCGTTCATAAGACCGAAAGGCATAAAATTCCATTGGAACAAACCTCTAGGTGTTGAAAAAGCCGTGAGAGGTTTGGCGCGTTCAGATAAAGGAACTTGCCAATATCCCTTAGACAAATCAAGTTTAGTGAAAAAATGAGATTTGGAGAGTCGAGTAAGTAGCTCTTCCAGTAAAGGCATAGGTTCGGCATCGAACTTCGTTACTTGATTCAATTTTCGATAGTCAACGCAAAGACGTATGTTATTGTCTTTTTTACGCACAATAACCATCGGCGAAGAATACGCAGAGGTGGATGGTTCGATTATTTTCAAATCTATCATCACATCCAACTCTTTCTCGACCTGTGCTTGGAAATGTATAGGTATAGGATAAGGTCTAACCCTAATAGGAGTATGGTCAGTTAGCACAATGTCATGTTGAATGACATTAGTTTGTCCAGGGATGTCAGTGAGTACATCCTGAAATGTTTGCAACATAGTTGAAACTTGTCGCTGTTCTCCTAGAGACAAATCAGGAGAGACAGTAACGTTCTTCCATGATTCACTGGAATGAAGTGGGATCATTGGAAGAGGAAGATTTACATCTGAAAAACTTGTTTCCTCATCCTGTATCACGGACAGTGATGAGTAATGACCATGTGGTACTGGAGAATTGTCCGTTGCTTGGAAAATGGGTTGCAAATAATCCGGACGTTCATGGAATTCAGTAAGCATATTGATGTGGAAGGTTTTATGCTTCCCATCAATATCGACAATATAGTCGACATCGGAAATTTTCGATATTATATCGTACGGACCTTTCCAAGAAATAAGTAATCTGTTTTCCCTACAAGGTAGTAATACAAATGCTTTGTCACCAGGACAAAGTTGTCGTAAGCATCTCTTCTTATTGGCAAATTGCCTTGCCTTCTGTTTCGCAAATTCAGAAGAAGAAGTTGCTAATTTGCATGCTTCGATAATCTTTTGT